>CM053774.1:61809604-61832971 GCA_028658325.1 Potorous gilbertii | reverse complement strand
ATATAGATAGACAGACAACAGACTGCCAGCAAAACATGAAAAGACTTACATATGCATCTGTGTACATGTTTTACCACCAATCAGAATATAAATTCCTAGTTTTATTTTTCATCTTTGTATTCCTAGGGATTAATACAATAGCACCATGCTTTGAGCATGGGAGTGGACAAGACCTGTGTAGGCAGCTCCCCTTGAAGACTTTCCCAGTATAGACTGACAGTTGTTTTGCGACCTACAGTCTCTAAAGAGTTTGTGGCTTGTCAGGGGCAGTCCTTGAACCCGGGTTGTCTGTCTTCTCTCAAGGCCAGCTCTCAATACCAAGCTGTCTCTATGCCTTGTTGTACCTAGTGAGTGCTTAATAAATGTTTGTTGAATTAAAAAGAATTTAATAAAATTGAACCAATCTAACCTCCCCCACAACCAAGAAACGTCTGCTTGATGATTTGAACACCCTCAAAACCATGGCTAAAGATGAACTTGATTGCGACAACCGAGTCCTTAGGCCTCTGACACTGTACCAGGAAAAGCCCTGCACCATTATGTTTTCCATCTGAGGGGCAATGTGGTTAGGTTTCTGGGAGCAACTTAGTGAGGGAAAGTACCAGAGCCTTTACTAACTTGTGTCCTCTCAGATACCTGGGCAGAGTTCCTTGGCTATGGATGCTCAGTAAATATGAACGAATTGACTATTGACTGAACAGTCACTTCTGGGAGTGAAGACAGACAAAAATGTGGATTAATCTTCAAATGAGAGTAATTAATTCTCCTCGTTTCACATGTCCCACACCAGGCAGTTTCCTTGACGTTACGCTACTCTCTGAAAGTAGTGAAGGTATTTATGACCTGATATAGTTACTAAAACCTTATAAGTAGGTGGGTGCTGCAATTTTTTTTCTTAAACTGTCTTCAAGAGATTTTAACTGTGGACTGATAGAGAGGGGAGGCAGAATAAAAGAAGAACCCTTATTAAATTTTCACTGTGAAATGGTGCTAAAGAAGCATGCGAGCAGTCTCACACAGCTTTCTAATTCCAGAAAGGAAAGAGAATGTTAACATGCCAAAATTTTACATTATTAAGAGGCAGTTCACTCTTTAGAATTTAAAAAACTAAATTCATCATCTAATCTGTCTTTTTTTGTTCTTATAATTTCTGAAACTAATTTGAAACTGCAGCTGACTACAGATGGAAACAGACCTAGCTCAACCATAATCCTTTTAGTTAACTTAATCAGCCTTTTAAAAGACATTAAAAGTGAATGGAAAGTGGAATTTTAATGTCTTTTGAAAGGCTTTAACTGTGAATAGGAAGTAGTCTTTACTATGGTTTAGAGACCCACAAGTCATCATAGCCCTGCAAAGTTAGTATATAGAGGAAAAAGGAGTGAAGAAGGATTGTGAGGCCAAAGTAAATCTATGAAGAGAAACCTTCCACATATTTATCAATGAATCTAAAAATATTAATTGAGGATATTAGACACCAGGAATGGTGCTTGGCACTGGGGATGTAAGTCCAAAATTGAAACAATTGCTAGTCACAATGATCTTACTTGTGTAAGGGACTCATATCAAAAGGATCCAGGTATACAATGGGATAGTTTCTCAACCTGTTGGTTCAAAGCCCTCACTTAGAAAGCCTAGAAGAACATAGCATTGTACTCTTCAACACAGTGAAGTAGATGCTTCACTTGCAAGTTTTTGAATTCATGACATTACCCCCCCAAAAATTTTAAATGACACAAAAAATCCTAACACAAAAAATCATGGAATGAGAAAACATTAATTCTAAAGATATATACAAAGCCTCAGATTCACCTATAGTCCCAGGAGTGAGGACTCCTTTGGAGAAGACCCATGCCCCCAATTGAAGTCCTGCCAAGTCAGGGTGGAAGGGATGTGTGAAGCAGGTGGTGTTTCAGTCTCTGAATTTCTTCATGTTGCTCCTTCTGATCACCTGATCACTATGCCCCCAGTTTCAAAGGCCAACCAGGGAGTCCCTAAAAAACCCTCCACTTTTTCCATACCATCTTTCTGGTATAAAATGAGTAAAAACAACAAAAAAAAAAATAAAAAACAAAAACCTCCTAAATCCTGCCCTCCTCCTCTTTTCCCTCCCTGCCCTTCCTCTTCCTCAACTCTACCTTCCTCTCTTCTCTTCTCTTCTCCTTACTGCCATTGCTGCCTTCTAGAAAATGCCTTTTTTTTTGCCAGCACCAATCAGTTAATACACACCCTCCTATACTACCACCACCAGCAATTATACTGAAATATAGTTATCAAAATATTTTTTCTAAGTTCACAGATTCCCAGAAAATATCTTTGTTCTCCAGATTGAGAACCTCTATTTTAAGCCATTTAAAGAGATTTAAGCACTATAAGTTATTATAAGGGATTTATTATATATAAGGAACTCTTCCACACAAAGTGATAAAGGTCCAAAATTAGTTAAACTTGATCCTTTAGAACAAGTCAATCAAATCTTGTCCAATCTTGAATAAATATTAGAATAGTACCTGGTTACCAGACATAGATTCAGACTTTCTAACATGTTTCCTCAACCCTCAATTCTAGGCAAGGGAGCAATAGATCCTAGCAGGCACACCATCTTCTCTACCCCTCCATGAGACAGCTAGATGACACAGTGGATGAAGCACTGGGCCTAAAATCAGGAAAATCCAAGTTCAAATCCAGCCTTAAACACTTAGTACAGATCTGCACAACCTGCTGCCCATGGGTCACTTATGGATTTCCTCTACGTTTTTCACCAGCATCCCAATATTTTGACACACAGCAAGTTGTGCATGCTTGATTTAGTAGCTGTAGGACCCTGGGCAAGTCACTTAACCTCTGTTTCCCTCAGTTTCAACTGTAAAATGGCTGTTATCTCACAGGGATCAAATAATAAAATCCTAGCACAGTTCCTAGCACACAGCAAAGTGCATAATAAATGCTTGTTTCTTTACGGATGATATGATGGTATACTTACAGAATCCTAAAGAATCAACTAAAAACTGCTTAGAATAATGAGCAGAGATGTGTGTGTGTGTGTGTGTGTGTGGTCTGTCCTTCATTCTCAGGGAACAATGACATGAGCAAGATGGCCCAGCAACAAAGATATAAAATAGACTCACATAAATCATCAGCATTTCCATATATTTCCAACAAAGCCCAGCAGGAAGAAAGAGAAATTCCATTTAAAATGACTAGATAATATAAAATACTTGGAAGTCTACCTGCCGTGACAAACCCAGAAATTGTATGAACATAGTTACAAAATACTTTTCACACAAATAAAGTCAAATCTAAAGAATCTGAAAAATATCCTTTGCTCATGGGTAAGCTGAGCTAATATAATGAAAATGAAAATTTTACTTACCATGCTTATTCAGTGCCACACCAATCAAGCTACTAAAAATTATTTTATAGAGAGAGAAAAAACAGTAAAATTCATCTGGAAGAATAAAAGGTCAAGAATATGAAGGCAACTAAAATAAATACAAAGGAAAGTGGCCTAGCACTACCAAATCTAAAACTATATTATAAACCATCAATCATCAAAACTATTTGTTTAAGAAACAGAGTGGTGGATCAGTGGAATAGATTAGGTACACAAAACACAGTAGTCAATGACTATAGTAATCTACTGTTTGATAAATCCAAAGACTCCAGGTTCTGGGATAAGAACTCACTATTTGACAAAAACTGGAAAAACTGGAAAAGAGTATGGCAGAAACTAGGCATAGACCAACATCTCCTACCATAGATAGGTCAAAATGGGTACATGATTTAGACATAAAGGGTGAAATTATAAACAAATTAGGAAAGCAAGGAATAGTTTACCTGTCAAATCTATGGAGAAGGGAAGAATTTATGACCAAACAAGAGATAGTGAAGAACATTATGAAATGTAAAATGGATGATTTTGATTACATTAAATTAAAAAGGTTTTGCACAAATAAAACCAATGCAACAAGGAAAGCAGGAGCTGAGAAATAATTTTTCAGCAAGTGTTTCTCAAGTATATAGTCAAATTTATAAGAAAAAAAGTCACTCCTCAGTTGAGAAATGATCAAAGGATATGAACAGGCAGTTTTCAGATGAAGACATTAGAGCTATCAATAGTCATATGAAAATACGCTCTAAATCACTACTGATTAGAGAAATGCAAATTAAAACAACTCTAAGTACCACCTTATACCTATAAGATTGATTAATATGACAGAAAAGGAAAATGATCAATACTGGAGAGGATGTGGGAAAATTGGGGTACTGATGTGCTGTTAGTGTGGTTGTAAACTGAGTCAACTATTCTAGAGAGCAATTTGAAACTATCTCCAAAGGACTATAAAACTGTGCGTACCCTTTGACCCAGCAATACCACTTCTGTATCCCAAAGAGATCATAAAGAAGTGTAAAGGACCTATATGCACAAAAATAGTTATAGCAGCTCTTTTTGGGGTGGCAAAGAAATAGAAATTGAAGGAATGCCCATGAACTGGGAAATGTGGTATATGAATGTAATAGCATACTGTTATGCTATATGAAAGGATGAGCAGATGGATTTCAGAAAAAACTGGAAAGACTTACATGAACTGATGCTGCGTGAATTGAGAAGAACCAGGAGAACATTGTAGTAACAGGAACATGGTATATTGATCAACTATGACTGATTTAGCTCTTCTCAGCACTACAGTGATCTAAGACAATTCCAAAAGACTCATGTGAAAAATGCTATAAAAATCGAGAGAAAGAACTAGAAATCTAAGACCAGAGCATACTATTTTCACTTGGAGTGGTCATAAGGGGTTTCTCCATGGCCTTTCCCTTTTGTTCTATTTCTTCTTTCGCAATATAAGTGATGTGGAAATATGTTTAACATGATTGCACATGTACAACCTATTATATCAGATTATCTGCCATCTTGGGGAAGGGAGAAGGGAAAAATGGAGGGAAAAAAATTTGGAACTCAAAATCTTATTAAAAAATCATGTTGAAAACTATCTTTACATGTAATTGAAAAAAATAAAATTCTATTCAAAGTCTAAAAAAAATAGTGTTTATTTCCTTCTTTCCTTGAAAACTCTATCCTTGATCCTGGACATGATAAACTCTACATTCTTGCCCAGTCTCCCAAAGACCTCTCCCTAGGACTCCCAATCTGTTACTTCCCTGAACAGAATGACCTTATGATTTCACTCTTGACTTGCCTTCCCTCTCTTAGTTAACTTTGAACCAGTTCTGCCAGCTGTTTGTAATGGCTAATTCTACCTTTATCAGAGAAGTTGTCTTTTTCAAACTTATTACCCTAGATTGGCAATGTGACCCCAGTTCTATTTCTTTAGAGTCCATGTGACCCCAGTCCTTAAAGATCTAAACCATCATAAAGTCCTACCCACCCCCATCCCACCTTGAGACTAGTGTACTTATAAGGACCTTAGTCCCCTCTCCAAACCAAGCATCTCTATTCAACCTCTCTCCTCATATCTCTTCTGAAACTTTCACAAAATTGTTTTTGTGGATTCCCTCTGATCCCACCCCCTCCTGTAGTCACCCATTACAACAGACACACACTGGGGCCAGTAAACACTAAATGTATCTTCTTAGACTTTCTGTTTTCATCCTTTTTACCTTAGATTGTTAAGTAATTAGTTAACTAATTGTTAATGCCACTATTCCCATCCATTCCCCAGTCCCAGGTACTTTCTAGAAGGTAGGTTCTGAAATTTAAAAAATAGCTTGGCAAACAAGGTACTTAAAGCAAACAATTTCTCAGCAACTGCTCCACCCTCCACCCACAAATTCCCCAATAAGGTCATAGCCTGGCACCCACAGCAGCAAAAAATCTTCTATTGAGTTCTAGTCAGTAGTTCTTAAGCTGAGGTTCATGAACTTTAAAAAAAAAATTTGATAGCTCTATTTCAACATAATTGGCTTCCTTCATAATCCTATGTATTTTATTATATGCATTTAAAAACATTATTCTCAGAATGAGCTTTACAAGCCTGCCAACTGGATTCATGACACCAAAAAATAATTAAGAACTCTGCTCTAGGGAGAGGGTGGTTATGCCCTACTGAAATGGTTAGAGAAAGAGGGACTGTGTACATATTCTTGAACTATCCCAAATTTGGAATTCCCTTTCCAAGTCCTTGGGAGAAATAGGTTCAGTAACTTACCAAATTTAAATTCTTCTTTTGATAAAAGGTAAACTCCTAAAGGGCAGTGACTATTCCATTTCTGCCTTTCTATCCTCAATCCCTAATTGTCTGGCTCACAATGGGCACATAGTAAATTCTTATTGATTGATTGATTTCCTTATTCTGGAAACTGTTTTCAATAAAGATAAAAAGAATGTTTCTGATATTAAGAATCAAAGGATTCATTTGGAGTTTCAATATGTGCTGCATGTGTTGTAGACATAGTTGTGTACTGTATCATAAATAAACTCAGAAATAAGTTTTGGGAACTGCTTTGAAATTGGGGGTGGGGAGGAGATAGGTGTCCAAGAAAAAAATATTTAAAAAAAAGGAAACATCGTGGGATTAAAGACACAATTTTGTAAGAAAGGTATTAGCATTCACTAGTTTTAATCCAGACTCCTAGCTTCACATTGTTACTCAGATAGGAACATAGACCCCGCAAAAATTAGAGGAAAAAATAGCCAGCCTTTGAAATTACCCAGGTCAATATTTACTATTCTACAATCTCATTTTCACACTTTTGAAGGCTTAAAGTAATATTTCAAGTAGTGCACAAAGTATACTTCACTACATCTTGGACCTCATCAGCACAAGTATTCGCTCTAACCCACACAGGTCAGAACCATTCAACACCTTATTCTGCATGATTTCTAGCTATGTCTCCATAAATCCAAGACAATCTTCCCAATATACTAGAGACAGAGAAAGACAGAGAGAGACAGAGAGAGAGAGATACTTTGTGGATGCAAATATGGTATCTAGGGGAAATGTATACATATATAATATATAATATATATTATATATATGGAGGTAAATTAATGAATTAAATCAATATTCAGTATTTAATTCAATTTACTAAGCATTTATTAAGAGCCTATTATGTACCAAACCCTGTGTGAGGTAGTAGAGATACAAAGACAAAACCCAAACAATCTCTGTTCTCAAGATCCTTACATTTTGCCAGGAGTGAAGAGCATGTATGTGAATAAAGCAATACTAAATTAGTCAAAATAAATACAAAGTAATTTTGGAAGTGGTGTTGTTCAATCATTTTTTGATTATATCCATGACCTTTTTGGGGGTTTTCTTGGCAAAGATACTGATGTGGTTTGCCATTTCCTTCTCTAGCTCATTTTATAGTTGGGGAAACTGAGGCAAACAGGGATTGAATGACTTGCCCAGGGTCACATAGCTCCTAAGTGTCTAAGGTCAGATTTGAACTCAGGAAATCTTCCTGACTTCTACTGTATTCTATCTACTGCACCACCTAGCTGCCCCAATTGGAGAAAGATTTTGGAATTTGGGGATTTGGGAAGTAAGGAAACACACTGCTCACTGGGGAAATTGACTGTTCCCATCAACATGGAGTAGTGGATAGACTGTTCAGCTCAGAGTCAGGAATACCTAGAATCAAATCCCATCTTTGATACTTACTTAACTAGGTGATACTGGACAAATTACTTAACCTCTATAAATCTCTTTCCTTATCCATAAAATAAGGGATTTTGCTAGATAAATACCAAGGTCCCTTCTAGATCTAAATCTATAATTCCATAATCCCATGAACAAAACAGTAAATCAACAGATATATATTATTAAAGACCTTCTCTATAACAAATGCTAAAGGCCATACAAAGAAATTCAAAATAGTCCTTTCCCTCAAATAATTCACTTATAATCGAATTTAATAGATAGGATACACATATATATTAAAAAACTATACATTGCTTTATATTGATAACTGACATTTATAAAGTATAAAAGAAGTAACACCAACCTGCCCCATTTAAAATAGGTATTGACATTGAAAAATGGGAGACAGGTAAAAGGAAAGAAAATAACCCAAACTATCATCATTTTCTATGAAGTTTAGCCAGTGTAAATCAATTACCATAATGAGGGGACCCAAAACCCTAGAAATCATTTCAACCAACACACATTTGATCAAACTTAGAAACAGAATAGACTTTTCAGGTCATCCATTCCAAACCCCTCATTTTAGAGTTGAAACTGAGACTCACAAAGGTTAAGGAATTCAATTAAGGTCACACAGATAGTAAATGGTAGAACCATTATTTGAGCTCAGATCATTCTTTCCTTTACAACATCTCCATGCTAAGCACAGAGAGATGAGAATTAAGGGCAATAAATAAGGGCATAAAATACATGGAGGGTGAAAACCCATGAGTAGTGCTTAATACTTTCATGGATCTATTACACGACTGATGAATTCAATGGTGAACATCAGAGTCCATCCATAACTTCCTATTCTGTTCAAGTCTTGTCTACATTGTCCTGTAAAGCTGTCCCAGGCAAACCAACCAATGTTATTAAGGACCATCTACTAGTTCTTTTGACATTGATGGATACTAGTAGATGTATATGGATTTTGCTTCTGTTATCCCTTGATTCTGGTCTATCCTTTTTTCTGGTTATACATTTCTCTGACTGCATCCTATATGTTGCTTCTTTTTGTATTTGCTTTGCTATTATGTGTTACAGCCAGTTTCGCACCACAGGACACCTCTCCACTGTCCTTTAGTTGACCCTGGACTAACATGAACAGTTTAACTACCTGGAGTTTGAATAGGGACCATAAAGCTGTCCTTTCTGACTCTGGATGACCTTTTATACCAGTTCATAACTTGGGTGTTTATGGATGAGAGAAATGATTATTTCTCTCATATTAATAACTAATTATTGAATCAGAGCCATGGTGTTTCTTCTTTTCTACTTCGTCATCCAGAAATCAACCAGTGTGGTAAATCTTTCTCAAAGTCTCAACCAGGAAAAGAAATTCTAAGTTTAGGTTATGGGTGAATTCCTGTTCACTGTGTTTACTCAGAGAGGTCTAGAAAAATGTAGGTTCTCCCTTTTGTCAGACAGGTGATATGTAAATTGATGAGTCTCTTTGACCAAGATTTGGGTGATCCAAGTCACATACCAAGACCCTCATTAGAATATAGCCCAGCCCCTCATTGTAATATTCATTCTTTTATTAATTGTTAACCAATCAGAGTTGCTTGCCATCCTCAGGAACACCTGTTTTTCAAAGGGTATATAAACTGTTAGCCCACCCCCATGAGAGGTGATGGGGTACTTGGATCCCTGTGCTTGGACTCCCATTCCAAAATTACCTTTCTCCCTAGCCTCAAAACACTGTCTCTGTCAGTTTCTCCCCAGCTCTAGCACAGCATGCCCTAGTAAAACATTTATCTCCCTTCCTGATACTGTAGCCAGCTGCACCTATAGAATTTATTAGTTTGAACTGGTTGTGTACTGGCTGAACTGGCTATCTACTGACTCACAAAGATATTTGCTACTCACTGGACTATCATATGCATCCTGGACTCCTCATTATGTGCTTCCTAGACTTAGACATATGTATATTCCCTATGTTTATCTTGTCAAACAAGACGTTGATGGGGAACAGACTGGGTATTTCTCAGACAGCCCTGCCAGTTAGTTGATTTAGTGCCATTTCAGGCCTAAAACCACCCTTCCCTGTATCCCCTCTTTGGACTATTTCCTGATGAACTCTGGGTAAAATGCCTGCACAGTAGATACTAAAAGTGTATGTTCCTTTAAGAACTGACCACTCAACCATTCCTTAATCCCACCCTGAATCACCTGGTTAGCATATTTGGTGCATGTTTTATTATACCTTATTCTATATAAATTTTAACTGTACCCCTCTAAGTTTGCAAGTTCCCTAAGAACTCTTGCCTGCTGAAAAGTGTAACAATCAATCTTTGCCAACTTGACTTCCAGAATGCTTGAGTCCATAAACTCATTCCAGACGACCCTGTCCAGTATTCTGATCCTTGAGGAGTCCCTAAATCCCCCACCTTTCCAACCCTATCAAGGAATCTTTGGCATTCAAGAGTGCCACTGACCTCTTTTATATAATAACATTCTAGCCTCACTAATAAAATGATTAAATTACCCAGAAACTATGTCTCTCAGATTTTTTAAATGTCACAGGAACAACAAAAACCTTGACCGCTTCCAGTCACATGTGACTCAACATTGAAGGATGCTTACAATCAGAGTTGACAAAGCAACTCCCTTATTGTCCATTGAGAAGAAAGAGTCAGTGACTCCATGAGCCTTTAAAAAGAGAGTGACCCTACCCTTCAGCTCTCTTGCTTCAACTCTCCCATGTGGCAAGTAGATCCCTTTCACTAGACTTTCTGTGATGGGATAGAGGAACTGAATTAAGCAAACTTGAACCTTGCAAGGCTCAATTTAGTATATAGCCATATCTACTTTGGCACATGGCACAATGTAAACATTTAAATGCTTGTTGACTGATTTCCTTTCCTTTGTTGCTATTCGGTCATTTTTTAGTTGTGTTCAACTCTTTGTGACCCCATTTGGGGTTTTTTGGCAAAAATGCTGGTGTGGTTTGCCATTTCCTTCTCCAGGTCATTTTACAGATAAAGAAACTAAGGCAAACAGGGTTAAGTGACTTGCTGGTATCTGTGGCTAGATTAGAACTCAAGTCTTCCTGACTCCAGCCCCCACCCTCTATCTACTGAAACCACCTAACTGCCCCTTCCTTTCCTCAGCAAGCAAATAAAAATCAATCTCAATAAGAATGTATTCAGGCTTAGGGGAGCTCTTGAGAGTTCAAGAGCTCCAGAAGTTCTGGATACAATTGGTTGGAGGGAGGAAGAATTTCGGCTTTGGAGATGGCCTCTAATGAGAGAAGGAGCCTAAACATCAGCTGGAAAAACAGAAGACATGGACTCTGAGGAGAAAGTACAGAGCTGAGGTAAAATAGAGCAACATCTGTTCCTAGTCCCACAAACTGCTTTACATTATGACATTAAACTTTCACCTCCCAGGAAAGAATAACTATGAATATAAATTAAGTTTTTGAACCTGTCTTGTCTTTCTCTCAGTATGCATTTTTGAATGCTTTATATAAAACATTTATTTTATGTATCAGAAACAAATATTTGTCCATACCCAATTCATATTGTACATTGAGTACTCTTTCAATTTTTCTATTTGGAGTCTGTGGGCCATAAAGATCCACTTGGTTCAGTACATCAAAACATTACATTAAAGGTTCTCCTTTAAAATGGTGTCTCCTATGCACATATCAAAATCATACATGATTCCTTGAAAACTGGAACAAAAGAGGCAACTTTGTTCTATGCTCTTCTGATTATTAAAATTAAATGGGGCATAAAACAAGAAGGCATGTGATCACCGATGATATTTGTCATTGTGTTTCTTAAACTTTTTCCACTCTCAACCCCTTCACAGTCATGACCCATAGTTTAAGAAGTGCTGTTAGTGCAGAGTCTTGGGAAGATCCTTGAAATGTTGCTATTTCTAGATGCCAATTACATCAATTCATAAAACATGACACAGTCTCTTAAATGAGATCCTTAATCACCCTAAGAGTGCTCAAATTAACTACATATGTGAGGAAAACCAAGTACATAAAGAATGCTGACTGTGTCCAGACTTAAAATATACATATAACTCTATGGACAACCCGTACAAGTGGTCTTTGTTCATCAGTACCTCCACCTTGGATAGACACTAAATGCAGATGATCAATTTTGCCCAGAATTCAGCAGGTAAGAAGAGGATAGGCTAGATGTCCTTTGCTAAGTTGTTTGCAGTGCTTATAATGACCCCTAAGCTTCTCTCAAAAACAAAAGGGCATTTTTTAATGTCAATAATCTCTCAGTGGAAGTGTCAACTGTACTGATTAGGGAATTGTTCATGAAGCCAGGAAGACCTCAGTTCAGATGTACATTGACACATTCTGTATGTTTCTGTGTGTGTGTGTGTGTATGAGCCTCTGACACACATTGTGTAACCTGAGGCAAATCACTAAACCTCCAAATGCTCTAGATAACTCTCTAAGACTCTTTACAGAGAAGGTGTGTTGACCTGCACTGGAGAAAGGAATTTCCTCACCTTAGAATTGCAATTCTAATGCAATTACAGATCCAGATTTATCCCCTGATACTTACAGAAATACTACATGATTACAAATCATAGAAATCTATGATCTCCAAGTAATGTCACCCAAATGGCAAATGGAGTGGCCGAATAGGCTGCAGCATATTACTAACAAAAAATATTTATGAGAAATTACATAAAGTATATGATTAGAAAGATGTCTGACTGGAAAAAAGAGGTCAGTAGGAAGGGCAAAAAAAAGTTTCTATGCTCCATTGGTATCCGTGGATTGTCAAGAGATGTAGTAGCAGGACAGTAAAAGGATCACGTGAAGAAGATTTATGAAATGACATAGTCAGAATGACTTCCATGGGTTCAGAAGTCTTAGATTTAAAAAAAGTTTTAGATGAATTGATATTAATCATATCACAAATTTACTGAAATATTGAGGCATGACTGTAAAGAAGAATGATCTTTGGACTGGAAAGGACAGAACAAAACTAATTAATGGGGAGTTGTAGACCAAGAAAAGTAAGAAGATAAAAGGAGAACACCTAGATAGTCTCAATGTGTTCAAATCACTAGAGCAAGATGAATGAGGTCCAGGGTGCTGAACGAACTGACAGATATGATGACTGAGTCACTATAATGATCTTTAAAAGACTAAGAATAGGAAAGGTGCCTCAGGACAAGAGAAGAGCAGATGTTGTTTGTTATTACAAAAATGAAAGGGATAAAAGTCTCATATCTCAAATATATAGAGAAATTTGTCAAATTTATAAGAATATAAGTCATTCTCCAATTGATAAATGGTCAAAGGACATGAACAGGCAGTTATTTGATGAAGAACAAAACTATATACAGTCACATAAAATGCTCCAAATTATTATTGATTAGAGAAATGCAAATTAAAGTAGCATCTATCATATTGCCCAAATGATAGAAGGGAAAAATGACAAATGTCGGAGGAGGTGTGGAAAAATCAGGACACTAATCCACTGTTGGTGGACCTGTGAGCTGATCCAACCATTTTGGAGAGCAATCTGGAATTTTGCCCAAAAGAGTTATTAAATGGTGGAATTAATACTCTTTGACTCAGCAATACCACTATTAGATCTGTTTCCCAAGGTGGTCAGGGAAAAAGAAAAATACTTGTATATTCTAAAATATTTATAACAGCTCTATTTGTGGTGGCAAAGAACTAGAAATTGGGAGGACATCCATCATTTGGAGAATGGCTAAACAAGTTGTAGCATGATTGTGATGAAATACTCCTGTGCCATAAGAAATGATGAGGTGCTTGATTTTAGAGAAACATGGAAAAACTTGCATGAAATAATGAAGAGTGAAATGAGCAGACCCAAGAGAATGCTGTATATAGTAACAGCAATGTTGTTTGAAGAACTGTGAACAACTAAGTTATTCTGAGTATTATAAATGCTTAAATCAGATACAAAGGATCTATGAAGGAAGATGTTATCCACCTCCAAAGAAAGAACTCATAAAAAGAAGTATAGTTTTATATGTATATACATATGCACACATATTTCTATGACTAGTGGTAGTTCGGGGTGGGGAGAGAGAGGAAAAATAAAGAATTCATAGCAAAGAACAAAAAAAAACTCAAAAGGAAGGACAGAAAAGCAGGGTAGCTTTGAAAACAATGTGTAATATTTATTACATAGTTTTTCAAAAAGTAAACTGTGAATATTGAATCCTTTTGTATTGCACTGTGTACATGTAAATGTACTTTTGGCTATTTTTAAATTCAAAGTGGAAAACATATTTTGATAGATGAAAATAGATGATGAATAGATGAAAATAGAAATGATGAAAATAGAGTCTATAAACTATAGCCCAATGAGGCTGATTTCTGGCAAATTTCTGGCAAGACTGTAGTACATCTAGAAAGGAAAGTGGTTATCCCAAAGAGCTAATTTGACTTCAACAAAAACTGGTCATGCAAAACTAAGTTCATTTCCTTTTTTAAAGAGAAATTGACTGGGAAGATCAAGAGTATTGTAAAAATACTTTCCTTAAATCTCAGCAAAGCATTTGACCAAGTCACCCTATCTTTATATAGAAACATGAGAGACATTGACTAGTGATATTGAAAGTGACTCAAAACCCACAATTTAAGAAGTGCTGAAGGGGTTTCAGAGGAAAAATTTTAAGAAGTCCTGGTAGATAACAGGAGAGTTAGATGGTTTCAGAAATCACTAACTGGATCCCAACTATTGGTCATCAGTAAGTCAATAGACACTAAATGCAGATGATCAGTTTTGCCCAGAATTCAACAAGGAAGAAGAGGATAGGCTTAGATGTCCTTTGCTAAGTTTTTGCATCCATCTATTCGACTGGAATAGATGGAGTTAATAATAGCACCTACTGCATGGAGTTGTGAGGATCAAGTGAGATAATATTTGTAAAGCACTTTATAAACTTTAAGATCGCTATATAAATGCTATTATTATTCTCTAGAAATTACACAAAGGCTTGACTGAGCAAAATCCCATGATCTTGGAGACCACTGACTCATCTTGTCAATCAACAAATTGCCTGGGGTCTCAAAATATTTTATTCATTTTATTTATAATCTATATTTTTTAAGCTTTTTGAACTTTTCAGGGAAAGGAAGCTATGTCTAACTTGAACCTTAGCACTAGACTAAAACTCTCATTACAGCCAAGAAGACTGGTATCAGGAAGGAGACTTTGGGCTTTTCATCTCCATCAGAGAGGTGGAGGGAGCCAGGGAGAGGGAAAAGACCTCAAGATGTCACACTCTGAGAGTGCCCCCAATCAGTAGAGAGAAGAATGAGCAATTCTCTCTACTCTCCTCTAAGGAAGGGAGAGGCTGGAAAGTGCTCCTCATCTAAATTAAGCTCCTGTAACCTCTGTAGGGAATTATTATTATTCCAACTATAAGATTATAATATACTCCAAGTTGACCAGAATCAGAACCTGAGATAGAAGGGTTAAAGCAATAAGGCCTCCAGACGTTTGCGATTACAGCTGCAGCTGTTCTGTTAGATTTCTGATGCATTGGGTACTAGCATATTTGGTCAGTCCCACCCTGCCCTGTCAATCCTTTGAATTTCAGAGGCTCATACCTGTGTTTAACAAGGAATTTCCACGAACTGTTCCCATTCCAAAGGGGCCATATTCTTGGGGAGAGACTAAGGAAATCTCAGGGAGAGCCAAATTAATGCAGACCCAGGCCCAAGTCAGCATTCCACGCCTTCATTTGTGTCTCCCCCTAGCTTCAGGATGAGGCTCTGGTTATCTGATGCTCCAAGTGTGTTTGTCAACTGAAAGGTGGTATTAAATGAAGAGGAAAGATGCTAGAGAAAGAAAAGTTATATTAAGGACTCAAATTCCTGATCCCATAAGGGAATGGAAAGAATGAGATTGAGATCTCTGGTTTATAATAATTTTTACAACAGCTTACAATCTAATAGATTTTCTTTTTTAAGTCTGAGTTGTGATTTTCTTCCCACAGGAAGTTTCTGAGAAGAGAACTCCTTCCACCAATGTGTCTCTTCAATTTGTAAGTCTGAGAGAACTGCACAAAACACTAAGAAGTTAAGTGATTTGTCCAGGGGTCACATCAGAAATGTGACTTGATTACAGGTTATAGGATCTCAAATTTAGATGTAGAAGATGTAGAAGTTCTTAAAGAACATGGAGTCCAAGTCCCTGATTTTATAAATGAGGAAACTGAGGCAGAAAGAAATTAAGTGACTTGTCTCACACAGCTAATATGTGATAGAGAGATTTTGAACCTTCTAGGATCTTCCTGAATCTAAGTCCACTAAAATGATGCTTCACAGTGCCTGGAACTTTAATACTTGCTGACTGATTAGCTTATTGATAGTGTCAACCAAAGAGCAACCCTCTAACCACTATACCAACTAGCATCCATTCAATTTAATAAATCCAGAGAGGTATTTTGAGCTACAGAATATAAGGCAATCACACTGGAACACTTCAATGTTCGCCTATTCAAACATTGAAAAAAATGCTCCTTGACTTTCTCCAGCCAAGACTAAGCTTTTTAGAGGCATTCTCACTTCTCCCTCAATAACATCCTTAAGAGTATATTACAATGCTCCCCAAAAAGCTTTAAGTGCTACTTAACAACTTGTACAGGGATGTGTAGCCCACGGAAAGAACACTTGACCTGGAGCCAGGAGACCTGGTTTCCAGTTCTAGCTGTTCCACTAAAAAAGCAATATGATCTTATGAAAGTCACACTGCATCTCTGTATATCCTTTCTCATCTAAAAAAAATGAGAGTATTGGGAACAAATGATTTTTAAAGGTCTTTCTAGTTCTAACATTCTAAAAGTTCGAACATTTTATGATTCTGTGTCTCTGTGACCCACCCACCAGATTTCCCGGTGAGCTGTGCATCTGTCTCTTAGAGAAGTACCTAAGCACTCATTATGTGGAAACAGATGTCTGCTCTGCAGGGCTAGTTTCAAAGCAAACAATTAGGCTCCTTACCAAACATTTTTGAGGAATGAGTGTAAACTGCAGGAAATTCACTATAAATTGTGGGAACTCAGTTCATTAGCAATATAAGAAATTTAATGGTGCTTGGGAATTGGAGGGGGGAATTAAATTGTGGAGGGAAATGGAAATAAGGATTTGGTCTATATTTGTTAGTAGATTGTCACTGGTGAGAAGGGTTTTCCCTCCTTGCTCACATATAGAAAACCTAAGCCATTTTTCGTCAAGTACTAATTCATTCTCTCTCTCCCTCTCTCCCTCCCTCTCTCTCTTCTCTCTCCCTCCCTCCCTCCCTCTCTTCTCTCTCTCTCTTTCTCTTTCTTTTCTCTCTTCTCTCTCTCTTCCTCTCTCTCTCCCTCCCTCTCCCTCCCTCCCTCTCTCTCTTTCTGTCCCTTTTTCTCTCCCTCCCTCCTTCCCTTACTCCCTCTGTCTCTTCTCCCCCTCCCTCCCTCCCTCCCTTTCTCTCTCTCTCTCTCTCTCTCTCTCTCACACACACACACACACACACACACCGAAGTAAGATGAGACAGTTGACAAGAATTTTAATATTTTAATAACAGCATCATTATTAGAGTCTTCCTGTCACTAGTTTCCTGGTGATAGAATCACAAAATGTTACCACTACAAGGGACATAGACATTATCTCCTCCAAATTTCTCATTTAACTGATAAGCAAAGAGACCAGGTAACTTGTCCCAAGTCCTAAAGTTAGTGGCAGAGCTGGGTCTAAGCTGACTGAACATGGATTCCCCATTCTGCAACTCAGTTAACAGTTTGCTGCTTAGTTAACTCAGTTTGCCGCTATCATTTGAGGCTCCCCTTCATTAATCCCATTCCACTCTATTTCACCTTACTCTCCTACAAAGGCTTCTGTTCTTCATCTGAGTCCACCTATACTTGAAGAAACAGTATCCCTGCTCCTTATATACCATGAATAAATGAAATAAGAGTCATTCTTTTTTGAACATAGTGCTCTGAGTTTCCACTTACCCCTCACCACCACTCAATTTATGCCTTCTTTACATCTCCTCCTGCTCCTCTGGCTTGCAGAGAATGGGGAAAAAATGTTCCAATTCCTGAATTATACTCAAACCCCTACTCTGAACATTAATGGAATTGGCTGTGGATAATACAAAAGAATGGGGAAAAAAACTCACTAGAGTTGGCTTGTCTTTAAAATGCACAGTGTGATTTTTCTACCACCTTAAGGTCTAATCATATTTGATGGAAGCTATCATTAAAATAATTTTGTACAACCTGGAAACACAATGGCTGAGCAGATATGGGAAATGGTCCAGGAACCCAATGAATAATGGGGGGAGTGCAAACTGGGCTCAACAATTGGCCGTTGATATTTGACACGAATGATTAAGAGCTGATGAGTGCTTCTCAATATTCTATGAGCTGTCTCCTTTCCCAGGTCACCTTTTTATCCCAGAATCATTTAGAATGCTTTGGCTACTCTACAACTCCTCTGAACTAGCAGCAAGTCCAGTTGGCTTCCCACTTGGCTCACACACTGTCAGCAAACCACTAAAGCATCCTTACATGGATACTTTGAAGGGAATCCCTCATCTCAGGGTTGTGGGTACTCACATTCAGCCTTTCCAAACTTTCCCATTCTGTGCAATTCTTGACCATCTTTCCATAAATCTTCCTCAGAAAATCTAATCATTTGAAGGGCTGCCTCTAGTTCTGTTAACATTTTGTGGCCACAGTGCAGCAGAGCCACAATTTTGGTTCCTGGGTCAAGCAATAAAGCCTTCACCTCAGTGGCACAAAAGGCATCTGCAAATCAACTCAATATTTCATGACATGAAAATATTGTAAAAAGTGAACAACAATAAATCCAACTGAGCAAGAAGGGGTGTTGTTTCCTATAGTTGCCAATAGTAATAATGAGCCATCTGGTAGCTTCCTGCTTCAACTTATGGTAAGGACTGTCAATGTCTCATTGTCATTGTTGTTCAGTCAGTTCAGTCAAGTCCAACTCTTTGTGATGCCATGTAGGATTTTCTTGACACAGATACTAGAGTAGTTTGCCATTTCCTTTGCCAGCTCATTTTACAGATGAGGAAACTGAGGCAAAGAGGGTTAAGTGACTTTCCCAGGTTGATACATCTAGTATATGAGACCAAACTTGAACTCAGGAAGATGGGCTCTACCTAAGCCTCTTTCCAGTGATTTATGGAACACCTGCAAATGTAATCAAAATTTATCTCTTGCAATTCCCCCAGCTCCCTTTATGGACTAGTTAAGAAGCTACCATCTACAGGAGACCTTTCCTGATAGCTTCCCAGTGCTAATGCATTCCTTACTCTCAACAGTTCCTGAACTCACTTGTCATTTGCCTTGCATATACTTGTGTTGCTGAGGCAGCCAGGCATAATGGATAGTAGTGTCAGCCTTAGAGTCAAGAAAGCCTGGATTCATCCACCTCTGATACATACTAGCTGTGTGCTGAACAAAACACTAAACAGTGTTCCCAGTCTACTCTTGAAGACGATGCTGGAAAGAGAAATTCTCTTTGAATCATAGGACATCAGTTCAAATTCTGATTCTGCCACTCACTACCTGTTAACCCTGGGCAAGTCATTTCCCTTACCTTCACATCTATAAAATGAAGGATTGGACTACATGACCTCTAAGATCCTTTCTACTTCAATTCAATTCAATAAAAATTTATTAAGTGCCCACTATGTCCCAGGCACTGAGCTAAGGCATTGGGGATACAAAAAGAGGTACAAGACAGTCTCTGCCCTCAAGGAACTTACAATATAATAATAATAATACTTCTAAATTCAGGATCTTATAATCCTAATACAAAAAGGATGTAACTGATTTACAAGGGTAGAGGGACTTACCATAACAGGAATTCCTTGCTAAAACCACAGATTAAAACACACAGATTTTGTATTTCTTTTGCAACATGGTTAATTTGAAAATATATTTTGCCTGTCTTTACATGCATCATTTACTATCTCAAGGAGGGGTGGGAGGGAGGGAGATAATTTGGAACTGAAATTTCTTTAAATGAATATCAAAAATGTTAAAGTAATCGGGAAACATTTAATGAAATAAAAATATATTTTTAAAAATTTATTGGGGGTAAGGGCAAGAAGACTGAGCAAAAGGATGGAGCTACTCTAGCTCTCCCCCCAAAGTCCATAAAATACATGTTAAAAATGAATAAACAAATTCTAGAGCAGCAGAAGCCACAAAACAACAGAGTGAAAGAGAGTGCCAACCCAAGACAGCCAGGAAGACCGACAAGAAATGTCTATCACACCAGCCTCAGAGCAGATTACAGCCCAGCCTTGGCCACACATGGCACAGCTGGGAGAGGACTGCAGCAGGCTTCAAAGCGTGGAATCGTGGGCAGCAGCTGCGATTCACAGATTCTTCAACTCACAAATGCCAAAGACAGCTTTAAAAGTCAGTGAGAAAGCTCTTTCACCTGAGTGAGAAGGGAACACAGTATGGCCCTGGCCACAGGGTAGTGGGGGTCGATGAGGCAGCAGCGTCCATTTTAGGAGCCCTCAGCTCCTAAAGACCCTGAGAGAATCAAGTGGCCTACTTGCAGATCCTGGGCAGAAAAGCTTGTGGTTGCTCCCAGACCAGAGCGCAGGCTAAGAAAGGAGTAAACTCCTTGATTGTGCCACCTTAGAGGAACTGAGAACTTACAGGTTCCTAGAGTACACCCTCCACTTGACAAAGGACACAAAAGTCAAGTAACTGGCTGGGAAAATGCCTAAAAAGGAAAGAAAAGACTATATAAGGTTACTTTCTTGATGGACAGGTATTTTCCTCCATCCTTTCAGATGAGGAAGAGCAAAGAATACCATCAGAGGACTAAAGTCAAGGCTTCTGCATCCAAAACCTCCAAAGTACCTAATCACTATGGAATCATTATAGTCCAGTGGCAGGACAGAGTCAAGAAGGCTGGTGATGGCTCAGGATGCAGTGGATGGCCTTGATATCTTCAGTGTCTAACCAAGCTCTAAGCGCGCCACATCGCCTGCTTCAGCTGCCTTCATGGCCATTGGAACAAATTGTTCTTGTTCATCCATTCCACCAGAGGAAGTCTTCACATGCTTGGGTTTCACCAATGGTTTCACCAATGTGTTTCAGACCCTTTGGTTACCCTCAACCTGGTTTGTCCCATCTGCCAAAATGGCTTACCAGGGTGTGGCTACTGCGCATACTGCAGTGTCTTGGAGCCAGGAGTGAGAGTTGGATGGAACAGGTCGGCACCAAAGGTGGAAAGAGCCCCAAAAAGGACTCAGCAGCCATCACACCAAAAGTATTGGTCCTCCCTGAACACACCCTACACCCCACTGCCACTGGACTATGAGGACTCTGGAAGAGAGAGTGAGGTTGATAACTTCATGCAATTCTGCCTCACTTAAATCCAATTTACACACGAATCAAAAGATATCATCCATACCATTTTACTATTATGCCTCAAAGTCCTGTGGTAACAAGCAAGTGATGAAGCAACAGGTGCGGATACATTGGGAGCTGTAGTCACAACCCTGGCCACAGGTGGCCCAGGCCATAGGGTCATTTCTCACTGGAAGCAGCAGTGCAACTTGGCAGCCCCCTGGGTGTCTGAGCAACCTTTTAAGTATCACACTGCTCACTTCCTGATGTGAGGAAGGGGGCTAGTAAAGGTGCCCTAAACACTATCTGCTTACCCAACCCTGGCCTGATTATCGCAGCAGATGGGGTATCCCACTATGCAGTTGAAACACATATGAAGAAAAGTACAAAAACATCTGCAAAGATGATTCCATTCACCATTGGCACATAGAATGTGTGCTCATTTATGGACAACACAAAATCCTGTAGACCTGAAAGATGAACTGTTCTTGTTGCAAGAGAACTCAACAGGTATTGCTTCCAAATAGCAGCCCTGAGTGAAGCAAGGTTGGCAAATAAAGGCTAGTTTACTGAAGTTGGTGCTGGATACACATTTTTCTGGAGTGGGCACAGTGAAGGGGAGTGCCATGAAACTGGTGTGAATTTTGTAATCAAAACTAATCTAGTTAGCAAGCTGGTATGCCTGCCAAAAGGAGTGAATGACAGGCTCGTGACAACATGATTGTCACTTGCAAGAAAACACCATGCCACCATCATCAGTGCCTATGCTCACATCATGATGAACCCTGAGGGGATCAAAGAAAAATTTTATGAAGACCTAGAGACCCTTATCATCAATGTACCAAAAAAGGACAAGCTTATAGTTCTGGATGACTAATGCTAGAGTAGACTCAGACTACCAGACTTGGCAGGGAGTCCTAGGGATGAATGGAGCTGGAAACAGCAACAGCAATGGTCATTTGCTGCTGAAGGCTTGTGTATCACATGACCTTCTTATCACCAACATGGTTGTCCATTTACCTAAATGCAATAAAATTTCATGGATGCACCCTCGAAGCAAACATTGGCATGTAATAGACCACGTGATTCAAGGAGAAGAGACAGGCAAGATGTGAGAGTGAAAAAGGCAATGTGTGGTGCAGAGTGCAGGACTGATCATAGACTTATCCTTTCCAAGCTAAATATTCACATTCATCAAAAGTGCCGCCCCGAGGGCAAAATGACTACCAAAGAATAAATGTCAACAAATTGGAGCTCTTCTCTGAGAGTGAACAGTTTGTTGCTAACTTGGAAGAAGGTTGAGTCAACACACAGTTGGTAACAGTGGAGCAGAAAAGTAGTGGGCAGCTCTCAGAGATTTGGTGTACAGTACTGAATTTGCTCATCTGGGTCAGAATACTAGCAAACACCAAGACTGGTTTGATGAAAATGATGGGGAAATTCAGAAGCTGCTAAATGAAAAATGAGAACTCCTCAGGATATACCAGCAAGATAGTTCATCCACCTCTAAGAAGGCAGCATTTAATTCTATCAAAAGCAAAGTACAAGCAAAACTTAGAGAAATGCAGGATTCCTGATTCAGTAAGAAGGCAGATGAAATTCAGTTTTATGCTGATGCAACAATCCAAAATGCTTTTTATGATTCCATGAAAGCTATTTATGGACCAAAAATCTATGGTGCATCACAACTACTCAGTGCTGATGGAGCCACATTGATTAGTGATAAGGACATGATCCTAGAGACAAGGATTGAATACCTCCATAGTGTTCTCAACAGACCATCATCAACCAATGCTGATGCCATTGAACATTTACCTCAGGTTGAAGTCAATCCCTCCTTAACTGAATTTCCAACTGAAGAAGAGGTTTAGACTCCTTTCATGTGCCAAAGCACCTGGTGCTGATTCTATTCCAACTGAGATTTACAAGGTAGGGGGGACCACTGTTCATACAAAAGCTAACTGAAATTTTCCAGATTATGTGGAAAAAGGAAGTTATCCCCCAGGAGTTCAAGGATGCTTCCATTGTCCATCTCTATAAAGGGAAAGGGAATAGATTGTCCTGCTGCAATCACATGGAGGTCTCTCTCATAGTCATTGCTGGCAAAATTCTTGTTTTTTTTTAAATTTTTATTTTATTTATTTATAAATGTTCTATAATCACTTCTTTAAAATTAAGATTTTATCCCCCCCACACTTTCCCCTTGCTATTCCCCTCCCTCCCCATGACAGCATACAATTCTGTATAGGTTCTACATATACTTTCCTATTGAGCATATTTTCACTATAGTGATGCTATGTAGTCGCACTAACATAAGTGGAAGAAATCATATAACAAATCAAAACA
>CM053774.1:61784076-61809104 GCA_028658325.1 Potorous gilbertii | reverse complement strand
CTAAGCTGATGTGTGAAAAAGCTAAAAGCAGGTTTTTGTTTGGTGTTTCCCCAATCAGCCCTGGGGTCTAGTCACAAGAGATATCTCCTCAGCTGACCTGAGGCAAAGGCAAGCTCAGGGGCTAGTAATCCCAGCTGCCCTATTGTTTTTCTGATTTCCCTGGACAGCTGAGGCACGCCTAGATATGTGTTCCCACCCCTCCTGGGGCTCCTCTCCTGGTGCTGAGGTTTGCCTGGGTCCTAGTGCAAGTTTTCCCTGCCCTGGGTCCTGTGTCCTTCTGGTTTGCCTCTGCCACCATAGGAGGAATCCCTCTTAGCTATTTTTCTCGTCTCAGGTGTTATGAGACTACTGGCCTCCTTCTGCTGTTTCTGCTGATCTGGGATTTTTCTGAGGAAATAATTTATGGTTCTTTCACGGTCATCAAGGGGGGAGGAGAGAGCATTTACTGAACACTCCACCATCCTGGTTCCCAGAAATTCAAGGAGGTGACTTATGGAAGGTTGATCTTCAGGCTGAAGGTCTCTGGAGCTGCTGCGCTGATATCTGGCGCTCCATGGCTCTTACTGACTCTGTTTGGCTTGTCTCCTGCCCTTGGTGCTGCTCCTCTGGTTCCGCCTGTCGCTCAGATTTCTCGGGTCCCCTCTGCTCAGCTGCGCTGGCCACGCTGAGCTGTGCGCTGTAGGCTCACCCCCACAGAACAGACCTTCCCCGTGGATCCTCCAGTCCAACCTGAGCTCCGAATCTGTCACCATTTGTCTCCCACTGGATTCCGCACCTCCAAAATTTGGTCAGATTCTCCTTTCAGAGCTACCTGAAGGAGTTTGTCCAAGAGCTTAGGTGAGTTGTTGCTCTCACTCTGCCATCTTGGCTCTGCCCCCCAGCCTCTGCCTGCTGGCAAAATTCTTGCTAGAATCCTCCTTGATAGGCTGATCCTTCACCTGGAAGATGGTCATATACCCGAGAGCTAGTGTGGCTTCAGAAAGGGCCAAGGAACAGTCAATAGGGTGTTTGCTGTCCAACAACTCCAGGAGAAATATCAGGAGCAGAACAGAGGTGTGTACATAACATTTGTAGATCTGACCAAGGCCTTTGACACTGTTAGTCATGAGGACTTATAGAAAATTATGTCAAAATTTGGCTGCCCAGAGAAGATCATAAATATCAATTTCATGATGGCATGTTTGCCCAGGTTCTGGAGAGTAGACAATGCTCTTCTGCCTTCCCAGTCACGAATGGAGTGAAACAGTGCTGTGTGCTTGCTCCCATGCTTTTTTCAGCATGATATTTTCAGCCATGGTATCAAATGCTTTTAATGAGGATGAACACAGCATCAAGATCAACTACCATACTGATGGTAAGTTCTTCAATTTGAAAAGGCTACAAGCCAAGATCAAAGTGGAGGGAGTGTGGATGCATGATTTTCTGTTTGCAGATGATTGTGCACTCAATGCAACTTCTGAAGTTGAGATACAACAAAGTATGGATCAGTTCTCTGCTGCCTGTGCTAATTTTGGCCTAATAATTAACACCAAGAAAACACAAGTGCTCCATCAGCCACCACCATACCATTCATACATGGAACCATCAATTACAGCAAATAGAGAAGTTTTGGATGTTGCAGATAAGTTCACTTACCTTGGCAGTGTACTTTCCAGGGATGTACGCATTGACAATGAGGTTGATGCATTACCAGAGCTAGCTCAGCATTTGGGAGGCTCTGAAGAAAAGTTTGGGAGAGAGAAGAGATATTAGACTGACTACCAAACTGAAGATCTACAGAGCTGTTTGTTGTGCTCTGTAGCCTGTGAATCATGGAAAGACTACCAGTGCCATGCCAGGAAACTGAATCACTTCCATTTGAACTGTCTGAGAAAGATTCTGAGGATCACCTGGCAGGATAAGGTTGGTAACATATAAGGACAATGAAGTCCTCACTCAAGCTGAATTGCCAAGCATTCCAATTATGCTTCAGAGAGTGCAACCCTGATGGGCTGGCCACCACATTGTTCAAATGTAAAATGTATGCTTGCCAAAAAGACTATTTTATGGAGACCTCACATAGGGCAGGCAATCACATGGTGGTCGGAAGAAATGATACAAGGACACTCCCAAGGTCTCTCTTAAGAACTTTGGATTTGACTATGCAGCATGGGAAACACTGGCACAGGACCACATCTATGGATTTGACTATGCATCATGGCATGCCCACATCAGAAAGGGTGCTGTGCTCTACGAGCAAAGTGGAATTGAGACAACACAAAGGAAATGCAGGATGAGCAAATTTGGAGTATCCATGCCAAATATTCACATTCTGTGCCCAACCTGTGGTAGAGCATTCCAAGCTTGTATTGGTCTGATCAGCATTGAAACTTCATTTTATCATGGTGATATCATTTTGGCCCTCCTCGAGAATGAAGGACAATGGTCAATCACTACGTTTTCCAGTAAGACATCATCTTGACCATATTTTCTCTTTCTACTATAATACAGTATTTGAATGCTTTTGTTGATCAGTCTTAAGTTTAAAGATTAACCCAAAAATGTTTAAACCAATTATCAAAATTTTATTCTCCCATCCCATATTGATTGGTTGATCCCTGATTGTAGATGTTTGGTTTGCTCACACTATTCAAGCTGCTTAACATTACTTTGATCTTTGTTTTTGGAAGAGGACCAATGACATCACAGAGTGATGTCTTAATATCATGAACAGAACTTAAGTGAAGCAGAGTAGTGCAAGGTCATGACCCTTACTCTCTCTCCTAAGGTCTTCAAAATTCAGTGGCAAGACAAAAGTTAGGTGATGGCCTAGGATGCAGTGGATGACCTTGGTATCTTTGATGTTTGACAAAGTTTTGAGTACTCTACAATGCCTGCTTCAGCAATCTTCGTAGCAGATGGGAGAAATTGTTCTCATCTACCCATGCTTTGGAGGAAGTCTTCACATACTTGAAGTAGAAACCTCCCCTAACTCTTCAAAAGACTTGAGGTCTGTCAGTTACCCCCAACCTGGCTTAGTCTGTCTGCTGAGACTGTGTTCCAGGTATGGCCACTGTGCATGCTACAGCTTCTTGGAGCCATAGGTGAGAGTTGAGTGCTAGGCAAACAACCAAAGGTGGATGGATGAGCAGCCCTGAAAAAGACTGGGTAAGCCCTCACACCAGAGATGCTAGTACTTCTTGAATACTACATACACTCTTGAGTAATAGCAATTGCCTAAATCCTCTTAGAAGAGAAACAGCAGAAAGAAAACTGGACTTGTAGTCCAAAGACTGGGTCTGAGCCTTAAATCTTCCATTTACTAGGCTCATAAATTTGGTTAAATGACTTTACCTCCCAGCTACAATTTTTTCATTGATAAAACTATATAATCTGTCTGCATTTGTGACCTTGAGCAAGTCATTTCTCCCCAAGCCTCAATTTCCCCATATGCCTAATAGGAAAAATACTGTCTCTGAGCCTGAGTTTCCCTTTATATAAAAAAGAGGGAAAAAAATATCTTCCCTACAGAGTTGTTTCCACTATGTGTGGAAAGAGATGCAAATGATGATAAGAGTAGATGATAAAAATAGAATGATGAATAATAAAATAGGTAATAATAGAATGATGATAGACAGGAACTTGCTCTGTAACTTAATACAAGTCACTTAACCTCTTTGTGCTTCAGCACAAAATGAGGGCACTGAACTAGATGCCTAAGAGCCTTCCTTCTCCGTTCTAACATTCTATTCTCTCTTCTTGCCTTCTCCCTTCTTTTTTTTCTTCTCTTCTCTTCCCTTTATAAAGACAAAGACCCTCTAAAGAATCTCTGAGGACACTGGTCCTGTTCCTCTTACCCTGTTTCTGAACCCTACCCTCATGATTACAATCTGTTTAACTTCCTGCTTCCTGGTTCCTGACTCCTAATCTCTGTTTGAGCTTTCTCTAATTCTGGTTAATCCAACTTCCCAGGAGTCCTTCACACACAGAAGGAATTCAGTAAATGTGTGCTGGTGATGATAAGAGAGACAGTGTGAGTGTAAATTTGGAGTCAGTCCTAGTCCTGAAACTGACTAGCACAGTAAGTAGAGATCTGAACAATTACCAGGTGTGTGATCATGGGTAAATTACTTACCCTGTCCTAGTTTCAGTTTCCTCATCAATAAAATAGCAATAATTGTACCTTTAGTAGCTGCCCCACGGAGTTATTATTTTAAGGTTCCAATGAAATGATATATGTGAAGTGCCACATGAATGTCAGCTACTAATGTTACTATGAAATGGCCACAATCTGTTCTGCATTTTCATCGGTGAAATGAGCTCTTCAAGCTCTAAATCCTAGGATTTTATGAGGACAACTTAAACTTTCTCTTATCTCACCTGAATGACCGTAAGAGTCGGCAGTAATGATTCTAAAGGGAGAGATGTCCCCAAAAAATAGGAAGGTAACTTTATAATGGACAAAGCACTGGCCTGGGGGAGTGAGGAGAGCAGGCTCCAATTCTATCTTTCTCACTGACTTGTTGTAGGGTTTCCAAGCTGTATTTCAGCTTTTGTATTCTAGGTTTCTATTTTTTTTTTAGAGGTAATTGGTGTTAAGAGACTTGCCCAGGGTCACACAGTTAGTAAGCATCTGAGGTCAGATTTTAATTCAGGTCCTTCCTCATTCCAAGGTCAGTGGTCCATCCACTGCACCACCGAACTGCCCCTGTGTTCTATGATTTTGTATTAGTTGTCTTTGTAGCTAACCACAATTACTTACCAGAACTTAAGATTTAAAAGGGAACAGACAAGTCACAAATGATTAAAATTCCTGCAGTGACATAAGCACAAAGCCATGAAGACTCTAACGGGGAGTAATTGCATTTTCTTTTTCTTTCTTTCTCTCCTATTCCCCCACAACACTCTTTCCAAGCTAGGGAGCATAGTGAATAGAATGCTGTGCTGGAAGTT
This sequence comes from Potorous gilbertii, assembly GCA_028658325.1. Classification (NCBI taxonomy): domain Eukaryota; kingdom Metazoa; phylum Chordata; class Mammalia; order Diprotodontia; family Potoroidae; genus Potorous; species Potorous gilbertii. The sequence continues at coordinate 61,804,172 of CM053774.1, read as the reverse complement.
AGAGAGATTCAATTTCAAATCCAGCCTCAGATACCTCCTAACTGTGTGACCTTGAGCAAGTCATGTTAACTCCTGTCTGCCTCAGTTTCCTCAACTACAAGTTGGGGAAATAATAGTACCTGCTTCCCAAGGCAAAGTCCTTAGCAGAGTGCCCAGCCCATAGCACAAACATTTAATAAATGTTTGGGTTTTTTCCTTATCAAACCATATTAAAAACAAGCTCTAATTTCAAGTCTGCTTCACTTAAAATAAATACCACCTATGTGTTTATCATGGCTAAGCTTGATATCGTAGTCGGAAAATACATGCTACAGTAGACAAATTGTCAAAGAATATGAATCATTTTCAAAAAAAGAAATGTAAACTAGCAAACAATCATATACCCAACCACTAATATGAGAAATGCAAATTAAAACAATTCTGAGACTTTCTTCTCACAACTATTAAATTACAAAGATGGCTAAAGAAAAAATAAGTTGAGAAGACTGGCATACTTATGCCCTGCTGGTGGGTCTGTAGATAGATGAGTCCAGCTGTTCTGGGAAGCAGTCTGGAACCATGAGAGAAAAGTCACTTAACTATACCTAACTTCTAGCCCAGGGACAAGATTACTCAGTATATATTCCAAAGTGATAAAAGACAGAGAAAGACATAGGTACAAGTATGGTTTTATGGTTGCAAAATACTAGATTAGGTGCCCAACCATTGGGGAGTGGCTGAACAACTTGAGCTGTATGAATAGAAAGGAATGTTACTGTGCCATAAAAAGTGACAAATACGCAGAATTCAGAGTAACTTGGTAGGAAATATATGCACTGTTACAAAACAAAGCAAGCAGAGCCAGGAGAACAATGTATTCAAAGACCACAGTAACTTAGAAAATATCCCATTGAAGCTGTAATAAATGTGATCAATCTTGATTTCAGAGGATGGTCAATGAATCCCTCCCTCTTCTGACAGAGAGGTTGTTAATTATAGGTATAGAACAAGGCACTGACATAGTCAACGTGACTGTTGTGCTTAAAAACTTCTTTGTTATAAAGGAAGATTCAGTGATTAGAGGGAGTCATTGGGAAGTGCATGGTGGGGGGGGAATGTCAATAAAATATTTAAAATATAAGTAATATAATTAATACCATATATTAACATATATATAATAAAATAACATAATAAATAAAATATATAAAAAGATTATAAAATATATATATAAATATATATATATAAAAAGATATAAAATAGATTATGTTTTTAAACTATTGATCCAAGGCTAATTGTCAACAGTTTCCCTTTCTTCCATTCCTCCATTGACTGGTCCTCTACTGTGATAGGTGTAACTTCTGCCAGGGCTTCTCCATAACTCTCACCCCTAAATGGGGTTAGGTTCATGCCTTTCTCCTCTGCCCCAACAGGGATTAGTTTTCCCCAAAGGGTCCCTGGGACCGAATTGGCCCCTCTCTTCCTTAACAAAGCCCCCTGGTCACCCAAGAAGTATAAAAAGTGCCACCTACCAAAAGTCCAAGCCTCTCAGATTTGGTAGGTCCCCTGACAGGACATATCTATATTTTGCCGAGAGAAGGAGGAAGCGGCAAAGAGAGGGAAGGAAGAGGAAAAGGATGGGGAGGGGAAGAGGAAAAAGATAAGGGAGGCAGATGGGGGGAGAGGGGAGAAAAAGGGAAGAGAGAGAGAGAGAAGGGAGGAGAGAAGGGGGAGAGGAGAGACAGAGAGAGGTTATGTCCATCAAAGCTGAAGTTAACAACTGCTACTGCCTCCTAGCTCTTTGCTACAACAAGATAAACCATGTTTGTTAATTGATACAGTGTGTCTCATTTCCAGTACTAGCTATTATGTCCTTAACAGCTATTTTATAGCAAGCATTCACTCAATATATAACGGAAACTAACTTCTCTTTACCTGAATACAAAACTTATTATAAAAGTATAGATAGCAAATAAGCAAGATTTAAAGAGAATGGCAAACTCTTGAGGATGGTGTTCACCAGGCAGCAGGTTGTTAAGCATCCTTCATTTTCGAAGAAGATCCGACATCAGAGAAATGATAACATGCAATGAGGCAAGGGAAAGAGGAAGTGGAAAAAGGAGAAATTCACCAAGTCCCAATAGCCTTAACAGGCAGGTCATCATTAGTCAGATCACTCATGATTCTAATCAGTTCAGAGTAGCAATGCCTTTCATTTAAAATCAGCTGCCTGCTAGTACTGTTGCATGTCCACATGCCCAGGAGTCCGTGGAACTCCAAAGAGGAAGGAAGGGAGCGAGCAAGGGAGGGAGGAAGGAAGGAAGCCAATCTTTTTCATATACCTAGAAAATGTATTAGCACAACTTCCTACAAGAGAAGGACAATTTGTGGCACAATGCATAGAGCCCTGGGCTTGGAATCAGAAAGACTCATCTTCATGAGTTCAAATCTGGCCGCATACACTGATTAGCTGTGACTCTGGGCAAAGTCACTTAATCCCATTTGCCTCAGTTTCTCATCTATAAAATGAGCTGGAGAAAGAAATGGCAAACCAATATAATAGTTAGACATGACTAAAATAACTGAACAACAACCCTATAAGAAAAGTAAAGTAGTATAAGAGATAAAGAGTTAGCCTTAATGTTCAGTGAGATCTGAGTTCAAGTCTTATCTCTGACAAATCCTAGCTGTGAGACTAAACATGTCACCATGTCTGGATGCTCTAGGAAGCTCCCTAAGAATAAAAATCACAGTAAATTTCCAAACTGCCTCAGTAGAAGTACTTTCCATACCTAGAAGGTTTCTTTTCTAATAAAATCACAATTCTGGTCCCTATCCCTACAAACAGGCGATTGTGATGGTCAAGGGGGAGGGGGTGGGGAAGGAGAGAAGAGGGGAGGGGGAAGCAGAGAGAAGGCATATGAATTGAGTGCTGCTTGCCTCCCCTAATATTCCAGTCTGAGGATGTCAACATTAGATTGACTCCTGTTAAAACAACAAAGGTATGGACATAATCTCTAGAAGCCTTCTGTTTAATGTGACTCGGTTTGAAGATGATAGGATCACTGGCTGCTGAGGTAGCTTCCTCCCTACTCCCTCCCTATGCAACCTGGTGGCCCCAACTTCTCCAATGCAGCTTCCTGGTCTGGTAGCATGAAAGATCCCAGCCTTGTGTAGTTGGTCCCTCTCAGACTTGAGTGCATGAGACCACTTGTGTCACCATAGCCTGATGATTGACTGGAAACTGTTATTTCCAGATGGAAATAAGGGGAGCTGCAGCTAGGTGGCATCACAGCGCATTGAGCGCTGGGGACTGGAGTCAGGAAGACTCATCTTCATGAGTTCAAATCTGGCCTCAGTGTGACTCTGGGCAAGTCATTTAGCCCTCTTTGCCTCAATTTCCTCATGTGTAAAATGAGCTAAGGAAGAAAATGGTAAACTACTCCAGTAGCTCTGCCAAGAAATTCCCAAATGGGATCACAAAGAGTCAGAAACACTGCAGACACAAGGGAAAAAAGACTCAACAGCAACAAAGCAGTCAAAGAAGTTAAATGTCACTATATTTTTTCTGCAAAATCTTGTTACATTAGGGCAAAGTAGTCCTCCTCTTTTGTTAAATATTTAGTGACTTCCCAGTGTTTCATTCATTCCACTATCAAACTTGAACCGAGAGCATGCTAGCTTCAAAGCTTGAACAGGGAGGTTGTCATTTTTAGCCTTCCAGTCACCTTAGTTAGCAGAGGCCAGCACAAATTGATGGAAACCCATGACCATGTTAGTCATAGGACCAGGGTACAGCATGGAATAGCAGGGAGAGAAGGACCCACTTGGGACATGAATATGAATAGATGCTTGATGGGAAGTGAGGAAATCTCTTCTATTTCTCAGATTTTGCCTGCTTTGAAGTTTTGCCCAGGTAATTTTACAAAGTGACCAGGTAATAAATCACAAACTACTAAAATGACAGGGGAGGCCTGTAGGAGGATATTACTATTGAAAGTCAAAAGCCTTTAATAGCTTTTCTGGTCTGGAGCAAAGCAACCTGTTTGCCAGATCAAAGGAAAGAGCATTATATAAAGTATCCTATGCCTTTCATTTCACTGAGGTTTGTGAAAAAATTCACAGATCCTTTTCAATGAAGTTTGTCATTGGATAGCAGATATGGGTAAAAGCTAATACTGTCAGAAGATGACCTGCAGCATACTTCTTCTCCTGGCTGGACAGATCAGGTAGTATTGCCTTCTAGCAGGTGTGGAGCCAAGCATACAACCAGGATGCATCCTGGCAGCAACTGGCTATAAAATACCAGAAGTAACTACTTAGGTCCAGGATGGAATAAGGAAAAGGAGTTTGGGCATCAGCTAGAAGGGAAGTAACAAATAAATGCTATTCTTCCCCCACAAAAAACACTAACCACATTAACAATTTATCTCAAGGACTAGTAAAATCTGAGCTGAACCCATGATTTCTGGAGAACCTGCAAGCATTACCAGTCACAACCATGCTGCCTATTCAGTGTTGGAAGGTTCCTTCCTCAAGGAATACAAATGGAATTTCCTTTGTGAACCAAAGATTGAAGAGGGCTAGTTCAGTTCCCTGAGACAACTCTTGGCATGGTAGAAAATATAGATATCCCTTCCACATAAGAACTTACCCTATTTTGGTTTCAATATATTTCAGGTTGACATAAGAAATTAACTGGGAATTTTTTATGAGTTTTACAGAAGCCCAAGATAACCAACCAATGATACAGAAAAAGTTTAGAAAACTCAAAATTTCAGAAAATGTATGTATAGTATTATATAATATTAACATATCTTTTAATACTGTAATGATTCAGACTTCTTCTCTGATACAAAGGGAGGACCATAAAATTGTATGTGCATTTTCTAGATGGTAAGGACACTGTGCCTCTAAACCCCTCAATGTAGAAGGGATAAACTATATACTGTTTCTAGAGTCAGGAGGATAGAAAGGAGGAGATCCAAGTCAAAAGCATTTGTTAAGGCTTTACTAAACACCACACATTGTGATAAGCAGTGGTAAAACTAAGAAAAGCAATCAAAACAGGGGAAACAACATGCAAGTAACTATATACAAACAAGATAAATACAGGATAAATTGGAGATAAAATTCCATATTGTGGGTTCAAATTCTGTTTCTGATACTTGCTGCTTGTGTGTCACTTAATTTCCTGGGTCTCTGTTTCTTCCATCTGTAAAATGAGGGAGTTGAACTAGATTGCCAGGGAGATCCCTTTCTGCTCTAGACTTGTGATCTGATGGCAAGAAAAGGCTTATATATACCTTAATTCAGAAGAATAATTAAAGTGAAATGCTGGCACTAAAATTTAAAATAGGGGTTTTTTTTTTAAAAGCTTGTACACTTTCATGATGCATTACATTTGCATTTCAACAGCATTTTTACTCCTTCTCCGTAGTAGAAACAATGAACCCCACCCAGTTAACAAGAATAATTAGTTAAAACCAAGATGCTACCAGATGGTCTAATTCCTTCACCCAGCAGCTGCATACCACTAAAGTATTCGGGGAAATTATTGCCCAGCACAGCGCAACCCACACCCCTTTTTCAACTCTGCTCTAAGCACCTCCTCTAAAGGGGTGGCCTCCCAGCAGCTGCCTCATCACACTATGTCACAATGGGAGTGAGTGTTCTAGGATCCCTCCCCTGTGGTGTCCATCAGGGATTCTCTTCACTTTCAACTTAATTTATATTGGTTTTATCTTTTATTTATAAGGATGATCTTCCTTTCATACATGGGTAAATTTCCAGAATATGAGTCAACAAACAAAAACAATGCCTTTGACAATGCTGACAATACTTGCAACTTATAAGTGTCCTTTCAGATTCTTATGATCATTTTGCAAAGGGTATAAAACTTTAAGCAGTTCAGCTGCATGTGAACAGACCAGAGTTAGCAGAGATAATGAACTTGCCCCACCCTCCGATACAGATCACCTCTGAAACTTTCTAGTTAAAAAACTATCGGCGAACCTTGAACCCAGAGGTCTTTGGTGACTATTCGGCAAATGACCATTGCCTAGTTTTGGCTGAGCCTTCACAGATAAAGACTTTGAAAACATGTCAAAATAATAAGTGAAGGTTTCTCACCAAGGGCTTCAGACCTATCCTAGGAAAAGCTGCCAGAAAGAAAGGCTGAAATTCTAGGCATTGGTTTAGATGCCTCCCTCTGGCCTTCAACCTCCTGCTTGGGAGGTTGCAGGCCTCAGAACTAAGGAGCTGCTGCTAGTCCTAGGAAAGGTGTTTGTCCCTCCTGTTTAGGAAAGAACACCGTAGTAATGATTTTTCACTCCCCCCAAAGTGGGAAGGGCGGGCATATACATAAACCCCACGGAAGTCAGGTATACCCAGGGGCAACACAAGCGTGGAACCCCAATGGCCAAGGAAGCATGTCCCTGGCCTGTGGTCAAGGACTGTAGCGGAACTAGTGGAGATCACAGCCATGCAGGTGAAAAGCCAAGGAGCAGAAATGTTGTACCCTATGAGGGGTGAGGCTGGTCAAGCAATGAAGCAACCTGTCCGGCAAAAGTGCCATGCCCAGGGGGCAGCAGCAGGCAGGGACAAGTTTCCTTGGCCGTAGGTATTCCCTTAACTGGGGTTCTCTATGGCTATACTTCCCTCCTATTGTAATCTATCCATATGCCATTTCTCCCCATGGACACTTTGGTAGGTTTCAGAGGATAAGAAAACCATGACAAGAAGCACTGTTTTTTTCAAAAGATGGGGGAAATTAACTTCAATAGAAACAGCATATATGAAAGAAAAAGATTATATATTCTAATTAAGGAATCAAAAAGTAGATTCACAGCATGTGCATACATATGAATTGAAAGTAAAACAACTCTGACAACAAGTAAAAAGTATGATCCAATATAGAAGCCCTCCATCCAATCACTGAACCCAGTATTCAGGGAAACTGCAGAAACTGGTGCCATTCAAGTGGTCCCTATGGCTTTGGACTCACAGGCGTATCTCTTTTATACCCTCAAAAGGGCAGGATAAGTCTTTAAAGCCAAACCTTTGGGTTCTGATACTGTGGCAGAGTGAATAAATCTTTAAAGAAGACAGAGAAATCAAAATTGGTAAGATGAGTGAGGAGAGAACGTAAAAACAAAGAACACTTTGATAAGACTATTGAAACACCATATAAGACATGGAATAAAAGGGAATTGAGGATAAACATAAAAATACAAAATACAGAGAAAATGTTTCACATATTCCCTAGTCTCAGTATTTTATTCTTTGATTCTTCTGTCTCTTTGATTCAAGAAACCTTTAAACTCAGACACTGATGTGTTATGAGCTCTTTTCTTTCCCTCCTTAGAACTAAGAATGGTAATTGCCCTTAGAATTTGAGAGAACACAGGAAATGGTTGGGTTCTTTATCAATCCATCTAGCAAAGAATTCAGCCATGGGACAATGATTTCTTACATGTCTTCATTCAACTGTTCATTCAACAAATCTTTATTGTATGCTGCTATAAACTAGCTACTGAACTAGACACAGTGGGAAATCAAAAAGTGATTAAGGCAGTTTCTGCTCTCAAGGTTACAATTTATCATGGAAAGTATGGCATGCATGTAAATAACAAGAAATGGTGGTGCTGATAAGTGCTACCAAGCATGAGTCAATGCACTATGAGAGCTTAGATGATGGGAGGATCTCTTCTTCTCAGAACAACTAAGATAAAGGTTGTAGCATTGAGAAGGATCCTGAGGAATGGTTAGCATTTCAGTAGGAAGAGATAGACAGCAAGGGAATTCTGGGTTGAAGAAGTGGTGGGAGCAAAGGTTTGGAGACAAAACAGAGGACCTGCTCAGTAAATAGTCTAGTTTGGATAGAATATATACTTTGTGTCTCTCTCTTTATGTTGTAAGCTCTCTGAGGGACAAAATTGTCTTTTTTATTAATAGTCTCCCCAGAGCATAGCAAACTGCCTAGCACATAGTAGGCATTTAATAAATGTTTTATCGGATTGGATATATATATATATATATATATATATATATATATATATCCATGTATGCACATATATACACACATACTTGTATATATATGTGTGTGCACATATGTGCACATATAATATACATGTATTCAGATATAGGTGATATAAAGATACAGATATAAATACAATTATATATATATATTATACATAAATTACTGGGAAATAGGATTGAAAAGATAGGTTGGGGTCATATTGTAAAAGTCATTTTTGCCGATCTAAAAGTTGGAGTTTTAGATCAACAGACCATGGAGACTTATTAAAGTTTGGTTGGAGTTTTTTGGGGGGTGGAGGGGTGAAGGCATTGCTTGTTTTTACTAAGAGATTTTTACAATCAAACTGACACTTTAGGAAAACTAATGTGACAACTGGAAGATCAATTGTAAGAGCAGAAGTGGCTGATGGGTAGACCAGTTACGCAAATTGTCAAGGTCACATTAAAAAGACTCTGGACCTAAGGTACCATTCAAATGTCAAGGGCTCCTAAGCACACTGCAGAGTGCTGGAGGTTATTCAGACTATGGAACTTAAAAATTCTCTATTCACCAAAAAAAGGTAGCTCTACCTTACAGTCAAAGGGTGTGTTGGTAAATACTTAACAACTAGATCTCTCTGGAGGGAAAAAGATTTATTCATGACATATATCTAAATTTAATCTACATTAATTAACATTTTCTCCATTGCTTTTGTAAATATAAACAATCAAAAAATAATGAGTCAAGCCCAGAACTGTAGCATTTGTTATTTTTTAAAGTGTAAATGCTCACATTGAAAATTTAACAATAGGCTCTCTCTCTCAAGCTGGTATAATCTGATTCTAGCACACCCCTTCTTACAGGTCAAAGAATACTTTAGACAAGGAAGTAAAAGAAAAAAAACATACTAAAGAAATCCAACACTTTGAGAGTCTCAATTCTAGTACTACCAGGGAAAAACCCTCCATCAAGAGCAGAGCCACATGGAAAATATGGAACCACATGTTAAAAAAAAAAAAAAAGTCATTTTCCAGGAAGATTGCTTCATCAAACCGACTGACTGAGACAACTTTTGGTATTGCTCCCAATTTTGATTCCCTTCTCTTGGTGTCAGATTCAGAAGAAGTCCACTAATTATGCTTTTGCCTTTCCCTTCTGTCACAACTTTGATAAAGAGGTCAATCCATCTGATCCATGCCCTTGACTTAGCATCCATTTTGTACTCAACTAACGAAACACCTGAATCTTTAGATCTCACTTTTTAATCAAAAGAAACGATACTTACTGACTGATCCCAACCCAATGTCATGGGATTATAGGGTCTCAGAGGTGAAAGGGCTCTTAGCATCATCTAGTCAGGCACTTTCGTTAGATAGAAGGGGAAACTGAGTCTAAGAGAGGGGGAAGTCACAGACATGCTTCATTAAGCAAGTCCCATGCTTGACATCTGGTAAAGCCCCCTAGGAACCTGGTTTATTCCAGATAATTTTGTACTATCAACCTGCTGCTGTGGAATGGATTACCCTTCCACTGTCACTCAACACTACAGCTGGCAAATGGGATTCTCCAAAGACAAGTCTAAAGGTTGTCTAAGAGAAATAGCATGGCATGATGGAAAGAACTCTGGATTTAGAATCAGAGGACTTTGTATGTATCCCAGCTTTTCTCTTTAAAGTGAGGCCACAGAGATGTAACTTTTCTTCTCAGGCCCTTAGTTCCTCATTTGCAAAACAAGAGACGAGCTAGATAACTTCTAAGTTCCCTTTTCCTTCTAAAACCTGTGGTTCTATGAGAATAACACCCTGCAGATTAGTCAATAAATTAACAACCATTTATTGACCACCTACTCTGGGCCCGACACTTTGCTAGGTCCTGGGCAACAGATGAAACTGAAATGGCCCCCATCCTCAAGGAATATGCATCTTATCAGGACAGATAACAATATACATATAGATATGTACAAAGCAGGTCCAGCGTAAGGTGATTTAGGGTGAAGAACAGCTAGGGAAATCAGGATAAATCTCCTATAGAAGCTAGCATTCAAGTTGTCTTAAAGGAGACCAGGTATTCTAAGAGGAAGAAAGGAGTATTTCAGGCATTGGGGTTACTAGGAACCCCTGCTCTATTCTTGTGCTTGTGAGACAGCGCCTATTTAGCTGGCCATGGAAATTTGATGAAGCCTTCAGAGAATTTAGATTTTGGACCCATACTTGCATAAGTACAGTATTACATTGCACCAAGACTTTCATAAATTAATTTGCTTGTCCATTATCATCACTATTTTTCAATATTACATTAGAAATATTAGCAAAACAATAAAAGAGAAAAGAGAGATTGAAGGATTTAAAATAGGCAATGAGGAAACAAGACTATCACTGTGCAATTGACATGATGATATATTTAGAGAATCCTAGATAATCAACTAAAAACCTATTTGGAATAATTAACAACTTCAGCAAAGCTGCAGGGTATAAAGTAAACTCACATAAATCATTGGCATTTCTATATATTACCAAGAAAGCCCAGCAGCAAAAGATAGAAAGAGAAATTCCATTTAAAATAACTGTAGACAATATAAAAAACTTGGGAGTCTATCTGCCAGGACAAACCCAGGGACTAAATGAATAAATGAGAAATGCTTTTCATAAAAATAAAGTCAAAGCTAAACAATTAGAGAAATATCCATTGCTCATGGGTAAGCTGAGTCAGTATAATAAAAATGACAATTCTACTTAAATTAATTTACTTATTCAGTGTCATACTAATTAAACTACCAAAAAGTATTTTATAAAGCTAGGGAAAAATAACATTCCTTTTGAAGAACAAAAGTTCAAGAACATTAAGGGAATCAATGAAAAAAAAAAATGTGAAGAGGTCACCTAGCAGTACCAGATGTCAAACTATATTATGAAGCAGTAACCATCAAAACAATCTGGTACTCAGGGCAGCTAAGTGACATAGTAGACAATGCACCAGCCCTGGAGTCAGGAGGACCTGAATTCAAATCTAGCCTTAGATACTAACTGTGTGACCCTGGACAAGTCACTTAACCTCAAATTGCCTCAAAACAGAAATCAGGTACTTGATAAGAAATAGAGAGGGGTAATAGTAGAATAGATTAGGTACACAAGTCATAGTAATAAACGACCATAGTAATCTAATGTTTGATAAAGCCAAGATTCCAAAATTTTGGAATAAGAACTCATTATTTGACAAAAATTGCTAGGAAAAGGAAAGCCGATTAGCAAAAACTAGGCTTAGAAAACACATCAAGACAAGGTCAAAATGGGTACATGATTTAGACGTAAAGGGAAATATAAGCAAACTAAGGGATCATAGAATGGTTTATCTGTCAGAGCTATGGATAAGGGAATAATTGGTGCGATTGAGAGCATTATGGGATGTAAAAATTGATTATTTAATTAAAAAGGTTTTGCACAAACAAAAACAATGTAGTCAAAATTAGAAGGAAAGCAGAAATTTGGGGGGAGGAGAAATTTATAGCAAACTTCCCTGACGAAAGCCTCATTTCTCAAATATATAGAATTGAATTAAGGTTATAAAAATATCAGTCATTCCTCGATTGATAAATGGTCAAATGATATGAACAGGAAATTTTCAGAAGAAGAAATCAAAGCTATCTATAGTCATATTAAAAACATATTCTAACTCGCTATTGATTAGAGAAATGTAAATTAAATAACTCTGAGGTACCACCTCATACCTATCATATTGACTAATATGACAGAAAAGAAAAATGACAAATGTTGGAGGGGATGTGAAAAATTGGGATGCTAATGCAATGTTAGTAATTTGTGAACTGATCCAACCATTCTAAAGAGCAATTTGGAACAATGCCCAAAGGGATATAAGTACCACTACTACTAGGTCAGAATCCTAAAGAGATTTTAAAAAAGGAAGGACCCATATGTGCAAATATATCTATAGCAGCTTCTTTTTTTGGTGGCAAAGAATTGGAAATGTCTATCAATTAGGAAATGGGTAAACAAGTTGAGGTATATGACTATAATGGAATACTATTTGTACTATAAGAAATTATGCTGAGCTGGGGGAGCGGAGTCAAGATGTCAGAGCAAAGACAGGGATTTGCCTGAGCTCTCCCCCAAATCCCTTCAAATATCTTTAAAAATGACTCCATTCAAATTCTAGAACTCACTAAAAGACAAATTAAAACAAATTTCTGGCCTAAGACAACCTCAAAGGTCAACAGAAAAGGTTTCTTGTACCAGGGTGAGAGATGAGTACAATCCAGAGCTGGTTGTAGTAAATCTGGAGCAGACCTTGGGGTGACTATATCACCTGCAGCAGTGTGCATCAAGACACAATCAGGATAACACAAGATTTGGCAGCTTCTGAAAGGATCTAAGGACTTGGAATATGGTGTTCTGGAGGGCAAAGGAGATAGGATTGCAACCAAGAATCATTCACCCACAAAAACTGAGTATAATCCATAAGGGGAGAAAGTGGGCATTCAATGAGATAGAGGACTTTCAACCATTCTTGAAGAAAAGACCAGAGCTAAATAGAAAATTTGACTTTCAAATACAAGACTCAAGAGAAACATGAAAAGGTAAACAGGAAAGGAAAATCATAAGGGACTTAATAAGGTTAAACCGTTTACATTCCTACATAGGAAAATGATTCATAAGACCTTTCTTATTATTAGGGCAGTTAGAAGGAGTATATAGAGACAGAGGACATAGGTGTGAGTCAAATATGAAGGAATGATAACTGAAAAATAAAATTAAGGGCTGAGAAAGGAATGTACTGTGAGAAAGAGAAAGGGAAAGGTAGAATGGGATAAATTATCTCACATAAAAGAAGCAAGAAAAATCTTTTACAGTGAGGGGGAGATTTGAGGGGGAGTAAAGAGGGAATTACATACATACTCAGTTGGGTATAGAAATCTATCTTACCCTACAAGAAAGTAGGAGGGGAAGGGATAAGAAAATAGGGGTGGGGATAGAAGGGAGGGCACATTGGGGAGGGAGTAATGAGAAGACAAACACTTTGAGGAAGGACAGGATGGAAAGAGAGAGTAAATAGAATAAATGAGTGCCAGAAATAGAATGGAGGGAAATAGAGTTAGTCTTTCACAACATGACTATTATGGAAGTATTTTGCATGATTGTACATGTATAACCTATATCAAAATGCTTGCCTTCTCAATGAGGGGGATGGGAGGGAGGAAAGGAGAGAATTTGGAACTCAAAGTTTTTTAAATAAATGGTTAAATTGCTTTTACATATAGCTGGAGGAAAATAAAATACTAAGTAGATTTGTTTAAAAAAAAAAAGAAATTATACTTACAGAAAATCCTGGGATCACCTATATGAACTGATGCAGAGTAAAGTAAACAGAACCAGAAGAAAACTGCACACAATGACAGCAATCAGCAGCAAAAATATGATTATCAAATGTAAATTACATAGCTATTCTCAGCAATATAATAATCAAAAATAATTCCAAAGAATTTTCTTTTGTAACATGGCTAATATGGAAATATATTTTGTATGAATGCACATATATAATCTATTTCAAATTGCTAGCCTTCTTAAGGGGAGGAAGTTTAGGGGGAAAAGAAAGTGTTGACAATATAGATTATACTTTTCAGGAAAAGAAATAATTTGCTTGATTGCTCTCCTATTTAGGCCACACATATGTTAAATTTGATTTGGGACCAAAAGCACTGGGACCTCAAACGAAAACCTAATTCCTCTGTATCCAGCACCTTAGATAGCATCTATTGTATTGAAAAGATTTAAGGAAGCTTCACGTGCCAGCTCTCATACCTAGTTGCTAGCACTCCAAAGATAGTACCATGTGTGAATTCAGTCTAACCCCTGTGAAACTGATGGTCAGGAATTTACTGGCCCAGATCTCTGGCTCAAACTCCCCAGATTCTCAGATATTGGAAGAATAACCATTTTCATTGATGCAACTGCCTTCCATCATCCCAGTGCTTTGGACCCCAATCAATAGGTGCTTTCCTAGCTCTGAAGAGAAAATTCAAACCTGCTGATTCCAGAAACCCCAAGATTCATAGTTGTTATCGCCTAAGGTCAAAAAAGTCCTTCCCAGCTACTTCTCCCTGTATTCTTATTCCTAGCCACCTCTGTCTTCCTATGCCATTGTACCTTCAGAAAATATCTATCTATAATTTTTTTTAAAAAAAAGTTCCCCTTTTTTTAATCTTGTTTCTTCTTTTCACATTCTTAACATTTTCTTGATCTCTTAGATCTGACTTCCTCCATTCACTGTGGCCCAGAACTGGTTGTTCCTTCTCTCATGCCCTGCAACATGTTGAGCCAGGAGGAAGGGTAGGCATGCTGTTTGTCTCCCCAGCATCCCCACCCCCAACCCCACCAGTACCACTTCCTGATCCTCCTCCTGCCATCATCACTCAACAACTTCTCCTTCTTTGAGGTTCATAGCTCTAGAGCTGGAAGGGAACTCATCCAACTTTCATTTTACAGATAAGGAAACTGAAACCCATAGAGTTTAAGTGATTTGTCCATTGGTAGTAAGCAATCCAAGATAGAATCGTCTGTACCAGATCCTTGTTGCTGCCAACGATAAATCTATAGGTCACTCACTCTCTAGTTCTTTTCCAAAAAGTTCAGTACCTGATTCAGTTTCTCCTTTCCACCTAAGCTCTTGCCCTACTGTACTTGAAGACCTCAATCTCCATGTTAACGTCACCTCACTCACCTGGATGCCCAGGCCATCAGTCTCCTCAGCTTCCATGACATATCTTTATTCCACCTCAGTCACCCACAGGGATTTAACTTTCATTATCATCCAGAGAACTGTGTCATCTCCATGATCATGAATTTAAAAATTCTATTCTCTGAAAATGACTTCCTATCCTTCAGTGTCTTCCTCTGCCTTAGTCCTATAAACCTATTCATTGTCCTCACCATTACCTTCAATTCTTTCACCATCCTCTACTATCCCAGGCCATCATTTCTGTCCTGCCTTCAAATCTCAATCCTATAGTTAATCAGTTCAATTATACATTGTTCTCCACCCTTGAGTCTCTTGCCCCCTCGTCCTTGTGATGTTCATAGTTCTGGCAATGCTTCTCCTACAGTCATAATTGGTGATTCCATCAACTCTCTACATGGCAATTATCACTTTAGATAATACCATTCTATAATTTCAGCCTTAATCCCCCTAGGAGTATCAGTTCCATATTTCCAACTTTCTGTACATCTCTTTCTGAATATCCCACAAGCACCACAAATTCAATGTTTCTGGAGGAAGTCACACAACCCTGATGCAGTGGAAGCAGCCATATATACCAGCACTTTCAATGAGCTTAAGTCATCAACAACTTTTCCATGGACCTTAAAAAATGACCAAAGATATGATGGGACAGTGAAAACAGTCCTATGGTCTTTTAGATTTCTGGAAAACCATTTCATCAGAGATTGGACCCGTTTTGCCAACTGTCCAAAATATTATTACTTGCGTAAGTGACAATGGGGAGAATTAGTTCAAATAAATGCAATCCTATGTCATGCAACAAATCATGCATATCCAACTTGCAAAATTGTTTTGGAATTGAATAGTTTTATTTATGGCAAAGACTATAAATACCATTACAAAACAGTTTATGAACAAAAAGACAAATGTGTGGTAGAGACAGTAAGTGCTAAAAGAGTACAAAGAGTTAGAGAAGGCTGCAGAGAGTAAGGAGGACTTGAGGGGGACCATGAAGGATAGGTAGAATTCTAATCGGTAGAGGATAGCAGAAGAAAATCCAGCGAGAACAAACAGAATTAACAAAAAAGGACAGATTAGAGTATCCTACATGCAAGAAATCTCCTAATTGTTGATTCCACTGACTCACTTCATTGCAATTATCACTTCAGATAATACCCATTCTATAATTTCAGCTTTAATCCCCCATAAGCATCAGTTCCATATTTCCAACTTTCTGTACATCTCAATCTAAATGTCCCACCAGCACCACGAATTCAACACATTCGGTACTGCCCTGATCACAACCTGCCCCTCCTTTTAACTTCAAATATTTTACTAGTTACTAGAGTTTGAAATCTCCAAGGCATATCTGACTCGTTTCATCACACATTTCAAATCATTTGCTAAATTCTATTGGTTAATTCTACTTCTAACAATATCTACTAAAAATCCATCCTTTCCAAATGTTACTATCCTAGCTCTGATCTTCATCATCTTTCAACTAAACCGCTGCTCTAGCCTCCTCCTAACTGGTCTCCTCTTAGTTAGTCTCAATTCTTTCCAATCCACCTTTTATTCAGCTGCCAAAATGATCTTCCTAATGAACAGGTTATTCCATATCACTAATTTCTGTAAAAAAAAAAAGCCATGGTAGTTTCCTATGACCTACAGGACCAAATACAATCTCCTTTTGGATTGTATTAAAGGCATTCTGAAATTTATCTTCAACTCACCTTTCCAGGTGTCATTTCAAGAATATTGAATTTAAAGTCAGAAGATCTGAGTTTGAATCTCAACTCTGCCATGTGACCTCGGACAAGTACCAACTTTGGTTTTCTCATCTATAAAATGAGAGAACTGGACATGATACCTTTTAAGATTTCTTCCACTTCTAAAGTCATGATCCAGTGAGCCTTCCAGGATTGTACTTCCAAGCAAACTTGACTACTAGATGTTCCCTGGTCTTGTTTTGACCAGTTTGGCCTCCATGAATTCACACAGCCTGTGCCCTAGAGCTGCAATGGATTCTATTCTCATCCCTACATGTTGAAATTTGTTATTTTCTTAACAGAAGGCTCAGGTGCCACCTTTTCCCTGTTGAAAGTGATCTCTTCTCACCTCAAGTTTCCCTAGAGCTTTTCATCATTATCTTGCCTTTCTTCCTATCACATTCTACTTTGTGTGCATTTTGTATCCTTTTACTGGATTTTAAGCTCTTTAAGGGTGCAACCTGTGTGGTTTTTCATTTATTTTTAAATCTCCAGATATACACTTAGTAGTTGTTTAATAATGTGGGTTGAGTTGAATGGAGTTGAATTCAGGCAATTGGGAGAAGACAGGTCTGGTTGTGATGGGGGATGTGGATGCTCGAACTTTCCCACAAATTTCAGCAGTCCAGATCGCTCACATTTGCAGGAGGCATCCTGCCCATCCCCTTTCAACTGGCCCTATGACCCCACCCAACCTTTCATTCCCTGTTACCTCCAGACTACCCCAGGCTATTTACCACTCCTTAATCCCATCCAAATTTTCTTACAGTCTTTTTCTGTATAAAAGTACCAATCTTATCCCCATTAAATTACACACATTCTTAGAATCTTGCCTGTCCAACTAATGTCATAATAAACTTGCTACTCTGACTGAAGGAAGGCTTGAGTGGTCAAAATATTTTCAGGCAGGCCCACCCTGTACCCTTACATTTCAGAGTTCCTAGCACCTTTAGACTACATCATATTTCATTCCCTGACTGGGCATTGAACCTGGGCCATCATAAGCCTAACCTAGCACCCCTAGATCTCAACAGTTGGAGACTATGCTGAAATAAAAAGAAAGAGGTTAGATTATAAATGAGCTAAAATGTAATGTTGACTTTCATGGCATCAGTTAACAAGGAAGATGCAATAGAAATTAATCCTTTATCTGTTTAATTTAACATAGAGCAGAAAGTCACAAAATCTGGGTTCTATTCTCATTTTTGACTCCTTGTATAATCTTGGGGAATTCCCTGGGCCTCCAATTCCCTTTTTGTAAAAACAAAACAAAAATACCATTATACAGTGGTTCTTAATATTGCATAGGATGTTTTTCCCCATTTCAATGAGTCTTTGTTGAGAGTTTTACTAGGTGTCTAGCACTGTATTCAGTGTTTTCCATTGGTCCAAGTTACTCCCTGAGAGCACTTAAATGGATCCCTAGTTTCATCTCCCCTGGTACACATTGAGTCCCATGAGGGAAATGAATATTATACTATTAGGTTAATAACCAGTTATTAATTTGTGACCCATCCTTTTTCCTCCTATTTATGTCAAGACTTCACTCCTGAAAAGGCCAGGCAGTCTTTGAATGGTGTGATCTGAGTAATGTGATTTTAACCCCTAAGGTATCTGCTCCTTAACTAGTTTGGGCTGGGCTACACCCAAATGGAACCTTGCCTTTTATTTACTTAAGACACAGTTCAAGTTAGATTTTCCCCCAGGGAGTATGAATTTTGTCCTTCCTTCATTAAAGACCAAGGTGTCCCACTGCATACAGGGTCATCTCTAGTTATCCTGATCTATATCTACACTGGCCCCAGATGGAGAAAGTGTGGCTGGTGACTTTGCACAGCCTTCCCTCACACAAATCCAATCCACTTGTATGTCATGGCATCACCTCCCTGATATCTTTGAGAATGAAGGACCAACAACAACAAAGTATAGAGTGACTTGGTCTACAAAGGGGAGAAAAATAGTGAAAACTTGATTGAGATGGCATGCTTTTCTGGTTAAGATTGCTAGCAACTCTTATTCTTGAGTGATCAGAAAGAGGCAAAATCGGCCACATCCGTTGATCAGTCCACTGCCTTCCCCAACCCCAGAGACAGAAAGGAGCTGAGAACTCTTAGCTGACCTCATTCAAATGTCCACCAATCAGGATTGCCAGAGGGCATCCCAATGAGGTGCTGTCAGGCTAAACGGAAGAATGACACACCTCTGTATAAAAGACCTTGCCTGGTTGCACTTTGGATCTCTGGTATTTGGTACAAATGGAGGCATGCCATTTGCCTGAACTTTATTCATTGATCACATGCCCCATTAAAATATGATATTATGCTCAGAAAAATGGCTTCATTTTATTTCTTGGCTAAATTTTCCCCGCAACCTCTCCCATGAACTCTCATCTGGTGCCATTCTTATCCATGTCTCCCTAATAATCTCCCAAAGAGGATCCATTTGACAAGCTTGAGGTCTTCCACTGGTTATTTTAAGGAGATCTTACAATTAAAGAGTGTTTCATGGTTACACACACTTGCACAGCAACCCAAGTAGGTAGTATAAAAACAGAGGCAGTAACGATATAAGAGAAAGAATATTTGATTGGACTCAGAAGAGTTTGGTTCAGACCCCAGCTCTGCTACTTGTTACCTTATGGTTACCTGAGTGACCATTAGTAAGTCACTAAACCTCTCTAGACCTCAATTTTCTCTTCATTGAAAGAATGCGGCTGGACTCCAGTCCATAAAATACCTGTAGAGAGGGACTCTCAACAAATTCTGGAGCAGCAGAAGTAGAGAACAACAGAGTGGAGGAGATTTCCAGCACATGGTGACCTGAAAGACCCACGAAAATGTAGGTTGCACCAGACCTGGAGCCGAGCATGGAGCCCTGCCCAGCCTTGGTCAAGTGGCCCGGCATGACAAGACTCTGGGAAGAGGGCATCTCTGGGGCGGAATCTCCAGTTGCAGCAGCAGGGCCTCAGATCCTTCAACCCATAGGTGCTAAAGGTCAGTGACAGGGTTTTATCAGCTGGCCAGGAAGGGAGAAAGGCCTTCCCATACCTCCAGCAGCAGGCAGCAGTTACAGAGCCCGCACAACAGCCCTCTGGAAGCTCCTTTGTGGAGTGTAAAAACCCCTGGAGGCATTGAAGCCCTGAGTCTTACCTCAGCCCTGGGTAGGGGCCCTGGCCTAGCTGGTCTTTGTCTCATACTGAATGGTGGCCCTGCCCATGCAGCTTATCTGAAAACCAGCCCCCAGTGCTGACTTAGCGGAACTGGAGGACAGGTATCTGTGGAAAGGTAACAACTAAAATTCTGGGCATAAAAATCCTTCTCTGTATCAAGAACAGTACATGCTTGATTGTGCCAACTTGGAGGAACTGAGATCTTACAGATTCCCAGAGTATACCCTACTCTTCACAAAGGACCTAAAAGTCAAGTAACTGGTTGGGAAAATGCCCAAAAAAGGGGAAAAAAATAAGACCATAGAAGGTTTCTTTCTCGGTGAACAGATATCTCCTCCCATCCTTTCAGATGAGGAAGAACAATGCTTAATGCTTTACCATCAGGTAAACACATAGGAGTCAAGGCCTCTGTATCCCAAACATCTGAAATAGA
>CM053774.1:61712532-61782096 GCA_028658325.1 Potorous gilbertii | reverse complement strand
TATTTCAATATGTAAGTTGTTTCTTTGGTTGTATATCAAATCTAACAAGGAAGAAACAAAACTGCCCTGTTTGTCTCCTGGACTTTTGTGAATAAAATCTTTTATTGATGCCGTTTAAAAATATCACTGTCCCCACCCACTAACATTCCTTCCTCTGCACAAATCCCCTTCTTTGGCACAAATTAGCGAGACAAAACCAGTGAACAGTGATAGTTTAGAGTGGAAGAGTTGAGGGGCAGGGCTATACAGCAAGGTTACCACAGTAATGAAAGCAAGAGATAACAAGGGTAGAAATTAGATGGTGGTTCACAATGAGACTAATAGAAGGAGCAAGTCATTCAAAAAAGAAGAACCTTTGGATCTCGGCCACACATATACAGAAGGGACAGAAAAGTGTGCATCCAAAAAGCTGCCAATATTTCAAGCCTGGAGAATTGCTTCCGGTGGTGAGGGCACTGGGAAAAGATACAGCCCCAGTTTCTATTCTGCACCAGCAACAGCTCCGCCACCAAGGAAGTCTTAACGAAGTTTCCGTTTCAAACAAAATGTCAGGTCAAAGTCAAGAGTTTTTCAGGTTACAGTTGAACGTTATCCAACAAAGATTTTTTTTTAAATAAATCTGAACTTACAAGCACTACTGAGAGTTGATTCAACTCTAATGAGAAAGAGCACCATGTACTCCCCTCAAACCTGTTATTAGCTGTCTTATCACATAAATGATCTT
Source organism: Potorous gilbertii (assembly GCA_028658325.1). Lineage (NCBI taxonomy): Eukaryota > Metazoa > Chordata > Mammalia > Diprotodontia > Potoroidae > Potorous > Potorous gilbertii. Next base: position 61,781,372 of record CM053774.1, on the reverse strand, counting down.
GAACTCAGGGCAGTTACTGAATAAGCTGCAAGACATCTGACCCTACATACTTTTAGTCACTAGAAAGGAGCCTCAACTGCAAATGGAAAAAGACATCAGTTAGTATTGTAACTTCACGGGTGCTCAATTTATTATAGTAGAACTGCTGAAGTCAAAGGTCTGTCAACATTTCCATTATAAATTTCTATTTTCAGAGTCTTATAACTCAACCATAATAATTCACTCTGGACTAAAGACGGTGTCAGCCTGGGAAAGAGTTTTATTTATTTAATAATTCTAAGTGAATTTTTCACACGTGTAAAACTGCCAGTTGTGTAGTCTTGGCAGCTGTTGTCCTCTATATATCCAGAGGACAAGGGAATTCAAAGTCAGTAATATTCTTGAGAGAACGTATTGGGCATAATGGAAGATGAGTTGCAATTCCAAATCTGACTTACTGCCTGTTTGGGCAAGTCACGGTCTGAATCTCAATTTCCTCATTTGTAAAATGGAGATAACATCTGTAACACCTACTTCAACTAACTGGGTTTTGTGAGGCTCAAATTAGATAATTTACGGAGTTTTAATAGGCTGAGCTGAAAGGGACCTTAGAGATCATTTGAAAGAAACAGATGTTAGTAGGGAAAGCACTGGATTTAAACCCCAAGGCTGCTACTTGGCTACCTGCACAACCATGGGAACATTCCTCCATCTGTACCATTATGGGATTGGACTATCTATAACTTTTTAAGGTCACTTCCACCACTAAGGCTATGATCCTATTATCTCCTTCAATTCCCTCTTAACAAATAAGGAAACTAAACTGAGGACAAAGAGGTTAAGAGCCATTCACACTCAAGAGTGGCAAGGAAGGAATCAATTCAAATCCTCAGTCTCCAAGCCCAGTGCTAAGCACTTTAAAAACTTAAAGTATTATTTAAATTCAACTATCCTTGGCACTGATAAAACCATAAAGGCTAGTTAGCTTTTATAAATGACAGTAACCAACTTTCTTTGGGGAAAAAGGAAAATACATTTATTTCTTCATTCAAAATGCTTCCACAACTGAAGAAATGATTACATCTGCAGTTCAGACTCACTGAATGGACAGTTAATTGAAGGATTTAAGTTTTTCATACAATCTCTCTTTTTTTAATCTTCATGATATTTGGAAGGCTTAATGAGCTGGTGTCTTTGGCAAAATGCAGAAATTACACCTTGAATGGAATGACCAGCCTTACTGGGTAAGGTGTGTCATTGATTAAGAGGTGGAGTAATTCTACTTAAACAGTTATTAGTCACCATAAATCAGCATTTAAGAGGTTAAACTAATCCTTAATAAGGTGACTTTTCAAAAGAGTTTAAGAACCAGAACTGAATTTATACCACCTCTGGAAAAACCAGAATTAAAAGTGGTTCAGAAAGTATACTGTATCTGCCTTCCCCACTGAACTTCTATTACAGATTCAGGTAGGCCAAGGGTCAAATCATGCCGGAAAGTCAGAATAGAAAGCAAACAGGCTTTGGAGTAAGGACCTGGGTTGAAACCCCAGCTTGGGAAAAGCATTTCACGAACTGTCAGTCACAGTTCCCTCATGTGTAAAATTAAAAAAAAAAATTGTACTGAATGAGCTCTAGGGTCCAACGCTAAATTTTCTGATCATACCTCAGTAAGTTCCACATATTACTGACACATGGTAACCCCATCATTCTATTTCAACCACCACCTTCGTTAGATGGGAAGCTCCTTGAGAGCAGGTAACGTCTTTTGTCTTCTTTTTTATCCCCACACTTTGCATAGTGACTGGCACGCAGTCAACCCGAATAAATGTTTACCGATTGATCATTGGGTCTATGCAGCAAAAACACTGCTTTGGCTGAGAAGGCAGCATATAAAATTAAGAAACGAAGGCAGATTCTGGAGCTTGTTCTGGGGGGGCAGCTGATAAGGGTGGGCATCGGGTCCCTTGCTACGCTTTCCCTCTAGGGCATCATAAGGGATTCCATCGCAGCGATGTGAGAAATCCCACCAGAAGCACGTTGACTTTGCCTTCATGTCTAAGCCTTAATGGCAGGAAAAGGTAAAATGTTCATTTTTACTTATTTAAATTTAAAATTCCTAGTTTATTTCCCGTCATCGTTCCGCAGCAGGCTGTGGGCTACCATGACCCACGCGGAAGTCAGGAGATGTGATACAAAGTGTCACAAGGAATGTTTCCACGCCTGTCGGCCGCTCTCCTCTCCCGTAGGGCGCTCTTTCCAGGAACGCTCCGGTCCTCAGTTTACTCAGGCTCGGGGAGGGGGTTACTGCAAGGGGCAGCACGAGGGCTTGGGCTCCCGCTCCGGGGCACAGGCTGGCCGGGGTCAGCAGCAGGGTGAGCCCCCCGGGGCTCGGCCCCACGCACCAGGCACGTGCTCTCAGCTTGGCCACGGGAAGCACGGCCGGCGGGACAGGGAGCTGCCTCCACGGGGAGCTGGCTGTGGGTAACTAAGGCTTCAAGGTGTCAGAGCCAGCGGGCGCTAAAGCGACACCCTCGCCTTCGGCCGGGCGGGCGAGGGTGCCCCGGGAGCCGCCCGCCTCCGCCCCACGCCCAGGCAGCGCCGAGTTCGAGGAGAACGGGACGGACCGGATTCGAACCAAGTGCCTACTGCGTGCCGAGCGCGGGGATACAGAGGCACGGTCCCCGCCGCGCACGAACGTGCCCACACAACTGTGCCCAGGCTCCGGCCGGCCCCGGAGGAGCCCCGCCGGCCGCCGGGCCGGTCCCTTCCCGGGCTGCCTCACCCGGGAGCCCCGGGCTGGAGGGCGCGGAGGGAGGTCGGGGCCAAGGCTGAAGCCCCCTCCCGCCGGAGGAGGACAGAAAGGCCTGCGCAGCCCGGCCGGGCGGGGGGAGCGGAGGGCGCCGGGGCAGTCAGTGCGGGGCACGCGCGGCGGGCAGCGGCAGCCCTGCCTCCTCCCCCCTCCTCCCCCTCCCCGGAGCGCGCGCGCAGCGGGGGGCGCCGGGCTCCGAACGGGAGCCCGGGAATCCGGGAAGCGGGACGCGACGGCCGGCGAGGGGCTCGGCCCACGGCATCCCCCCGCCGGCTCGGGCCTGCAGATGCCGCCGCCGCAGGCCGCAGCCTGGACCGGCCTCCGCTTCGCGCCGGGGCCGGGGCGGCGCAGGACACAAGGGCGCCCGGACCGGCCCGGCGCCCTGCCCCCCTCGGCGAGCTGCCCCGGCGGGCGCAGCGCCCCCGCAGCCGCAGCGCCCGCCGTCTTTAGAGAAATGGGGGGGAGGTAAGGGGGCCGCGGCGGCAGCAGCACCTGCGGGGCTGCGGCGCCCAGCCGCCCACTTTCCCCGAGCCGCCGCCCCCTCCCGCTCCCCGCACAAGCGGCAGGTCCCCCCGCACCCCCGGCGCGGGCCACTCACCCTCATCCCGCTCGGCGGGCTCCGGCCGTCAGGCCGGGCGGACAGGGATGACCAAAGCACCAGCAGCCCCAGGAAGCTTCCCACCACCAGCAAGCTGCGGAGGATGAACCCGATCTTCAGCCTCATCTTCCTCCGGCGGCGGCAGCGGCAGCGGCGGCAGCGGCAGCGGCAGCAGCGGGAGACTCGGCAGCCCCAGCGCAGCCGCCGCCGCCGCCACCACGGCTTCTCCCTCCTCCTCCTCCCACCCCGTCCTCGGGCGGCCCTCCTCCCCTCCCTCCTCCCCTCCCTCCCAGATCCGGAACTCCCCTCCGCTCTCCCCCGCCCTGCAGCCGCCTCCTCTCGCGTCCGCCCCCCGGGCCGCCGCCGCCGCCGCCCCCCGCCTCCACGCCTCTTCCCCGGTGGCCGTCAGAGTTTCCCGGAGCCACGCAAACTTCCCCCCTTCCCCGCTTCTTCGGGTCGTCTGTAACTTCTCCAGAGAAGCCCCGGCTTCCTTTCGCTTCCCTGGGGTACCCCTGCGGGCTAGCCCACCCTGGGCTGCGGACCCCGCGCCCCGAAACCCCGGCAGGGAGCCCGGCCACCAGGAAGTCTGGAGCCCGGCGGCCGCTCCACGTGGCTGCCTTACAGCCCCGAGGGTTTCTGCTTATTGATTGTTCCGCCGGCTCCTTAAGGAGCTGGATTTGTAAGTGACAGGCCCGGGTGAGCCGTGCAAACAGGAGCCGGCGGGGGCTGCGGGGCGGGCAGCCGGGGGTGGTGCGGGGCCGGCAGCCGGGGGTGGTGCGGGGCCGGTGCGGGGCGGGCAGCCAGGGGTGGTGCGGGGCCGGCAGCGGGGCCGGCAGCCAGGGGTGGTGCGGGGCTGGCGCGGGGCTGGTGCGGGGCTGGCACGAGAGAGACCTCGCCAGGTTTCCTCCATCCTCCTTTCCTTTTGGGTCACGTTCTCATTCTGCAAATAAAGGCAATATTGAAACTTAGCCAGTCTGGCGGCTTGACTCCGTGTTTATATGGAGAAATGAGTTTCGTTATCCTGTCTCATGCAGTCCCCCAAGCCCCCCAGTTGTTAGCCGTCCTCAGCCTCGTTTCTGCAACTTTTTTTCCCCATTTGTTTGTTGAAAGGCTTAAGATCTTCAGACCAAATCTGTAGAGTGGGGGCCATGCCTTTATGTATTCTATTGCAGGGCTTCAGTAAATATTACTCCAAATGCCTCCACCCTAAGGAAATATTCTTTCTGCTCAAGCTGTCATCTTTATTATACCAGGAAGTGGCAAACAGTCCTGTCCCATATTTAGCAAAACAATACTGCAGGAACCAAAAAAAAAAAAAGATCCTAGGACAATTCGGATTGACCTCTTTTCTGTTTATATTTATTTTAAGTTGAATTTTTTTCTTTGTTCTTTAACTTACATCTTAAGGTTTGGGGCAGAGGATTTGGGAGGATAAAGTCAGTTCATTTAGAGGAGTGGTGTTCAACAAGTGAGAGGAAACATTTATGTTGAAGCTTTTAAAGACTGATACATTGTTATGTTAATAGGGAGTGAGAAGTCACCTTTTTATAGGCTTGCAGCATGCTGAGGCTCATGATAGAAAACGAAAAATGTGGAAATGTCTTCCAGATTGCTCAGATTAATTTGCAATAGCAAATAAGATTGTGGGAGGATCTATCTACATTTTAAGCATTTGGGGGATGTCTGAAAAAAATAGAATCACAAGTCCATGGAGTTCTTACTTCTAGAAGTAACTGAATTTTTAAAGGCCTTGTTGCCCTTGGCTTTAACAGTGATTAATCAAAAGGCAAACCAAAATTGTGCCACCACTCACAACATTTGCTATTAGCTGTCCAGATTTCTTTCCATTTCTCTATAAATCACTTGTTCAAGTGTGAATGTCGTTCAGTTTCCATTTATGGTGACTGTATTCCTTCATTGAGGATTTTGGATAAATTTGTTCTTGGAGGTGTTAAGAAATTCGAACCTGGGACCCCTTGGAACCAAACTGATATAGAATACCAACTGTCAGACTAACTGACTTTGGTTACTATGAACTCAAGGTACATTTGAACCAGTGACCCATAAATTAAAGTCTTACATATCCCATTACCAATCCCCTGAATCATTTAATCCCCTCCCCTTGGAGGATTTAGAGAAAGCCTATCTGGAAAGTATCTACAGTACACGAAGTTTTTTTTAAAGAAAAACTACTATGTTGAAATAAAGCAATATTAAGAAACGTGTAAGTATTGTGCTATAAGATGCATTTGGTTAAGCATATACTGAGTGTCTCAAAAGGGGTAGATGGTGCAGAAGATTAGAGGACCTGGAATCAGGAAGCCTTCAGTTTAAATTCAACTTCAGATACCCTAGCTCTGTGAACTTGGGCAAGTCACTTAACCTTGTTTGACTCAGTTTCCTCATTGGTAAAATGATTTGGAGAAGGAAATGGCAAATCACTCTTGTGTCTTTGCTAAGAAAACCATAAATGAGGTCATAGAGAGTCAAACATGACTGAATAACAAGGATATCTCAGAAGTCAGTGCAATTCATAGCTTTAATACTTTAAATAGTAACTTAAATAATAGCTTTGATAATATTGACTGTCACACAGGCATCTCAAACTCCATATGACCAAAACAACTCATTATCATTCCTCCAAACTCACCCCTCTCCTGAACTTAACTATTGCTACTGAGGTAACTGCTCTTCTTCCAGATATCTAGAGTCACAGTCTTGGTGTCTTCCTTAACTCCTCATTCTTTCTCACTCACTGTGTCTAATGTGGTACCAAGTCTTGTGGATATTGGGAGTCCGAGAACTGGAGTGCTCATCTTATCTCTGTCATTACTTATGTGATGTTAGGCAAGTTATTCAACCTGGGCTTTAGTTTCCTCATCTGTAAAATGAGGAATTTGAATGAGATGACCTTGAAGATCTCTTTCACTTTAAAATCTACAGTCCTATGAACATCTCCCCCATTCGTACCCTTTTTCCAACAGTCACTAGACTAATTCAAGTTCTCATTAGCTTTCTTTACCAGAACTGTGGCAGTGGTTTCCAAATTGGTCTTCCTATTTCTGGTCTCTAAGTCATCTAGATGGCTACCAAAGTGATATTCCTTACCCACAGTTCTGATCACAGCACCACCCCCTTCAGGAAACTCCAGTGACTCCTTATTGCCATTATGAAAAAATGCAAACTCCCCTGTATGGCATTTAAAGCCCTTCACACTGGTTCTGGCCCACCCTCCTAGGTTTATTACACATTTCAGCCCTTCATACATTGTACAGCGTGACCAAATTCACCTACATGTTCTCTACATGTCGTTGTCTTCATGCTTTTATAATCCCTTCTCTTAGAATCCCTTAGTGCAAGTGCCACGTCCTACCTGAAGCCTTTCCTGATCCTCCAGCTGCTAGTGCCTCTCCCTCAAAATTGCTTTGTATGTATTTTATGTAAACTTAGCTGTGTACATACACGTTGCTTCCCAGGATCAAACAGATGGGGCATTTAATTTTTGTCATTTTATCCTCAGTTCCTGATGGGTGCTTAACAAATGTTGATTGAGATACAGAGTAATCTTTTGTCTTAGGATAGGTATATCTTAATTTAAACAAAACCAGTGCTTGGATCTGAACTAATGACAGATTACTTAATAGCTAGCATTTATATGAGCAGCTCGGTGACAAAATGGGTAGAGTGCCAAGTTTGGAATCATGAAGACTCATCTTCCTGAGTTCAGATTTGGCCTCAGACACTTCCTAGCTGTGTGGTCCTGGGCAGGTCACTTAACCCTCTTTGCTTCAGTTTCCTAATCTGTAAAATGATTTGGAAAAGGGAATGGCAAAGTACTCTAGTATTTTTGCCAAGGAAATCCCAAATGGGATCATGGAGAGTTGGACATGACTGAAAAAACTGAACAACAACATTTATATAGTGCCTCTTGCAAAGCATTTTACCCATTTTATCCTCTGTTGATCCGCACAGCAACCCTTCCAGGATATTATCATTCCCATTTTTTACAGTTGAGGAAACGGAAGCAAATGGGTTACATGACTCTCCTAGGGTCACACAGCTAATAAGTGTCTGAGGTAGGATTCAAGCTCAGGTCTTTCTGACTCTTAAGTCCAGTGCTCTATCCACTAGCTGCCCACTGTCTGTTTCTTCCATTGGTGCATGTCACAACCTACCCATGACCTCTCATCCTCTGCAACTCTTGTCCATAACCTCCCCAAAGTCTCCCACAAAGAGTCTTCCCAGCATGGTGGGGTACTTGGTATTTTCATATTATGTGGATCTCTTATTTTGTGTTTCTGCTTCATGGTTGATCCCCCTCTTTATAAGGAATCCCCTTTCAATTTGTCATTTGTTCTGAACAACCACATCAGTGACAGAGCACCATTGTTTTATGCCTCTCTTGACATGTTAAGAACTCTTTCATGATCTTAGTATATGAATTAGAAATTCGTTTTAAGAGAAGAACCTTTCGGAGGAGATCTCAACCAAATAAAATAGATGGCTCAGTGGGTAGAGTGCTGGGCCTGGAGTTAGGAAATGTGAATTCAAATCTGACTTCAGATGCTTACTAGAAGTGTGACCCTGGATAAGTAACTTAGCCTCCATTTGCCTCAGTTCCTTATCTGTAAAATGGGGACACATTGGAGAAAGAAATGTCAAAGCATTCTAGTACCTTTGCCAAGAAAACCCCACGGACAGTTGTTCATAGTATTGTGAAGAGTCGAACATGACTGAAAAACAACAAAATACTGTGGAATTTCATAGCCTTTGAGCCTTTCGATCAGTTCTGGGAATGTAAAGAAATGACATGCTATAGAATATCCTTTGTGGAAGCTTTCCTTTCCTCCTATTTTCATATTTTATTATATTAGTAGTTATCATTTATATACTGCTTTAAGATTCACAAAGCATTTTGCAGATATCTCATTCAATTCATTAATTCCGCTAGCATTTATTAAGATATTGTGTGACCCTGGACAAGTCAATTTCTCTGAGCCTTAGCTTTCTTATCTGTAAAAGGACAGGCTGGAACTCTAAGTTCCAACTCTAACCCTTTCACTTCTAAATCTATGATCCTAAGTGTCTACTATGTGTCAGACCTCAGATTAGGCTCAGGAAATTTAAAACAATGAAATTTAACAGTTCCTGACCTCAAGGAGCTTATGTTCTGTAGGAAAAAAAACATTGAAAATAAAATGCAAATCATAATAGAAAATAATTTCCTTTGGGGTAGGATACTAGTGGCTGAGGTTCAGGTAGGCCTTATAGGATGGGCACTTCAGCTCAGCTTTGAAGGAAACAATGGATTCTGTGAGGCAGAGGTGAGAAGGGAGTGATACCAGCATGGAGGATGACCTGTACTAAGGCACTTGGGATGACAAATGTCATGTCATGTATGGAGTAAGGCCAGTGGAGTAGGTTAGTAGTCATTTAGAGTGTGTGAAGTAAATCTAGAAAGATAGGTTGCAATGAGATTGTGGAAGGCTTTAACTGATAAAAATGGATTTATATCTGGTCCTAGAGAAAATAGGACACCCTTGGAGCAACTTGAGCAGGAGAGGCCCATGGTCAGTCCTGGACTCAAGAAATAATCAATTTCATGGCTGTCCAGAGGGTGAATTGGAGACAGAAAAGATGAGATGAAGAAAGAACAGTTAGGAGGCAATTACAGTAATCCAAGCAAGAGGTGATGGGGGTCTGTAACTGTGTTCATGAGAAAAAGAGGGTGGCCATGTGGGACTTTGTAGAGGTTTGCTAGATAAGTCACAGCATCTGATTGGATGTGAAGTAGAGAGCATGATCAAGGAATCAAGAATGACTGAATTTTTGTGGATAGCAGCAATAATGGTTCTGCTTTCAACAGAAATAGGAAAATTTGGAAGATGGGGTGCGAGGCATGGCTTAAGGGAAAAACAAAATGAATTCAATTTTGGACATGCTAAATTTAAGGCAGTTAAGTTACACAGTAGATAGAGTGCTGGACTTGAAGTCAGGAAAGCTTGAGTTAAAATCTTGCCTTGGACTTTCTAGATGTATGACCCTGGGTAAGTCACTTAACCTCTCTCTCAGCCTCAGTTTCCTCTTCTGTAAAATGGGATTAATAGCACCTACATCACAGGGTTGTTGTGAGAATTAGGTACTTTGCAAACCTTAAAGTAATATCTATGTATCTATATGCACATATATCATATGCATAGGTCATTTATTATTGTAATCAATACCTTGATGTAGATGTCCTATAGGCAGTTGGTTAAATTGGACTAGAATTCAAGAGAGAACCTGTAGATCTGTGAGCTGTATGCATAGTGGTAAGAATTGAAACCTTGGGAACCGATGACATAACCAGGGTGCTCTCGAGAAGAGAACAGAGAGAGAAGAGGACCCAAGATAGTCCTTAAGTATATCTTTTCATGTAGTTACAACAGGGATAGTGATCTTGTAAAGGGAGAGTTAGACAAGCAGGAGGCGAACCAGGAAAACCTAGGGCAGAAAGAGTGTCAACAGTGTCAAATACTGTAGAGAGGTCAAGAGGGATAAGGCCTGAGATAAGGTTGCCAGATCTGGCGATTGAGAAATTATTGGTAACCTTGGAAACAGCAGTTTCAGTCAAGCTACAAGATTGGGAGCAATTACCTAAGGATGAGAATTCTGTGATGAGAGAGTGGAGGTAAAAAGAAGAGACAGGATTTTCTGGGAGTTTGGAGAAGAGATACAAGATGTTCACTTGAGAGAATAACGGGAGGGAGTGAAGGGATTCTAAGGTTGTAGGCGATCTGAGTATGCTTTTAAGCAATAGGGATGGAGCTAGTGGATAAAGAGAGTCTGAAAATTAGACAGAAAAATTGATTGAAATTTGAATTCAATAGAATTGAATATCCCCTACCAGAGGGGATAATATGATCAAGGGCCCAAGTAGAGAAGTTGACAGAGGAAGAGCTACCTCTGTCTACCAGACTGGAACAAAGCGGGCTAGAATGAGTGATGGTGTTTGAGTGATTTTTCAATGTGGAGTTAGAAGAGGAAGCTTGAGACAGATGGTCTCAATTTTTTCAGTGACATATTTGGTGAGGTTACTTACTGAGCAGGAAGGCGGAGGCAGTGTTTGAGGATCCCTGATGCTCACAATAGCCCCGTAAGGTAAATACTATAGGTGATATGACCTCCATTTTATCAATCAGAAAACAAATGCCAAAAAGTTAAGTCATTTGACCGTGATTACACAACAAATAAGGAGGGTCAGAGGCAGGATCTGAACCCAGATGACTCCCAGCTTCAGCAGGGTTCATAGTTACTGATGTCCTCTAAATCACTTTTTTTTTCTCTTTTGCCCATAACATCCTTGGTGGTTTTTATCCAGTTACTCAGTTATCGTTCCCCTCTTTCAGATGTCTTGAGAAGCGATCATTCAACACCCTCAGAACTGCATTCTCTGCCTCTATTTATTTGCTCTGGTCTAGCTGCTTCTCCAGTCTAGTCTTCATTTTCTTTAATGCCATTGCTGCTTCCTGATGTAGCAAGCACATCAGGGACTACAGTGCTAGAGTCCAAATGTTGTGACTCCACTGTCATAGATGAGAAAATATTTTCTTAGAGAAATGGTGACAAACAGTTGGAAGAAAAAGCTAGGGGGTGGTTATTATTTGCTTTTCCAAGTAATTCACAACACCCTGGAGTTCTTCCCCTGGTTCTTTTTTAATATTTCAGGGATACCAACATAGTGCTTAGGATTTCTCTTCAGTTTCCTTTCCTTGTTACATGACCAACCTGCCTTTTCTTATTATCCCTAGTACTGTGGAAAGCATATTAGTTTTGGAGGCCGCTCTGTGGAACGGTGGATAGCATGCTGAGCTTGGAGTGAGGAAGACCTGGGCTTCAATTCTGTTTTAGATATTTGCTAAATATGTGATCCTTGGGCAAGTTTGATCAGTCTCTCTATGCCTTAGTTTCTTCATCTGTAAATTAAAGAATTCGATTCATTGGCAGCTACGATCTTTCCCAGTCTTAAATGTATGATCATATATCATCCAAGGAGCTGAGTTCAGATCTCACTTTTGATATTACTTTTGTGAGCAAGTCCTAGGCCTCAGTTTCCTCACCTGTAAAATAAGGCAATTGAAGCAGAGGGTCTTTGAAGAACCTCATATGAGTTTAAAACATGTCCTGAGTTTAAATACAGTCTTAAATACTTAATGGCTATGTGAGCCTTGGCAAGTCATTTAACCTCTGCCTCAGTTTCATCAAATGTAAATGGGCAGCTAAGTGGTACAGCGGATAGAGTGCCCAGGCCTGCAAATCAGAAAGACTCATCTTCATGAGTTCAGATCTAATCTCAGACACTTATTAGCTGTGTGACCCTGGGCAGATTACTTAACCTTGTTTGCTTCAGTTTCCTCATCTGTAAAATGAGCTGAAGAAGGAAATGGCCAACCACTCCAGTATCTTTGCAAGAAAACCCCAAATGGGGTCACAGATCATTGGACGTGACTGAACAACCACAATTCTGTCACAACTATATTACTATAACTTGTTCAACCATTTCCCCATCAACTATAAAATGGGGATAGTAGTAGCACTTACTTTGAAGTATTGTGAGGATCAAATAAGAAAATGTTTGTAAAAAGCACTTAACACATTGCCTGGCACATAAGTAGGTACTCTCTATAAATGCCTATTCCCTTGTCTTTCCATTATAGATTTAGATTTATGTTCCAATGCAGTCAGCGATTGAGTACCTTTTCTTTTGTTCTGCTTCTTCTTCCAAGTTTATAATAGGAGGTAACTTACTTAAACCCATTATGAAACTTGCCTTTGGCCTTCAGATTTTGACTCCTCTGAAATGAGAGTGTTCCAGGATTCTCAGTCAAATGGCATCACGTTGAGGATACTGAAGATAAAGAAATGGGTTTTGTGGTATTGAATATCTTGGGATCATTGAAAGCATTGTGACATTTCCCCAGTTCAATCCCACCCAGCCTAATCCATCTATAAAGTTCATTGTCTTGTATCTGCTGCCTAGGATATATAGCTCTCTCTATTTGTTGTTCAGTCACATTTCAGTCCTGTCTGACTTTTTGTGATCCTATTTGAGGTTTTCTTGGCAAAGATGCTGGAGTAGTTTGCCCTTTCCTTCTCCAGCTCATTTTACGGACAAGGAAACTGCAGCAAACAGGGTTAAGTGACTTGCCCAAGGTCACACAGCTACTAAGTGTTTGAGGCCAGATTTGAACTCAGGAAGAAAATGAATCTTCCTAACTCCAGGCCTGGCTCTCTATCCATTGTACCGCCTAGTGGTCCCCTATGTCTATATAGATCTCTATTTATATTTCTTTATGTCTGGTGGTATCTGAATCCATATCTATCTCACTAGAGCAAGAGTTCTTAACCTTTTTATGTCATGAACTCCTAGAGAATCTAATAAAGCCTGTGGATCCCTTCTCAATGTTTTTAAATATATAAAATAAAATACACAGAATTACAAAGAAAAATAATATTGAAATGTAATTAAAGTATTTTTTAAATTGGTGATGAATTTATCTCAGGGTAGGTCTAATAATGATAGTAATTTAACGAGAGTAATGAGCATAAAGGATATTTTGAGATTTCTGTGACAACTGTAATATGATATGAAAATATCTGATTTCTCTTGGTGACAGACACACATACTGCTGATACTGCTATGGTTTGTTACCCACATTCATAACTGAAGAAAATGATAAAATTTGGTTTGAGGTTAGAGAAAACAAATAAAAATAAAATTGTAATTTTTCCCCCTTCCCATCCAAGTTCATGGATGTCCTGAAATCTGTTCATAAATTCCTGGTTAAGAGCACCTGTTTTGGAGCCAGTTGAGCCTGGAAAAGAATCCAGAGATCATTAGTCCTACAAGTATACTTGTGTCACCTGAGGTGTGCCAATAGATAAGAGGCAACACAGGCTACTAGAATGAATACTGGATTTGTATTCAGACGACCTGGGTTAAAAGCCTAGCTCTGCCATTTCAAAAATAACAAACATTCATATGGTGCTTTAACTTTTCAAACTACTATTCATCTCCAAAATGAAGGGCTAGGACTGAGTGACATCTGGAGTCTTTCTCACTTTATATTTAATGCCTGCTTTACACTGCCCTGATCAGACCTCACCTGGAATACTGTGTTCACTGCTGGGGGCCACATTTTAGGAAGGATGTTTGACAGATCCATGTATCCACAGGAGAGAAGCAAGGGAACTGGAGACCATGATGAAGGACCTTGGGCTTTTTAGCTTGGAGAAGAACCTAGCTGGTACAGTGACTGCTACTGATTAGATTTGTTGCGTCCCCTCCCACCCCCAAGAAGAGATATGTTGAAATTGCAGAAAGGCTGATTTCCATAAGATTAAAGGAAAAGCTTAATAGCTTTCCAGATATGGAAAGGGCTGCTTCAGGAGGTAGTAATCGCCCCTTGATGGATATCTTCAAGTAGAGAATGAATAACCACTTGTGATGCTTGCTATAAAGGAGATTCTGTTTCAAGTTGGCTCAAATGACCTCTTGAGACCCTTCCCAACTCCAATATTCAGTGACCCTCTGCCTCAGGGAAATAATTTACTGGAATCTAGGCTTACATGAAAAAAATAATAGCATACATAATATATGGTTGTACATGACTTTAGCCCCTGCTACAGAAGAGGTAGAGGCGGTTCGGAGCTGCAGTCAGTTTCAGGCTGATCAGGTATCTCATTTAAGTCCAGCACCAAGAAGGTGAATCCCTGGCAGCAGGGAGCTGCCAGATGGTCTAAGGAGGGACAAGCTAGCCTAAGTCAGAAATAGCACTCCTGTGCCAATCATTGACAAGGCTGGGCCCATGAATGGATTTCTAGCCTGAGATAGGCAGACCCAGTTTCAAAATTAATAACAATAACCATTATAGAAATATTTCTCTTTCCTTATTCCTTACTTTTCTCTCAATTATCATCAAGGGCAGAGTCTGGAAGATAGTTTGGGTACTAAGTATTAACTGGATGACACTGAGCAAATCACTCAACCTCTCTGATCCTCAGTTTCCCTATCTGCAAAATGTATTCAACAGTATTCATTCACTGAACATCTACCTTGTGTAAGACATGTTCTTGCTAAATGTTGTGAGTAAAGCAAAGAAAAAAGGCCATTCTTTCATGAGGTTTGGAGTTTATAGTAGAAAAGATGGGAAATGTGCAAAATAACCATAATCCAAAGTGTGCATAGGAGAGGTGACAGGAAGAAAAAAAGTTGATGGATCAGCCAGTAGTCTGTTCAAAAATCAAAATAGTGGGCATAGAATTGTCAGTTCAGAGGGGCAGAAAATCTGTGGTCATATGCTGATAAGTGACAACAGATTCTAATATAAATATGTATTAGAAATAAATTACCATGGTAATTTGGGTAGAATTCTTCCTTGAAAAAAATCAGTGAAATTCCCACAGAGAAGATGATATTTCAGCTGGACCTCAAGAAAAGGAGAAGGAAAGTCTACTCTTTGATCTCTAAACTCCTAAGGCTTAGTGGTTGTTGGAGGTTTCAGTTGTGTGTGTGTGTGTGTGTGTGTGTGTGTGTGTGTGTGTGTGTGTGTGTGTATGTGTGTGTGTGTGTATGTGGTGAAAACTACAAAAGCAATGCTATTGTAAGCTTCACTTATAGACGTTCCTTTCTACTTATTACTCCCATGACACCTTTCACAGGAAGAATCTCATTTTTACATGCAGCTGGAATGGACTCCTATTGTCATCGGGGCCCTCACTTTATATTATAGTTGAAATCTGTGCTCCGTACATCACTACTTATAAGATGTTGACCATGCTACTGATCTTATCTCAAGCTCTTATTTCCTAATCTGTAAAATAAGGACATACAGTTAGATAGCTTCTAAAGTCCCTTTCATTTCTAGATCTACAATTCTGGGATGCACCACCCCGTCCTGACTGAGTTTTTGTTGAGTTTTGAAAAAGAAAGTATATGCTTGAGAATCTTATGAAATTTGAATTTCTTGTAAAATTTATGAAATTCATTAGTAACTATTCAGAAGTTTGTATTAACAAAGATATGTTGCCTCTCATATTGATTTAGGGAAAACAAATCGTGCAGAGGTATATTCAGACTTTTTAAAGCACAGAGATGTTAAATAAAATGATATATTATGGAATAATTTTGAGGATAAGCATAAGATATGAGCATAGGACATAGGCTTTGAGCTGGACCTTAGAACAAAGACCTTAGATTCTTGTCTCACCCATTTTAAAGTTAAGGTGAGGAGGAAATAGCAAGTTATTATTGATAATCATTCTTAATCCAGGAGGGTTCAGAAAACAGCCCTTAAGTGGAGCTTGGGCAGCGGCCTAATGTTGTCCAATCTATGGGCTTTAGAGCGCAGTAAGTTTAAAGTTTTGGGAAAGGAAAGGAAAGGGAGGGAAAGGGAAGGAAGGGAAACAAAAGGAAAGGGAAAGGAAGGAGAGGAGAGGAGAAAGAGAAAGAAATCTAGCCAGTAAACCCCCAAGTTAACTGGGCATTCTCTGACCATCCAAATTTACCTTCCTTTGGAGAGGAGAAATAAGGGGAGGCGGAGACAGACAGAAGAGGAAGTGCTGAGTTATCTAGCTAGCTGAGTTCCCATTCAGGCAGCTGGGTCTACTCACAGATCATTGTGTTCATCCTTCGTTGCAGAAGAAATGAAGGCATGACTTGCACTGGACTTTGTTTTGAGGAATGGAGGGCTGTACAAGGTCACCAGTCTCACTTTCTCCTCCTGAACCATCTGGATCCAATGACCAGATATTTATTAGGATGACTGGAGATGACCCAGGATGCTATTCAGGTATTCACTTAGGATGAGGTTGCACCCATTCAGTGAATAGGCCGGTTTAAGAAGTAGTCAGGGGATGGCCCCTTTAATGAACCAAAGAAAAAAATAACTAAATCAAGCTGGAAGGGAAACAGCAACAGTTATTATTGATAATTGCTTCATCCATAGGGGTCCAGAAAATCCATCTGCTAAAATTCTGTCTTTTTCACTTTTAAAAAATTCATTTTCTATAACCTTTTTGGGGGGTATCAGTTTCAGAGTTTTAGATCTTCTGATTCCTTAAAAGGATGAAATAATGCATTATTCTTTAAACGGTGAAAGAATAAGAATTTCATAGACATTAAGTTTTTGTTACCTTTGTTCAGTTATTTCATTCACGTCCAACCCCCATATGGAGTTTTCTTGGTAAGATTATGGAGTGCTTTGTTATTTCCTTCTCCAGCTCATTTTACAAATGAGAAATCTGAGGCAAACAGCATTAAGTCACTTGCCCAGCGTCCCACAGCTATTAAGTGTCTGACATCAGATTTGAACTCAGGAAGATGAGTCTTCCCGACTTCAGGCCCAGTACTCTATTGACTGTGCCACTTGGCTGTCTGTTTACTAAATTACTTACTAACTATTATCAAGAAATAATTTAGTTGGGAGCACGCCTTTTCCTGCCTCCCTACCCAACATTTGTAACTGCCACAGAATGGTTGCTATGAGTAACTATTTCTCTCTTCACTAAAATGGCGGTTTATCTGCCCACACTGTCATGTAGTCTTAAAACACTACCTTAACACATTTTTGCTTAGAGTGCTGTTATTTCTTCACTTCATTTCCCACCATACTGCTGAGAACTAGACTGTCTTCCCTGTGAATGGATCTCATAATGTAATTTCATAGAATCTTTGGAGCTTGAAGGAACTTTGGATATCCACCTTTCATTTTGCAGAGAAGGAAACTGAGGCCCAGAGGATGTGAAATGGTTTTGTCCAAGTCCCATAGTTAGTTTGTGGCACAGCTAAGGCCAGAACCCAGGACATCTCACTCCTAGTTCAATGCTCTATCTGTTATTCCGTCTTTCTGCCTCTTACCAGGTGCTCAACATGTATTATTTCTATACTCCCCTCAGTCTCCTAAGGTAACTAGGTTCAGAACAGTTAGATTAATTCTTTTTTTCTTTTTTTTAGGTTTGGGGCTTTATTTCTAATGAGTCAAAGAAATGCTATTTATTTGATTTTGTACGGTATTTTTCTTTGTAGAAACTCAAAATACTGTTGTTGGTTTTTTAGGTAAATTCACTTTTGCAGAAATTTAGCCTGTAGAGTACACTGAAGCTTGCTTTTTAATTATGTTTATGTCTGTTTTGGAAGGTAGTCCTCAAGCATTGGGACATATCTAGAAATTTCTTGTACCTGGGGCACTTAGGAGCGTATGTTGTGGAGGAAGAGAAGAATGGGTTTGGATAACCCCAAGATGTGGCTGCTTACAAGAAGGGGATGGTTCTGTCACTGGAGCCCCTTAAGTTTCCTGCCCTAGACCAAAGACCTGGTTGCTTTATCTTAGTTAACACTGTAAGCCACAAATTAATGCCTCCAAGTAAAGTTATAAATTTGATTTTGATATATTGGATTCTTTTTACTGATTGACTAATATATTTTCAGAGATAATTTGATTTTTATTTTTGATTCATCTTCAGTTACCTATAGTTTTAAACACTTTAGCATAAAGTTTTTCTGTCCCTGGACTCTATGTCACACAATCAGGTATAGCAGAAAGAGTACTGGAGTTGAGTCAGACCAACCGTCTTCAGTTCCCAGCCCTAATACTTTCTAACTCTGCAATCTTAGGGATGTTACTTAAAGTTTCTGAATCACAGTTTTTCACTTATGAAATTGGAATAATAATGTTTGCACCACCTACCTTCAGAGGGTTCTAAAAGCACAATAAAAGATAAGCTATTAATACTAATTACCTATTATAAAGAAGCCCTTAAACATCCTGGCTGACTGAATGATTTAAGGAAGCTGTGGAAATAATTGCCCTTTAGTTTATCTTGTTTTATAAGCATATTTTTTTGCATACTAAATTTTATTAAAGTGAAGAAAAAATGTAAGATAAAATTTTCTGTGGGCTTTGTGTGTTAAGACTTGAGAGGAAAACGAACATGAATAAACTGAAGAAGCTGTCAATTGGTAGACCTCTTCTATCTAGACAAATCTGTTTCAGTTCATGCCAACATCCTTTGCCTGGTCCTGCCCGGGCCTGTCTTTGGCAGCTGTCCCAGCTTTGCTTGGTTTGTTCCTCTCAGAGCCCTCTCTTTATCATCTATTTCCTTACCTGAGTTAACTCTTGTTAATCCCACATCTGTGGTCTCTGTGAAGTCATTTCCCATATGTATAGGCACAAAGATTATACCCTTTTCAATATTTATCTATTTGGGGCTTTCAGTTTTCTTCCTGGTTCTGAAAAGAGAAATATCATTTCCTGGGAAGACCCCTATTTTCATTATTCCTGCCCTGACTTCTAATTTAGAAAATCCTAGTCTCTTCACTGTCTTATTTTCTCTCTTCGTTCTGGATATTGTGCTCTGATTAATCAATCACAAGCATGCTCTGTCTGGTCAGTTCTTATGGTTTGATGTGTAGGCCTTTGCTCAGCTAGCTTGTTCTTATGCTCTGTCTAGCATCTAGAACTAGCCACCACAGTGTTTTGGCTAAATGATGGTAACTGTGCTATCATTTATCAACTTTACTCATGGTAGCAACTTGGATCAATCCCAAGAAGACTAACCTTTATCTTTTTTTTATAAAATGAACTGACCCTGAGCATCATATTTCTGTGCCTAATTCCAGAAATGACTCCCAGCTCAGATGACTCATACCATCCATGTTTGGTCCCCGTTTACTCAGCCTCACAGTTTTATTCACTTCAATAGGTAGCAAATAATGTTCTGCATATTTCAGGTGTCCTTCATGTGACTTTATGACATAAACTTTGTGTCAGAGGTTGCCTCTTGACGTGGAAAGACCCAACTTACTTTTGTGGTATGCTTCTCTGCTTTGTTGTGCCCATCGAGATAATTCAGGAACTTCAGTATTTGTCACCAGTACAATATATACCCCATCCCACTCGCCCCTTCCAACACACATAAGGGAGGTAGGGGAGAGGGAATGCAGTCACCACCTTCCCTTATGAAGTAGACAAGCTTATCAAGCTCGAAACATTGGATTGTTAACTTAGAGATGGAAGGGATCTTAGAGGTCATTGAGCCCAGCTCTTCCCCCAGCCCTATTTTATAAATGAATAAACTGAGGGCCAGAGATGTTCATGACTATGTCCAAGGTCACAGAAGCAGGAAGGCTTGGCTTCAAAACCAAGGCTCCCTGGCTCCAAATCTAGGGCTCTTTCCTTCATAGCATGAGGATAATTTTACTTAAAGGTTAAGTGCCACAGCTGAACTGATCAGAGCCTATGGAGAATAACATCACCCACCAGTGAACAACCTAGGTCAGTACACTGCAACTACATTCAAGAAGGGTTTCTGAACCAGAGATCCATGGAATTCAGAGGGTCTATGAACTTCAAGGAGACAAAGATTACATTTTTATTTCCACTTACCTTTGGTTGCCTCAGTAATCCTTATGCATTTGAAAAACATTATTCTAAAAATGGATCCATAACCTTCACCAGATTGCCAAAGGTTTCCACCACACAGAAAAGACAGGTACATTTTTTAATCTCCCATTTAATAGATGAGAAAAAATGGGACAGGATTATGGAGCAGCTAGGTGGTGCATTGAATAGACTACTAGCCTCAGAGTTAGGAAGACTCCTCTTCCTGAGTTCAAATCTACCCTTAGACATTTGCTAGTATGACCTTGAGCAAGTCACTTAAAACCCTATTTGTCTCAGTTTCCTCTTCTATATGAATGAACTGGAGAAGGAAGTGCCAAACCACTCCATAATTTTTGCCAAGAAAACCCCAAATAAGGTCGTAAACAATTGGACGCTGCTAGAAAAACTACTGAAACAACAACAAAATGATAAGAACCTGATCGATTCTTTTTCTGTAATAAATACCGCATGACACCTGGGTATTAGATAGTGTTATGGCTTCATTGTCTTAGGTGACTTTGCATATATTGTGTATTTCCTTATCTCTGATTAGACTTTCCAGTTTTATTGTTGCTTTGCCTGAAATCCTAACTGCAGAACTGACTTTTTAAGGCATCACCTGAAACACAATTCAATTTTGTTCTAGCTCCTCATTTTCATTTGATGTGTAGCCTTATTTTTTTCCCCTTAATTGTTTTTTTAATCAGCCTTTTACCTTTGTAAAAAATTATCAACTTCACAAGAACCAAAAATCTTTTTTTGAATATTTACATGTAGAAACTTGAACAGGAAAGGAGGACTGTATGTGAAACCACACATCTTTATTTCATACAACTTTCTTTAGCATAGAATAAATTTGATGTGATTTTTAAAGCTGTCCTGCTTCTTTCTCTTCTCTACTATGCATTTTATAAATGCATCAAATACCCTCTTTTCTTTCTTTTCTCCTTTTATTGACAACACTATCACTAGGTTCTTTTTTTTTTACCTCATGGGGAAATGCACACACACACACACACACACACACACACACACTCCTTATAACAAATAAACAAAGTAAAAAGAAATCTGCTCATGTTCAAAAATGTATATCTCGTTCTGCAGCTGAAGCCTAGGTCTTCTAATACTCTGCTGAGATTAGTATGAAACAAAGACTTTTCCTTCTAAGTATCCTTTCCTGACATCTGTCACTTGGTTGGTCGGCCTCCTTCACTGCTGCTTCTTGTATGTGCAGCCAGTGATGTGCTACAGCCTATTTTTATCTATGACATGTCTCTCCATAACCCTTTGGATGACCTGTCCATTTGAATTTGTGCAGAGTGTGATGCCCTGTGGCTTAGAGCTCACCAGAAGAATATTGATGTTCTTTTAAACAAGCAGTCCTCAAACATGTGGCACACAGCCCTATAGGGGTCCCTTAGACTCTTCTAGGGGGTCTTCAAATTAAAAAATTTTTTTAAAATTTAAATTTAAGTATTTTAAAAATATTCCATAATAGTACCAACTAATATTAATTCCAGGCAACTGCACTTGGAATCAAGTACCAACTCCTCCCTTTTCTAACTGCTGTACATATCTGTCTGAGGTTGGATTTTCTTCATAACCCACACAATGTATCATAACAGATTGAATACAAAAGCAGATATGTGAATCTAGCTGTCTTTTATTAAGCCAGACATTAAAGAGATTTGCAAAAATATGTAAACAGTGCCACTCTTCTCACTAAATTTATTTATTTTGGAAAATACAATTTTTATACCAATATTTTATGTTAATATGTAATGAGTTTAGTATTGTTATTTTTAAATGAATTAGTATTTTTAAAATATATCTACTTTAATTTCTAATATGGTTAATATAAATAGCTATAACCCACATAAAAATTCTTTGGGATCCTCAATAATTTCTAAGAGTGTAAAGGGGTCCCAAGACCAAGAGATTTGAGAACCGCTACATTAAATCTGTCAGAATGATTAATCTGAATCTTTTTTTTAATAAGCATTTACATAGAGCTTACTATATGCTAGGCCCTTTACAAACATTATTTCTTTTGATTTGATAACACCTGTTGATAACTTCTGTTATTTCAGACTCTCTGTGACCTCATTTGGGGCTTTCTTGGCAAAGATACTGGAGTGGTTTGCCGTTTCCTCCTCTAGCTCATTTTACAGATGAGGAAACTGAGGCAAATAAGTTTAAGTGACTTACCCAGGGCCATACAACTATTAAATGTCTGAGACTGGATTTGAATTCATAAAGATAAGTCTTCTTGATTCCAAGTTCAATGCTCCAACCACTGTGTCATCTAGCTGCCCCAAAGCAATTGTTAGGCCATTTCCTTTTTCATTCTAGAGATTCCAGGATACATCAGGAGGCAGTGAGCTTCAATGGAAAGATCGTTGGCCCTGAAACTAGAACTCCTGGGTTAAAATTCTACCTCTCATGCTGGGACTTCTGATGGACCTTGAGCAAGTCACAGCCTCCCTGGGCCTCAGTTTCCTCATCTGTAAAACAAGGAGGTTGGATCGTGGCTTCTGAGGCCCTTTCTAGTTCTAAATCTGTGATACTTGCCAGATAAGTAGTGGTAACTTGATTTATACAATACAAATGCAAGACTTTCTCTTTCAAAGAATGCTTGCCAAGTGGTGAATCTTCTGGCTCATGCAAATAATCTTTTAAGTTATCTGTTCTGTGAGTTTGGATTTTGGTTAGTTTGTTTTCTTACAGTAAGGCATGATAAAGTTAGAAATTACACAAAATCATGTGTATGTATAAGCATGTGTGCATATCTGTATATACATACAATTGTATATGCGTATTATTGTCAGCTCAGAATGGAATGCTACCAAAGTATCAAAATCTAGCATCTTCAGTGGGGGAAAGGGGATTGAAATCTGGGGTCACCACAAAACACCCAAAATGTTAAATACACATGAGCAGGCAGGGAATCCCACGGGGAACAGGGCCTAGAGAAGCTGTTAAGTTGTTTTGGGAGGCTGGGAAGTGATAATATCTGATCATAATAAGAGACTGCTTTTTTTTTTTTAAGTTCTCCTTTCAGCTGGTTTCATTGCCCTCGGGTAATTCAAAGCCCTGGAATCAGGCAAGGTCAGTTCATAGTCAGCTTTATTCAAAGGATCTTATACATATGTGTATATATTTATACACATGCACATATATACCCACATACATGTATATAAGTGTGTATTAAACTTGCAGAAATGTTGGTGACTTCGTTCATGCCATCTATCTTTTAGGAGACTGAGTTATTATGTAGGTAGTGGTTGAGAGAAATCTATCAGACTAAGTAATTGCCTTTTAATCCTACCTTTACAAAAGCCCTGACCATCTGACTTCAGGTGAATCTGTTGACATTTACTTAGTAATCTAGTTGATTATTGCAACTAACACCCTGTGTACAGAAGGTATAATAATGGTACATTAATAAGTCCCATTCAGAATTTTAAAGAAAAATTTTTTCTCAAAAGATACAAAGTACTCGTATTTGCTGGGGATCAACAAATACTGAATTATGAATTACGGATAAAAAAAAATCCACTCAAAAATAACTTGGATTTCTTCTCAATCTTTTTTTCCAGAGTGACTTTTATTAAAATTTGCTCTGATTAACTACAACCTTGGTTTTCCCAACTTTAAAGTGGGATTGATGGTACTTCATAAGGATGATATGAAAACTTGTGTGTGAACATCTTAAAGGTATTCTGCAAATTCCAGTTATTATTATTATACACCAGACATCTCTGTATAGGATTTGTAGAAGGCTTAGATGAAGAGTGAGATTTTAGATTAATGTAAAGAGGCTGGAACATTTTGCTAAAGGGACATTATTTTCTCAGTGGAGTTATCCAAAGCCTGAGTAACTGATGATAATCTTTTTTGACACACCACCACACCTCCCTCTTTATAGGATTAACTTAATTATAAGAGGTTTAAAATTCGATCCAAATTTACAGTTTTTGAATTGCACACCGCAGAATCCATACCGATGTCTTTTAGGGAAAGTTCTCTGATCGTAGCTACTCTCAGATGACTTCTGGAGCCCTTGGAGGGCCTCTGAAAAACAGAAACCCCTGGCTTGTAAATAAAAGTTCCCTGGGCATAATCATGCTAAAGCTGCTAGAATGTAAATGTCCACCAGTAGCAGAATGTGTGCTTTTATTAAAGAAGTTTTAGATATACATGGATCAAAAAAGGCCAACAGGTTCCATTTCCAGTTAAAAAAAACTTAAAAAATTTTGTTTTAATATCATCTACTTCATACCCAGAACATTACAATCTTCTTCAGTGAGATCCATGATTATTCAAAATAATCTCAAAAAATATTCTAACAATCCATCCAGAAAAAACAAAATGGGTGAAAAATATTTGTTGAATGGAATGGGAGGAAATGGAATAGAATGAAATTACAAGGCACTATGAAGATGAACTCCAGATACGTATACTTCTTAAGGGGAGGAACTTTCCATTTTTGTCTTCGCAGCCCTAGCATGGTGCCTTAATAAATGTTTATTGAATTAAGCATACTTCTAGTATTTTCTTTGAACCTAGGCCTCACATTTCATTTGCCACCTGGAAAGTGAGGTAGAGGAGATGCTGGTGAAGGCTGGCAAATTACCAATACTTGGTTCCCCAGTCCATAAGCAGTTACCAAAAGTACATTTAATTAAAAATACACAAGCAAAATTGGGGTCCATAGAGGAAAGTCTGAGGTCATAGGTAGTTCATTAGGCAAACTGAGCAAGAAATTAGGTCCAATGAAAAGAAAACTGGAAAGAAAATGTCACAGGACATGGGTGTGAATTCCTATTCTGTCACTTGTAATAAAAATGAGAACTAGCATTTATATGTACACTTAATATGTGCCAGAGACACTCTGCTAAACACTTTACAAATCCCTCTCATTTTATTCTCACAACAACCCTCAGAAGTAGGTGCTATTATTATTTTACATTTTGCATTTTACTATATATTACATTTTACAGATAGGAAAACTGAGACAAACAGAGGTTAAGTAACTTGCCTAAAATCACACAGCTAGTAAGAGACTGAGGTCAGATTTGAAGTTAGTTCTTTCTGATGCTAGACCCAGTATTCTAGCTACTTACTGTGCTACCTGTCCTTCCCCTTTCTGAACTTCAGTTTCCTAATCTATAAAATGTGGAGGCTGTCACTTGGTTGGTTGGCCTCCTTCACTGCTGCTTCTTGTATGTGCAGCCTGTGATGTGCTACAGCCTATTTTTATCTATGACATGTCTCTCCATAACCCTTTGGATGACCTGTCCATTTGAATTTGTGCAGAGTATGATGCTCTGTGACTTAGAGCTCACCAGAAGAATATTGATGTTCTTTTAAACAAGCAGTCCTCAAACATGTGGCACACAGCCCTATAGGGGTCCCTTAGACTCTTCTAGGGGGTCTTCAAATTAAAGGCTGTACTAGATGATTCCCTATGGCTCCTTTCAATTCTTTTTCCTATGAATGTCCAGGAGAGAGTCTGGAGAGAGTCTGGAACACTGACAGGTTCTCCTGTCTTATTCTACCTCATCCCTTTTATTTCCTGTCCAGTGTCTGTTGGAATCGACTGTGACTTTAACACATCTTGGTGTTTCTACCTGTACAACATCTCCTCTGTACATCCCCTTCTCTCCACCACCCTTCTCCAGGTCCTTATCACCTCTTGTCTGGGCTATTACAATAACCTTATAACTGGCCTCCCTGTCTAAAGTCTTTCTCTACTCCAATCAATCCTCCACTCATCTGCCAAGATGATTTTTCTAATGCGTAGATGTGACCATTTCATCTCCCTTCTTTCTTTTTTTAAAATAAATATTCAGTTTTAGATTTTGAGTTCTAAATTCTCTCCCTCCCTCTTGCTCCTCCTTCACCTATTGAGAAGGCAGGCAACATGATATCCATTATACATGTGAAGTCATGCAAAATATATTTCCACATTAGCCATGATACAAAAAAAATTCAAGAAAAAGTGAAAAAATAATATGCTTCAATCTGCACTCAGAGTTCATCAGTTTTCTCCCTGGAGATGGATAGCACTTTTCATCATGGGTCCTTTGGAATTCTCATGAATCATTCTGTAGATCAGAGAAGCTATGTCTTTCACCATGGATCATAGTTACAATACTGATGTTACTGGGTACAATGTCCTCCTAGTTCTTTCTGTTGGTCCATACAAGTCTTCCCATCATCCCTTTCTCAGTGAGCTCCAGTGGCTCTCCATTTACCGCTGGGATCAAATTTAAACTCTTCCTTTTGCCATGAAAGCTCTTTATTAACCCCATCCTACCTTTTAAATCTTCTTATATTTTGCCTTTTTCTATAGGCTCCAGATTTCAGCAATGCTAATATTAGGTATAGGCCTCACATCAGCATCATGCTCAGGTTTGATGTTGGGATGAAAAGAGATACTCACAAATCCCTGAATAGTTAACAAAAGAAGGTGGACAAGGGTCTGAACACAGGAAGAATATGCAACAAGGAGGCAGTGATGCTTAGATTCTGTAGACATCCTCCCTTCCCCCAGTCTCTGCAGCAGTAGAGAATTTGGTGAAGGATATGGTGGCGTGTTTGGTCTTCAGAAATCCACCGAATCACGAGGATCCACATTGCATGAGTGGACATTTTAATGCCTTTAGGAAGCTCCATCAGGGAAGCAGGAGCCAGTCAGGTCCTGGGACTGACTGCTTTACTAACAAAGGGAAAACTAATCCCTCTTGAGGAAATCAGGGAACTCTGGTCCTTCTGCTGCTGGCATTTTTTTCGGTCTCCCATCACTGTGCCTTTACACTGGCCTAGGCACTCATACCTAGAATGGTCTACCTGCTTACCCTTACCTCTCAATTTTCCTTACTTTCTTAAGACTCAATTCAAATCACACCCACCATAGGAGGCCTTTCTCAATTCCCCCAGTTGCTAATGCCTTCATCTCTCAGATATCTTTCTTTCTCCTCTGTATGTGTCTTGATGTTGACATGTTGTTTCCCCGAGTAAGGTATAAACTCCTTGAGGGTAGGGACTGTTTTTGCTTTTCCTCTGTCTCCTGTGCTTAAACAGTACCTGACACAGAGTAAGCATCTCATAAATGCTTGATATTTAATACTCCTTAAGGAGATTAGGAAGTGAGACATGTACACAAATAATTCTAAGACATATTAGACGATAGTACACAGAAGAGGTTATAAAGTAGTATGAGAAATTGAAGAAGGGAACATCACTTGGAACTTGATTGAGAGTGGGAAAGGAAGTTGCTTCAGTGACCAAAAGAACAGACTTCAACAGACAGAAATGGGGATAGTAAGAGACCTTTAAAGGAGGCATCATGACACAGTGGAAAAAAAACAAAGATTCTGGAGTCAGAGAACCTGAGTTCAAATCTCATTGTTTATGCTTACAGACTGTGAACTTGGACAAATCTTTAGGGCCTCAGTTTTTTTGTGTGTGTAAAATGAAGGGGGAAGATTGAGGGCCTCTGGGGACCCTTTTAGTTCTCAAGAGATGATCTAGCCTCAGATACTAGCTGTATCAGCCTGGCAAGACACTTAACCTCTACCTCAGTTTCCTCAGCTATAAAATGAGGACAGTAATGGCACCTACCTCAAAAGACTATTATGAGGATCACATGAAATAATATTTGTAAAAGCATTTAGTAGAGTACCTGGCATATAGTGGGTGTTTCCCTTCCTCTTCCCTGTCCCGGGCACTGAATATAGCAACAATAATGAAGTAGAGGCCAAGGAAGGTAGAACAAGAAGGAAGAGGAAAAGGACAATAATCTAGCTTTTCTGGAATATAAAATACATTAAAGCAGTAGCTGAGATGACGCTGGAAAGGTAGGTTGGAGTCAGATTGTATGATTCTTTAATGCTGGAATAAAGAGCTTTTCCTTGATTCTGTGGTTGCTGGACAGCTACTGAAAGTTTTTGAGCAGAGAGGAGGCAAGTGGACAAGTTACTGAGAGAGAAGAGTGAAGGATGAATCATGAAAGGGAAAGACTGAAGGCAGAAAAACCAATTAAGAGGCTATTACAGTAGACCAGTTTACTTGATGAAGTTCTAAACTAGACTGATAACAGCTGAAATGGAAAGGGGAGACAGATTAGAGATGTCTTCTGAAGCTCGAATCAAAGAATATATGGTTCCATGAGAGTAACATCACAACCTTGACTGCAAGAGGTCAGATGCTGGTCTGGGAGAAGAGGGCTTGGTTCTTGGTTATGGAAGAGGCTTGATGAGAGTGTTGGTGAAAAGCCCTTGTGAATGAGGATACTGTTCTTAGACTCCTTGAAGCAGGATCAGTTGGGCGATGTTCAACTATGCAAGGCTCCCCTCTTGCCCAAAACTTTTTTTAGAAATATCAAAAAAGCATTTATAAAGTTTCCTAGTCTATAGCCTTTGGACTAATATTAAAGAGAAATATTATCAGTTTTTCTGTAACTATCAACTGATCTCCAAAGATCATTCCCGAAAGGACTCTTCCCTTGAAGTAATTAGGATGATGACCAAAGATAAATTCTTGGCTGATCCACCTAAGAATGGATAAATTTTTAAAAAAATTTATACAAGTATTTATTTTTATTTTTTTAGGTCTTAACATTTTAAAATTATTATTTAAACATTTTTAAAAAATATCGTGTTCCAAATTCTCCCCTCTCTCCAACACCTCCCCCATCCATTGAGAAGACAATATGTCAATTATACATGTGAAATCATGCAAAATATATTTTCTTGTTAGCCATGTTGCAAAAATAATACAAGAAAAATAAAGTGAAAAAAATTATACTTCAGTTTTCATTCAGTATTCATCAGGGCTCTTTACAAATATTATTTACCTCTCCCCTCACTGAACATAAAAGAAAACTCTCATAACAGCTATGAATAGTCCAGGAAAACAAATTCCCATGCTATCCAGGCCAGGTCCAAAAAACTATGTCTATCTCATTCTACCTTTGAAATTTTTCAACTCTCTGGCAGAAGGTGAGTGGTGTGTTTCAGCTTACATTCCTATATATTTTATGTTTGTCATTGCACTGATCATAGTTTTCAAATCTTTAAAAGCTCTTTTTCTTTATAATGTTAGTATGGTCTCTTTTTTCAAGCCCTGAAATAATTCACAATGAATGATCCACTGGAAAAAAAGGAGACAAGTCTCTTTGATTACTTCAGTTAATGGAAGTTAAAGAACTATTGACCAATTGGAAAGGAGAATCCTTGAAGGAAATGGGTAAAGGGGAAATTTTAAGACTATAATTCTCCAAAGGAGTGACAAAATTTAAGTGACTTCAGAGAAATGATTATTAAATAACATTGTTAATATTGGGGAGACACAAGGTTTTTTTCCTTTCTGAAACTTTATCAGGTCAAGCCAGTATCTGAAGAACATTGCTGATTAACTTTCTCTTCAAATTTGTTCAGATTAGATCAATTTTCTCTTCAAATTTGTTCAGACCTCATCCAGTTGGGGAGGCTCATTATATTCTATTCAGGTTTGGGTGGGGATAAATTCTTTGATTAATTGCCCAGGGTGGGGGTGATTTGAAAGTAAATGACAAAGTCATGTCCCTCAAGTACTCATTAGAATAAGTCTACCTTTCATTACAGTATTTTCTCTCTCTCTCTCTCTCTCTCTCTCTCTCTCTCTCTCTCTTTCTCTCTCTCTTTCTCATTGCTTGTTAACCAATAGGAGTTGATTTCCACCCTCAGCAACACCCATTCTTCCAAGGGCATATAAATGTTGAGTGGGGTCCATGAGGAGGTCTTTGACATTGAAGAGTGTCATTGCCCACTTTTATTAATAATATGCTAGCATTATTAATAGACTGATTAGTTATCCAGAAATTATTCCTTTTGAATCTTTTATATGTCACAGCCTGCTCCTTCAATGAAGACAACTGTTTACTGAACTGTTGCCTAAGTGCTGGACCCTTGAATGTGCAATAATCCTTGTTCCACCATAATAGCACTTAACCTCCCAAAGATAAAATAAGGTAACGTGTAAAATTGCTTTAGCATCCTTGAAGTGTTATACAAATGCTAGCTGCTGTTATCATCACTTTTGTCATTATAAATTGGGATGTCACGGTGACTTGTGTAAAGCAATGTCCAAGTACATGATAAGGATTTGTCAGTTTTAACTTTCATTCTCAAGAAGAGCAGTCTTTAGATTTAGAATAATGATAAATTAATAAAAATTTGTTTCTGGCAGGCTTGTGCCCAGTGCCTGGTACAGTATTTTTTTTTCTTCGACAGCATGTATAGAACATTCTGCCTGTCTGAACCTTTCCTGCTTTCCCTCAGGCTGGTTTTTCAACCCCTCACATGGAACAGGAAAATGTGTGCAATGTTTTTTAAGGGTCTATAGGTGGGAAGTCTCAGGATAGTCACAATATGAGTTGGATTAAAAGGTCACTTCTAATTCTGAGCAATTGATTAGAAATGGGGGCTCAGAGGAAGAGTGAAGAATGAGAATTGATAAAAGATTTAAGCCTAGATGATTGGAAGATTGGTGATGTCATCAACATACATACAGAAGCAACAGATTGTGAGGTTTAGACAAACATCTGCTATTGTTAGAATAATAGGAAAAATGGGGCAGGTGGAGAGGCAAAGGGTTCTGATAACACTTTTTGCAAGTAGAGCCTTGTTCATTTTAACATCCCAATGGAAAGTGACTCTAGATATAGTATTTAAGGATGTTAAAAAGAGATGATTATTGCTGGTGGATGGGAGACTGGTATGATTGGAATCCTGTTGCTTGTAGGCTGATTTGAATTAGCAATGAGAGCTGAAATAGCCTAAGACAGCCTTCAGTCAAGTGAGAAAATGTGCTACTGTCAGGGTTTCAACAGCACCTCCTTTCTCTCTGGTGGTGTATGAATTCCAACATGGACTGACCTGCTTTGGGGTACTGAAAGTAGTATATCTAAGTACCCTCCCAAATCCCACACCGCTGCTGTTGGTGGCTACATCTGTTACCTTCCTTTTGAGAGGAGAAGGGTTATCATAACTACAGGTGGGATAGAGTGTACTGGTCTGTGATAAGAATAATTCAGTGAGGGCTGCGTAAGTGCCAAAGTGATTCTGCCTGGTTCTTCAAGGTTGTATTTGAGAAACCCTTAGAAGTATCCCAGACATAAAGAATTTGAGACCTCCAAACCTTATAGATCAAGTTATGCACAAACATAATTTCTTCTAGGGTTCATCCATCCTTTCTCTGCTTGGAGATCACCAAGGAGAAGAGACCCATTATCTCTAGAAGCAATCAATTCCACTTCAGGACAGTTGTAACTGAAGTTTTGTTTGGCCTCATCACAACCTTTACTTATTTCCCCTGGTTCTGCCTTCCATGGCCAAACAAACCTAATCCCTTCTTCTGCTTTAAGTAAATTATGTGCCAAGTTCTCAGGGTATAAGGATGAACACAGACAATCTCTGTCCTCATGGAGTTTACAATGGAGAGGTAGAATGAGGATGAGACCTGTACTCAAATAGCTATAATGTATTTTAACAAAGGGCAGCCAAGTGAAGTAGTAGATAGTCCACTGTGCTTGGAAGCAGGAGTTCAAATCAGGTATTAGATACATACTAGTGTGACCCTGAGCAAGTTACTTAACCCTGTTTGCTTTAGGTCCTCATCTATAAAAAGAGCTGGAGAAAGAAATGGCAAACCACTCTAGTATCTTTGCCAAGAAAAATCCAAATAAGATCACGAAGAGTCAGATATGACTGAAGTGACAACAAGAAAATGTTAGCAAATGATTAAGTATACAAGAGCTGTCAGATAAAGTGGCTATAGAGATTCAGGGAAGAAAGAACAGGGGGGAGAAGGTGAGAAAAATATTAGGGAAGGTGTCAGGGAGCAGGAGGCAGCTATGAAATTCTGAGCAGAAGCCTTGAAGCTAAAATAGATTGCAGCAAGTAGAGAGGGAAGAGAATTCCTTTCTAGTGATGGGGAATGATGTATGCAAATGGACAGATGCAGTGGGGAGCAGAATGATAGAGAAACAGCCGATAGTTTGCTGCTCACTTTGTTTCCTCCTTCCTCCTCCCTCTCAGCTGCCCTCTGCCTCCCACTTTCCAGCTCCATTCGTGGTTTGTCTTTCCCTATCAACCTGTAAGGTTTTTAGGAGCAGGGATTTCTTATTTCTTATTTTTGTATCCCCAGAGCTTAACATTGTGCCTGCCATATAGTGATTAATATTCAATAAATGCACATATATTATGCATATAATATATAATATAATTCTATGATATGTATGTTGTTATAAATTATATAACATATAATGTGATATAATATGACATACATATTTCTCCCTCTTTGTCTGTCTCTCTTTTTTCATCCACCTTCACGTATAACGGAAACTCTTGGATGCCAGGATTTAAAGAGAGAAATTCTGTTTGGGAGGAATTCAATTTGAGGAACCAGGAGGAGAGCCAAGTGGAGAGATCTAGCAAGACGCTCGAAGAGTATGACTGTAGAGTTGGATTGTTTTTTTAACTTTCGTATGTCATGGACCCCTTTGGCAGTCTGGTGAAAGACTATGGAACTCTCTTCAGAACTGTTTTTAAATTCCTAAAATAAAATGCATAGCACTACATAGGAAACCAATTATATTGAAATTCAGCTATCAAAACATTTTTTTTCCCATCCAAGTTCATGGCCTCCCAGAAATATATCCAGAGGGTCTGTGGACCTCAGGTTAAGAACTCCTGACATAGTAGTAATAACTGATGCTCTAGAAATACAAAAGCCCAGGGAGAGAATGTAGAGGAAGGAGAAACAAATAATGCTAAAGTCAGCCTGTTTTTCATGTTTTTGGATGAGTAGAAAAAATGAGGTATAGGGTTATGAGTCAGAAAAATTAGTTACTGAAGGAAGTTGGGTACTTTGCATTGCTGGAGAGGCTTTGGGTGTCATTTTGTCTTAAAACGCAGAAGTAGACTGAGGGTTCTTTATAGCTCAGTTATTC
Source organism: Potorous gilbertii (assembly GCA_028658325.1). Lineage (NCBI taxonomy): Eukaryota > Metazoa > Chordata > Mammalia > Diprotodontia > Potoroidae > Potorous > Potorous gilbertii. The sequence continues at coordinate 61,748,562 of CM053774.1, read as the reverse complement.
ATGACTCAATCTCTTGCCTCTCATTTCTCATCATCTCTAGATATGTCCAATTTAAAGAGGGGCAAAGGATGGGGAAGATGGCTAAATAATTAATTCAAATGGTTCTGAAAGTTTACATTTGAGTACCTTATATAAAATGGCAGGTAACCTTTTCTTCATAGTGCATTAAAATTTAGAAAACTCTTTACATGTATTATCTCATTTGTTCATCACAATTATTATGTAGGGTCGATGCCATGGGTTTTGTTACCTTTACTTTAGGAAGGCGGGAACTGAGTTTTAGAGTGATTACGTAACTTCCCCAAGATCATAGAGATAGTAAGATTCAAATCTAGGTTTCTCCTGCCTCCAAAATCCAGCACTAGCTAATCTTCCAAGGGAACATCTCCAAATGTGATACAGCAGGTGTACTTTCGCCAGGGCTTAGTTCTGGTGGTCGAGGCTCTTTCCTTATTCTGAATATTATATTCTATTATTATGGAATAGGTTTATATTCAGTTTCCAGGATGCTTTTTCACATGGCTGAGTCACAGTCATCTTTAAGGCCACTAAGACCAGTGTCTAATTATGTTGGCACCTATACCTGTACCTGATCTGTGTAGGTGATATTTGAAATCTAATTTTGGGACTTTACATTTATCCCTATTGCATTGCATCTCATTATTTGTGCTATTATATTGTTCTAGCCTAGAAACTCAAGTTTGTTATCTACAGTTAAGTGTTATCTATGTATTTGATAAATATATATTATATATTGTAAAGAGAGAGAGAATGGGGAGGGGGAGAGAGAAAGTGAGGGAGAGAAGAGGAAGGAAAGGAGGGGGTAGGAAGGGAAAGGGTGTAGAAGGGAGGGAAAGAGGCAGGGAGAAAAGAAGAGGTGGAAAGGAGGAGGAAAGAAGAAAGGAGGAGAGAAGGGGAGGGATGGAAGGAGGGGATAGAGGGAAGGAGGAAGGGAGAAGAGTAGAGAAGAGGGGAGAGGAGGAAAAAGGCATGATGAGGAAAAGGGAGGGGGAAAGGAGAAAGAAAGAAAGAAAGAGAAAATCTGGTTCAGACCCCTGTGCTTGATATTCATAAACTGGTGCCATCCTACTTTTCCATCCTTAGCATCTATTACTCTGCTTCACAATCAAATAGCAAGCTCTTGTCAAGTACTTACTATATACCAGGCATTGTGCTAAGTCCTGAATGTTACTTCCCTCTGTGTTCCACCTCCTTGCCTTTACTCATGTAAAGAGGGAGCCTCTACTTAGGATGTTCTAATTAGACTCTAAGACTGATGAAGGCAGAAACCATGTATTATCTGAGTCTAATGCTTCACCCACTGCCTCATTCACCACTCCTCACACAGCAGGGATAGGGACTAAATCCAGGATTTTATTTAGGAGAACCCCTCAGGACTGGGGAATCTGTAGCCTCGTGGTCATTTGTGGCCCTTTAGGTCCTCAAGTGGGGCCCTTTGACTGAATCCAACTTCACAGAACAAATTCCCTTAATAAAAGGATTAGGATAAACAGATGAGGCTGCAGGTTCCCCACCCCTGTAAGGTGAGGAAACTTCCTCCATGAATATTTTTTTGCAATTTGCAGTCTTGTAACTTGGCCAAGATCACACAGCAAGAATGGGTCAGAGATGGGACTTAAACTTAGGTCTTCTTGGTTCCAAAGTTGGCTCTCTATCCACTATACCACACTACTTTTCACATGGTGAGAACTGGGGGAAGAAATAGTACAAGCTAGGCAGCTCCCTAGTGCTGTATTTCAAAACAGAGGGTAGAGAACATTTATATAGTCTTCCATTAAGTTCAAAGTAAGAATCATCTTAACCTAGGGCTTCCTGTACCCCCAAACCAATACATTTATCATGGATACCACCACCATCCTAGTTTCCTGGGTTCTTCATATGCAGTATACTGTAAGGAAGGCCCTAGCTTTCTCTCTCAAACCCACCACTCTCTTCCTCCAAGCTCAGAAACACTTCCCAGGTTTCTTGTTTTGGTCTTTATTCAATGTTTTGAAAAGATTGATTAGAGGGACATTGTGGGAAGATGGTAGAGTATTTCAGAAATTTCCAGGCTCTCCAGTTTTCCTCCAGGAAATGAACTTAGAGAAGGAAAATAAAGGGGTGAAACAGTTGTCATCCTAAGATAACCGGAGAAAGGACACCTCTGGGGGGCTGAAGTTTGGCCTGAGTGAAGCGTAGAAACCCACAGGCCAACTCCACTTAAATAGGTGCTGAGGGCAGTGAAGTGTAGAAACCCACAGGCCAACTCCACTAAATAGGTGCTGAGGGCAGGTCCCTCAGAAAGTGGGCAAGGCCTCAGGAAGTTTCAACTGGCATCTCAGTCATGGCTTTGTACAACTACTTTGTGCCACGAGGAAACAGAACAAACAAGAACAAAACCTATGAAATACAGAGGTTCATAGAGGTTTGTTGGTTAATTCTGATTCTACATGCTAGTATACATGGAACTAGATCTTATTCTTTCTTCTTGTCTGACCCTTTGGTCTTTCCATCGAGTTACCACTAGTCTGTTGGTCAGAATGATAATCACCTTTTACCGTTCAGGCTAATGATTCCTGGAATTCATTTTCTCTTTCCCTTATGGGAGCAGAATCCAAAGGTCATCTTTTTGTTCTTTTCTAACCTTTCCCCTAAACCAACTGCATCCCATATCCCAGGTGAGGCATTTGGGTATCACTTGGCCTTTCCAGGCTTAGGAGGAGTTAATTTATAATTCAGAGGGTTTTCCAGAGTGGTGGTCTTTATGTTAAGTATTCCCTTGCCTCAAAGTAGATCATAGTAGGCCATTTCCCCACAGCACGTTACATGAATGATGATTGAAACTTGAAGGGTCATCAAGCATAGATATGCACACTTCTTAGCTTGAAGTGATTTTTATTTCTACTTCTCCCTATTCAACTTAACACATACATACACTACATAGTAACATATAAGTGGGTTTGAGCTCCAATGAAGAAAGACCCCAGGGACCTAACAACATCTAAACAAATTAGCATTTTTGTTTTTTAGAGGTTACATCATTAGAGATAGGTCTTCAGTCAAGTCTGACTCTTTGTGATCCCATTTGGGGTTTTCTTGGCAAAAAATGCTGGAGTGGTTTGCCATTTCCTTCTCCAGTTCATTTGACAGATGGGGAAACTGAAGCAAACAGTGTTAAATAACTTGCCAAGGGTCACATAGCTAGCAAGTGTCTGAGGCCAGATTTGAACACGTCTTCCTGACTTTAGGCCCAGTGCTCTAACCAATGCCTTTAACTTAGCCTGAGAATTAATCATTGGAAAGAAAGTGCCTGGGAAAACTTAGAAATTAATACCAATTATCTATGAATTTACTCACACAGGCCTGTGAGTGAAACTTTGGGCAAATCCTAAAAATTGAACCAAGAAATGAATAATTAGAAGGCAAGAGATTGAACAAGGGATCCTAATATTTGGATTTTGTCTTAGCAGGAAGGATCTGTGGCTTTTTTTCCCCTGTGGTTCCCATAGTAGAATTCTTCCTATACCTGCCAATTCTCAAGAACTTACTCCAACTGACAGACTGTCAGAGGTTAGATTTGGCAGTGTCCAGGCATAGCACAGCTTTATGTTGAGTTGAAATGGTTAGACAATTATTCAGGCATGCTTCATGCTGATTAGTTTATTTTTCATTTTGTGACTTCAGAAATTCCAAAGAGTTATTAACAGTATAAGGCGTTCAAAGAAGCAGGAGAATGAAGGAGGAAATCTAGCCCCTTATCTGAAGCACATTTGTCATGCATTTATGCAAATAACAATTCAGTATTTATTGTGTTCCCAACTTTGTGACTAGATTCTATGTAGCTTATCAGAAAAAACCCCCACAATAACCCAAAACAAAAGACAAAACCATAAATACCTATATCTAATTTTAGTGAGCTTACTGAGAATATGTCATACCCTATAGAATTACAGGATATAGAGATGGCATTGGTTTCAGTTTTCTCATCCGGAAAGTGGAGATATCTGAGAAATTACATAGTCCAAAGGCCTAATTTTACAGATGAGTATCCTACTGCCCAGAGTGGCAAAAGGTTTTGGCAGAAGAGTTCAATGAAGATACCCGCTGCTACTAATAATAGCTTACATTTGTGTAGCAGCTTTGAGGTTTATAAAATGCTTTTCTCAAAGGAAACCTATGAAGTTGGTAGTTCAGGTATGCGGTCTGCTTAGCCTGGGACTTTTGGCCCAGAGGGAGGAGGGGAGACATTTAGACAGAAACCCAAAGAGTGATTGATATGCTCATTAAGTATAGCTCCTGACACCAAAGGAATCCTACCAAGTTTTAGTATTTTTTCTTGTCTGGTCTGCTTACTTGGATGTGTTCAGGGCTGGTTGGAGCCCACTCACCCCTGACTTGTGCCTTTATAAAAGGCTCTAGATTTCATTGTCTAAGGTCATGGCTCTCAGATCTTTTGGCTCAGGACCTTTTTACAATTTTAAAAATTATTAATGACCCCTCTCTCCAAAGAGTTGTTGTTGATGTGCATTATACCTATCAATCTTTATTATATCCAAGATAAAAATATCTTAGTATTATTATAAAAATAATTTTGACTTTGTGGACCACCTAAAAAGATCTTTGGGACCCTCAGTTCTCCTTTTGGGGGAGAAGACCTCAGCAGCCCTAAGACACTCAGAGTTAGCTGAGATTGTCATATGTATTACTTTATTTCTTAGAACCAAAAACAATAAGTAGATTCCTATATGGCAATGAGGGGGTAGAGTACCTACATTCTCTATGTCCTTTGTCAATTAAATTGACTTAGATACTGTCAATAAACCTTATAGTTAGATTGACTGATTGTGAGGCTCTGACTCTGTGCATTGAAATCTGAGTGGACCAGCAGATATCCTCATTTAATAGATGAGAAAACTAAGGCCTAGACAGACAAGTTAAGTGACTGACCAAGGTCAAAGCTCTGAGACAGTACTCGGATCTTTTTCTCTACAAGTCTAGTTCTATTTCTGTTTCCACATGGTGTCAAATAAATAGTACAAACAATGCCTATGGGAAATCGGTATAGTGAAATGTCATTGAAGATGTAAAAAAGGATGCATTTATACATTATAGATTCAAGGATCAGAGATTTAAAGTTGGAAGGGACTTTTTTATTTTAGAGAAGAATTGAGACTCAGAGATGAAGTAATTTGTCCTATGTTGCTTGGGAGTAAGTGGTGGAGCCCAGATTCAAACTCAGGTAGAAGGGAAAAGTAGACTGACTGACTGATGACATGTAGAATTTGAATAAGAGGGGTGAATGGAGAGAGAGACAGGTGGGAGGGGAGGAGAAGCAGGAAGGAGGGAGAGAGGCAGAGGAGACAGAAAGACAGAGAGAGAGACACACACCCAGAGATAGAGATAGAGACAGAAGGAGGGAGAGAGGGAGGAAGAAAAAAAGGAAGGAGACAGAGAAAGAGAGAGAGAGGGGAGGAGGGAGAAGGAGAGGGAGAGGGAGAGGGGAAGAGAGAGGGAGAGGGAGAGAGAGAGAGAGTTAGAGGTTTAGGAATAACAGATGCAAAGACCCATGTTAAATGCACCATCTGCCCCATCTTTAAAAGGCTAAAGAAGACTGTTTGGAGCCCTGACATCTATGTATGACTTCAGTAAAGAAATGGTGAACTTGGTTTCAGTGTTACTGACCTCGTTGTATCCGGGGAGGATGGACACCAGAGACACAGAAGTGCACCTCTAAATAATTGTCTCTGTGCCGAGATAATGGATACAGTTTATAAATAAAAGAATAGAAATCATAATATCTTGAGTGGGCTGCTGGGAAGCAGTAACAAGCAGCCCAGCTTAGCATACAACAATCAGATACCCATGGACTCTTTTAGAGAAAAAGGCTTTGGGCATACTGCAGGCCCCAGAGACAGGTCAAGAGGCAGATGCAGATAGAGAGCCGGGTGCTAAAATTAGCAGCTGGAACTGCAAATCAAAGGATTGTTTTAGGCAGAGATGGGCTACACCCAAGTGTGGAATTAGCTGTGAGCCTAGGCAGTGGAGAATTCCCCTCCCTGCCTCCTCTTCCTATTCTCTTAGCTCCTAGTGAAGTCCACAAAAGCAGGATGGTCAACGTCACCCAAAGCCCATGTGAGGAAGTCAAGCCACTCACTAATGTGATGCTGGTGGAGCTGTGACTTGAAGTAACTGTTCTTAACAATTTGGAAGGGTACTAGAAGAATCACTGGATTCTACAGGGGTGTAGACTTTGACCTAGTGATATTACCTGGTATTGACCCAAGTTGGTGAAAGACTGAGGAAATGGTGCCATACATATGTGAAAATATTTATAGAGGCACTTTTTAGAGTACTAAAGTATTGGAAGGAAAGTGGGTACCCATCAAATGGAACATGGCTAAACAGACTGTGATACGGGACTTGAAATCTTACTGTGTCAAAATAACCAATATGGAAATTTCAGAGCTTAGGAAAACTTTCATGATGATGCAGAAGAAAGTAAAGAAAGAGAACAATTTTCATGATGACCATAGAGTAAGGAAGACAATCAGAGAATTCATATATTTGGGCAGGGCAATAACTAATCTAACCTCAGAGGACAGCATAGAGGTGGACCGGAGGTGGGGAATGAGGCATACATTTTCAACCTGGCAACGTGTTGATTTGTTTTGCATAACTGAATTCAAGTATACTGAGTTTGGATTTTTTTAAACTATTTTTACTTGTAGTAAAAGTTTTGAATCCTAAGACACTTTGTGACCATGAGTCAGTTGCTCATTTCCTCATCCAAAAAATGATGATAATTCAGATAGGGCTTATTTCACAGTGTTATTGCAAAGAAAGTGTTTTATAAACAAAAAGTATTGTAAAAATGTGAGCTGCTTTTAGTCTGGAAGTTAGATTTACTCTTATAGACTCCCAGTCCATTGTACTCTACAATTCTGAACATCATCTCCTTTGATTGTAGGTCATACGAGTTGCTGTAACATGCCCTTCTGCTTGACCTATCACATCAAAAATGCAACTTGTGGGTTCAGAGACGAGCATCTATTGAGTGGAAGAAACTTAAAATTGGAGACTTCATTAGGCCACAAAGGAAAAAGCAGGCAGCAGAGACTGACTGGATGCTGAGGATGCTCAGAGCAACCCTAGGAACCAGAGAAGGCTGATCATTAGAAATGTCCATTTTGAATCTCCTAAAATACAGTCTTTGGGAAAGAGAAGCCAGCCCATCTTTAGCATTCACACAATGTGGTAAGGTTTGCAAGCCCTGCCATTCTTGCCACTGCACCACTTAGCTACTTATCTTATTCACGTTGTATTATATTTTTGTTAAACATTTCCTGATTTCATTTTAATCTGCCTCCTTCCCCAATCCCAAGTTTTGTGAGTTTGACACCTTTGGTGTAGTAGAAAAACTGCTGGATTTGGAGACAAGAAGGTCTGAGTTTGAATCCTGCCCCAGACATTTACCAGCTGTGTGACCTTTGTTTGCCTCCATTTCATCTGTAAAATGATGGCACCTAGTTTACAAGATGGTTGTGAGGGTCAAATGAGTAACAGGTCAAACACTACAAACCTACAAGTGTGATATAAGTTATATAATAAGCTATTATAATTATTAGCTATTATTTGCAAAGCCCTTTGCCAGGCCCTGGAGACATAAGTGTAGATAAAACACTATTCTCAGGGCCCTAAGTTTAATAGTAAGGTATGATACATACGTAGCGTATTTCATTGCTTCAATTGATTTGGAATCTCATAAATACGAGCATTCTCATATAGAATACAGATCACAAATTATCCATACCTTCTTAGCCTGTGCAATTCTTTTTCATGCCTTCTTCCTATGAATCTTTCATAAAGGATCCACACAACCCATTGGAGGCCTTCTTCTAGATCTTTTGACATTATATGGGTACTTGGGCTATCTATCTGTTATCCTTCACATTCTCTCAATCAGTAGTCCATCTCCATTTCCTATTATATATTACTTGAATTACATTGATAACTGACATCTGTAGTACTTTACGGGTTGCAAAGAATTTTCCATGCCTTAGGAAAGGAAGGAAACAAATATTTATTAAGTGCTTACTATGTGCCAAGTACTATACTAAGTGCTTTACAGATGTTATTTCATTTAATCCTTTCAGCAACTCTGGAAGTTTCTATCATTTTGCCCATTATTTCCCCATTTTGCCATTGAGAAAACTGAAGCAGGCAGAAGTTATAACAAGTGACTTGACTAGGGTCAAATAGCTAATAAGTGTCTAAGGTTGTATTTGAACTTAGATTTTCCATATTTGATCATTAAAACAGCCCATGAAGTCAATATTACAGGTATTACTATCCTAACTTTGCAGTTAAGAAAATATGGTCAGAGATGTCCCTAGTCATGTAGCCAGTAAATGTCAGAGACAAGATTTGATTCTAGGTATCTCCTTATTCTAAATTCAGTGCTTAAAGGCAGTACATTCTGCTTCTATATATGAAGCATTTTCTGACTCTCTTCTAAAACAGCATATTAATGCCATGTAAATATAAGGCTTCAGAGCAATCTATAAACCTTCTGTTGCTTTCATTTTGTAATGTTGAAGATAATATACTTCTTCTTGCATGTAACATCTTGTTGTCCTCTTTTCTTGTTCTTGCAGCAATATGATATGACCTATGTCTAACCACCATACTTCTCTTGACTACCTTTTGGGTGACACACAATATTGGTTCTGCAGAAGATTGTGATGGTCTAAGTTTCATTTCCATATAATGTCACTAAGAAGATGTATTTTTGTTCCAGGGATAGCTTGAAATCATTGGACGTGCTCTATAATTTTCCAAATGCAACTAGAAGAAAGTACCACAATTATATCAGCTCCAACCTGACTTATTTGAAGAAGCTATTGATGCCGAATAGATGAGTAGACAACCAGCTGATGGATAGATCCTCTCTGGAAGTTCTATGGAAAAACACAGACAAAACTCTTAATGTAAGATAAGAAGATATGGGTGAGTTATGATCAGCACTGCTGGAGGGAATCACTGAGACCATTGAAGTACTCACAATGAAATGTGGAAAATGGATAAAGGAAAAGACATTGAGATGGACCACCATAATTTCTATAACCATAACCAATTTCAAGCAGTCCTTACAATGGAGAAACCAATAGAGCGCTGAAATCTTTTCAGCCAGTGAACAATTAATCTTCTTCCCATGCAGAGATGACAGCCAAGGGCAAGAGTGATTAGCATGGAACATAAATACAAATAACTAGAATACAAAATAATTCATGATAAGTACATGAAAGATTCAAATAAAATGTTTTGTGAAGTTCAAGGCAAGAAAGGGAATCAATAGGGAGAATTAATTAAGGAAATTTAGGAAGGCTTCATGAGGGAAAATAGTTTAGCTAAACTTTAAAGGATAGGTAGGATTCCAACATATGGAAAAGGAGAAGGAAAAACTTTTTAGAAAAATGGAATAATAGCTTGAAAATTCAGAAACTAATAGTAAGGAGGACCTGAGGCCTATGGCAACATTATCTACAACTCTGGGTTAAAATCTGATTATAACAATAAGCTTCTAAAAATAAAAGAAAACAAAATCAAAAATGAGTGAGCAAAGGCATGGAGGTGGGAAGACCTAGGATCTATTTAGGTGATAAAAAGTAGTGCAGCTATGTTGGAACATATGAGTGTGACATTTTGACATAAAGCTTTAAAGCTATAGATAGAACCAAATTGTGGAATGCCTTGAATGCTAGGAACATTAATGTGAAATGTCTTCACTGGCTAAATACATAAAGGTATGTACTGCAAATTTTTAGTAAATGATAGGTACACATTTTCATATTAAAAGATTGAACTATTGTTTTAAAAAGTAGGAAGAGCTCATCTTTAGTTTGCATGACTAAATTATTGGGAGAAGTATATCAATTCATTATGGAACCTTGCCTTAGGCTCTCTGTTCCAGTAGTAAGTATTTACTAAGTTGCTGCCTAAGGATGTTTCCCATTTACTTTAACATAGCTCCCTGGCTAAACTTGTTTAATTTGTTTTTTCTAGTGGCAAATATGAGAATCATCATTTCTGTTAGCATGACTGCAGATAAATTGGTCAGAATTCAACGCGTTTTTGTTTACTTCCCACATCTTCGGAATGTAATAAAATGTCTAATAGAGTCAATGCTGTTTCTGTGAGCTGACTGGAACCGTTTTCCATTTTGAGGATTAGTCTTTTGGTAATCAACCAAAAAAAAAAAAAAAAAAAGGAGCAGGTGGCAAATTGCGCTCCTGAAATGGAACTTTGCTTTAACGGTATGGTGCTTTTTTTTTTTTCCGAGAGACATCTTGAGCATCATTAGTCAGCTTTCTGTCAACTCCAGTCAAAAATCAGCCAATGCATCAGTCCCCAAAAATACTTTGCAAGAAAAGCCAGGTTTCAGAATCTCTTTCTTTTCTTATTTCCCCAGCTGCTAGGCAGCCTGCTTTGGAACATAAAAGAAGGCAAGCAGTTTGCCCTCTTCCCTTGTTCTTGCAGCAGTTTTGATGTCTGAACAGACAAAAAGGATCTAGCTTTGTCTGCAATATACAAGATGACCATAGTTTCCCCTCCATTCATATCTGAGCCACTAACTTGGTCACAGAAGACTTCTTTGTTCAGCTGCATTCCTTGAGCTTTTCTTGCCCTCTCATTGTAAAGCATTTAATTGCCAAAAGCCATCCCCTACCCCCCACATGGTTTCTTTTCTTTTTTTTCCTAAGTTGTAAAGGGCATAGCTTTGGTTTGCATTTTCAAATAGTTATTTAAAGAGATTACTTTGCCTTTTCCTCCATTTAGAATTTTTTGAAAACATTCAAGTTCTCAGGATTTGTCCCTATTCTATTTGTAGAGGCATGGAATATGCCATAGTACATCAGACCATTCATTCGTCAGGACTTTATCCAGGCACTACCTCTGGCTAATTCTCTGTGCTTCCAGAAAAAGGAAGAAAAGGAAAAGTCAAACAAAGCATAAAATAAGAGAAGTCAGTTGTGCCCAGGGCTTGATGCAAGAGGACAGGTAAACAACTACAACTGTAAAGCCTTTCTACCAGGGATGCAAAGAGGTGAATATGGGGAAATAAGAGCAAAATGGCACTAGTTGAATCCAAAGTTTTTATCAATTACATTTCAGAAGGATAACTGTAAAAATGGTAGGTGAATAATCCACCGATCCAACTTAATCAAAACTCCAATTAATTACTGTTGTCAAAAGAGGATATGACAATTGAAAAAAAATAATTTACTATCATTTATCTTTATTTCAATCATTAAACAAAACACAGAGTGAACCAAAAAGGCAAGGAAAAATAAGTAGAAATATAATTATTCCACTGAGAAATACACCAATTTAAATGATCAGAGAGGAATTAGAAATATCTCTTTTAAATGGGTCATTTGTATTTAATGCCATGCAAATCAATCAAACAAGAACCCCAGTCCAGCTTTTCTGATAGCACTGAGGTTTTGGTGGTTCATTGCTCTTCATTAATTTTGAAATCTCGGCTCCATAAATCAGAGATTTTTACATTGCTCTCCTGTCTTTTAAATATTCTTTAGCAGGACAGCTTACTCTATCTATTGCACTGTATTATAAATGGAAATTGTAGCACGCAGATTGCTGTACTTGAAGTTGTGATTTTTTAAAGATTGTTGAGTATACAGATAGAAGATGTGACGAATAAGCAGAACACAAATACACATTTGAAATCTTTTATCATTAAAAACGTACATAGTCCATCATTGGGATCAATGAGCTAAAGAATACTAATGCTAGTATAGTAATCATTAGCTGGCATTAATCATCACTGAATTAGCCACTACACTTAAATCTATAACCTTTTTAATAACACAAGATAGAGAGAGATACAGGCTCTGTTCCATAGGAGTACAATGTCTACAACAGAACCATCTATCACTGAGCATTTATTAAGCACTTACTATGTGCCAGGGACTGTGAGAGGGGCTAGAGATGAAAAAATAAAAATAAAACAGTCATTTAAACCCTGGTAACAAGGGCTTATATTCTTGTGTGTAACATTAACCAGGATTCTCTAAATCTATTTCCTTATTATTCATATGGTTTTGGAAATTTGTAAAATGAACCCCCAAACCTCATGTATTTAGGCTAATTACTTACTAGAGCTTAAATTGGGAGGAAGTAATCCCAATATGGTGCCTGTCCAAAAGAAGGGCCAAGAAATAGACTAATGAAGATGGATGGTGATGAGATAAGAAAAGGAGAGGAAAGACTGATCTTAGTGTTACTTTTCATATCTTGGATCTGGAGTGAAAATAAATGTATCTCAGAACCATATAGAACAAACAGGTCCCCCAAATAAGCAAAAGTCTTACAAAGACAATATTATTCATTGTGTTGGCCCTATTAAATTCCAGTGATCAACTTACAGATGACTTGTTTCTTGCCTTCTCATCTTCTAGGCCATATTTACAACTTGCTGGGCTCTATCTGTCCTTCTCAACTAAACCAGAAGTATCTCTGAAGCTGGTCATTTTAGTTTTCTTTCCAAATATACAAATAGGAGAACTTTTCAATTCTAACACTGAGGAACTGCTAATGGGTCCATGAAGTCTGAGACATCATGCCCACTCTATGTTTTATATCCAAGTATGCAGTTTGGACCCAGTTCAGTCCTATGGGAGCACAGCATTTTATGAGAATTGGAAATCTTAGCAATAGTAACTGGTGAAGAAAAAGAAACAGAAGGAACCAGAATAGGGAATGAGGTAAGAAAACACCAATATCTCTGAAAAGTAGTTTGCAGCACTGAGAGGAACTTCACTTCCTTTAAACCCTGAAGCCAGTGAGGAGGCTCTTTGTCATTCCAAAGTGCAAATTATTTAATCATGAGTTACACATGACCAGTACCATGTCCCAAATCTCCCCTGTAAATGAGCAGAACCAGGCAAGGCAACTTTGTACAACTCCATGAAATTGGCCTCTGTTGGCTAATTTAATCTTTGCTCAATAATTTGAAGAGTAGTATTTTTGTCCCTGGGGGAATAGCTGCATTACCCTGATTTAAAGGGAATGTGGGGTATAAAATTCATAAATGCTGAAAAAACCAGGGAAATAGCCCTTTGTAGTAGGGAGCCTACTTATTGGGATAGTGTCAGAGGGAAAAACAATGAACTGGAGTCAAAATATATAGGCTCAAATCCTCACTCTTATGTAAGAACACTAGACCTACCCTATGCTAGGGACTGGTAATACAAGACAGGATAAGGATAATACATTATGACAGGTGGGATTAATACCAGGAATTCAGGGCTGGTTCAATATTAGGAAAACGATCAGCCTAAATGACCATATCAATAACAAAAATGAAGAGAAGTCATATGATTATCTCAATAGATGCCCAAAAAGCTTTTGACAAAATAAAATACCCATTCCTATAAAAAACGCTAGCGAGCACAGGAATCAATGAAGTTTTCCTTGAAATGATAAGTATCTATCTAAAGCCATCAATACGTGGTGCGGATAAGCTAGAAGCATTTCCAATAAGATCAGGGGTGAAACAAGGATGTCCATTATTATTGCTGCAATTGTTATAGTTATACTGTACCAGAAATGCTAGTTTTAGCTAAGAAAAGAAAAAGAAATTGAAGGAATTAGAATAGGCAATTAAGGAACAAAACTACTACTCTTTGCAGATGATATGATGGTGTACTTAGAGAATCCTAGAGAATCAACTAAAATGTAATAATAATTATCTTTGAAATAATAATTTTTGTTATATATTATTAATTAAATAATTAACAACTTTAGCAAGGTTGTAGGATATAAAATAAACCCACATAAATTATAAATTATCAGCATTTCCATATATTACTAACAAAGCCCAAGAGCAAGAGATAGAAAGAGAAATTCCATTTAAAGTAACTATAGACAATATAAAATATTTAGGAGTCTATTTGCCAAGACAAACCCAGGAACTAAATGAACACAATTACAAAACACTTTTCACACAAATAGTCAGATCTAAATAGTTGTAAAAATATCAGTTGCTTATGGGTAGGTTGAATTAATATAATAGAAATGACAATGCTACCTAAATTAATTTACTTATTCAATGCCAAACCAATCAAAACTATCAAAAATTATTTTATAGTTAGAAAAATAATAATAAAATTCATCCAAAAGAACAAAAAGGTCCAGAATATCAAGGGAATTAATGAAAAGAAATGCAAAGGAAAGTGACCTAGCAGTACCAGATCTAAAATTGTATTATAAGCAGCAATCATCAAAATTATTTGGTACTGGTTAAGAAATAGAATGGTTGAGCAGTGGGATAAGTTAGATACACAAGACACAGCAGTCAATTATATAGTTATCTGCTTGTAAACACAAAGACTCCAGGTTCTGGGATAACAACTCACTATTTGACAAAAATTTCTGGGAAAACTGGAAAAGAGTAAGGCAGATACTAGGCATAGATTAACATCTTATATCATCTACCGATATAAGGTCAAAATGGGCACATGATCTAGACATAAAGGGTGAAATTATAAGCAAATTAGGAGAACAAGGAGTAGTTTACCTGTCAGATTCATAGAGAAGGGAAGAATTTATGACAAAATAAGAGAAAGGGAACATCATGAAATGCATAAGCAATAATTTTTATTATATTAAGTTAAAAAGGTTTTGCCCAAACAAAGTCAATGCAATGAAGATTAGAAGGGAAGCAGAAGCTGGGAAACAATTTTTACAACCAGTGTCACTGATAAAAATCTCATTTCTAAACTATATAGAGTATTGAATCAAAAGAATACAAGTCATTCTCCAATTGATAAATAGTCAAAGGATATGAACAGGCAGTTTTCAGATGAAGAAATTAAAGCCATCTATAGTCATATGAAAAAATTCTCTAATTACTATTGATTAAAGAAATGCAAATCAGAACAACTCTAAGGTACCACATTATACCTCAGACTGGCTAGCGTGACAAAAGAGGAAAATTGAGATGTGAGAAAATTGGAACACTAATGCATTGTTGGTGTAGTTGTGAACTGATCCAACCATTCTGCAGAGCAATTTGGAATTATGCCCAAAGGACTATAAAACTCTGTGATCCATTCCACACATACACAAATATTTATAGCAGCTCTTTTCATGGTGGCAAAGAATTGGAATTGAGGGGATGCCCATTGGTTGGGGAATGACTGAATAAGTTGTGGTATTTGAAGATAATGGAGTACTCTTGTTTCATAAGAAGTGGTGAGCATGTGAATTTCAGGAAAAAACCTGGAAAGACTTACATGAACTGATGCTGAGTGAAGTGAGCAGAACCAGGAGAACTTTGTACATGGTAACAACAACATTGTGCAATGACTGACTTTGTTAGACTTAGCTCTTCTCTGCAGTGCAATGACCTAAGAGATTTTGAAAGGACTCATGATAGAAAAATGTTATCCACATCCAGAAAAAGAACTGTGGAGTCTGAATGCAGATTGCAGCTACTAATTGCTCTTTTTTGTTATTTTTTTCTTTCTCATGGTTTTTCCCTTTTGTTCTGATTCTTCTTTCACAACATGACTAATGTGGAAATATGTTTACTATGATTGTACATGTATACTTTACATCAGATTGCATGCCATCTTGGGGAGGGAAGGGGGAAATATTTAAAACTCAAAATCTTGTAAACATGAATGTTGAAAACTAAAAAAAAAAGAAATTTATTAATTAAAAAATACTAAGACAGAAAAGACATAGTCTCTACCTGCAAGGAGCTTATTCCATTCTTTCTAACTGTGTGACTGAGTATAGATTATATCTCTTCTGAGCCCGTTTCCTCATCTTTAAAACAGGATGGTCCTGAATTCAATTATATTAGCATTATGCTATTGTGAGAAAAGTGTTTTGGTAAAGGTAGCTATGTCATAGTGGGAAATAGCTATGGACTGGGAGTTAGAAAACTGAGGCTTGGATCCCAGCTCTCTTTGTATTATGAGACTTTTTGCAGACACAGATTTTTCTGTGTCTGTTTCCTCATCCATAAAAATGGGTATTATTATAGTACCAGGATTATTTAGTTCACGTGGTTGTTGAAAAGATCAGCAAGTCAGTCAAGTAGCATTTATTAAGTGTTTACTAAGTGCCACATACTGTGTTGTCTTGGAGATACACACACACACACACAAAAGATAAAAACTCAAAACAAACAAATTAAAAAACAAAACAAAATAACAACAAAACCCTGTCTCTGCTCTCAAGGAGTTCATAGAGAGACAACATGCAAACAACTATGTGCAAACAAGCTATATAGGGGATAAATTGGAAGTAGTCTTGTAGGGAAGGCATGAAGATTATGGAGATGAGGAGGGAGAAAGCTACTGGCATCCAAAAATTACATCAATAACAGCCAGTGAAATTGCTATAGGTAAAACCTATGTTAAGAACTTTGTAAATTATAAAGCACTATAGAAGTGCCAACTCTTATTACGTTGTGCAGAGTTCTATAAATGTGAGCTATTGTATTGATAGGCAGTTTGGGCATTGTTTAGAATGGTAAACTTGAAGACTGCAGTGCAGTGGTTAGAACTGTAGTTAGAGGACAGAGGGGTTCACATCTTACATCTGACACTCCTGTGTCATCTCAGGTAAATTGCTTAATCTCCCGGGGCCTTGATTTCCTCATGTGTAAAATAAGAAAGTTACACTAGATGACCTCTGATGTTCCTTTTAGTCGCAAACCTATAATCCTAAATCCTAGGTTCAAATCCTACCTGACATTTATTAATTGTGTGGTTCTACGTGAGTCAGTTAATTTCCATGTTCCTCCAGCAACTCTCTAGGTCTGACCTACGTGCCTAGACCTTGTCTCCCAAATAGTGGAGTCTACTATGTTGGTATGGGGAATCCCTTATAGTGATGAAATGACAGAGCTGCATTTGCCCAGATTCCTTTATTCCTTACTGCTTCTTGCCCTCAGTTAGGAATCCCTTAGATGTCCCTGATAGCAGTTGCTGTGGGAGTGTATATAAGTAGCTACCCAATTCTAGATTGCTCATACACTGCATGCATACATGTGAAGTGAGACTTGCCTTTCTTGCTGAAGTCTTAGTTTTCAGGATTGATCTATGTTTCCTAGACTTGAAGTACCTCCAGGGCATTTGATCAAAGGGACCTACTTTCTCCCTGACTGCAAAAGGCACAAGCCTAGTCTGTTGGCTGCTGATGCTTGTATCAGCTGGGAAACCTTACTGCTTGAAATTTCAGTGTAGAGTCTTTCTTCTGCCCTCCATGTTTTCAGTCACTCCACTTGTTACTACTCCAAATCCATTTTGGAAAACCAAGGCAAGAAGTCACTTTACCTCTCTGTCCTTCAGTACCTCATCCAGAAAATGAGGGTAATGATCTCAGTGGTCTCTAAGATTCCTAGGTTTCTCAATCTTCCCATGTAAGTCCTGCCGTTACTCAATCTTCAAATGTGTTAGTGGTATAAGGGATGTGATTCCCCAGGCATTCACAGTCAGTGATCTAGTGATCCAATCCCAAAGCCAATCTGATATAGAGGGTTCCTACCAACTGTAGATCTATGAAAACACAGCCAGTCTTTTAACTTGCTTTCTTTCTCCAGGCCCATAGCCCAGTGCTTGGCACATGATAGGTCACTTGAACACAATTTTTCTTTTAAGGAATTGACTTCTTTATGGAAGTGGAAAGGATCATGGATTTGTCAAGTCAACGTTAAGCTCTTCCTAAGCTCACATTTATATAACGGCAGTCAGGCATTGTGTTAAGCAATGGGGATACAAAGGAAGGCAAAAACAGTACCTGCAGGAGCTCACCTTCTAATGGGGTAGAAAATATGAAAACCAGGAACATACAAGATATAGAGAGGGAAAACTGGAGAGAACCAACAAATGGAAGGCACTAACACTTATGTTTGCTGTCTTTAGAGCCTTTTTTTCTTAATAGGATCATAGTCAGTCGTTAAACATTTATCAAGGACCTATTATGTGCCAGTCATTGGGCTATGTAGCTGGGGAGTTCAAAGAAATATAAAAGACTGAACTTGTTCTCATAGAGCTACAACTGACAGGGACCCTGGTGGTCATTTAGTCTAACCCCTTCCACTGTCTATCTGTATGTCTATCTATCTATCAATCCTTGCATTTATTTATTTGTTTTTGTTGGTTAGTTGTTTCAATGTATCTGACTCTTTGTTACCCCATTTGGGGTTTACTTGGCAAAGATACTGGAGTGGCTTTCCATTTCCTTCTCCAGCTCATTTTACAGATAAGGAAACTGAGGCAAACAGGGTTAAATGACTTGCCAAGGTCACATAGCCAGGAAGTATCCAAGGCCAGATTAGAATTTAGGAGATACTTATCTCATGGGATAAGTACTCATTTCTCAGAAATGTTTGATAAATATCCTCATTGTTTCCTGTGGAACTTACCTCAAAGTCAACAGAGGTTCCCTAGGAACCCATAATGAGTGGTTGGCATTTGAAGCAATCCCACCAACTATATTCCTAGCAAGTCACTTCATACCTCCTAAGCAGGTATGAGCTATAATTGTATTAAATCCATGATGACTGGTTGTTCAGTGTATACAATGTGCTCTATTGTTGTGATTGGTTTAAAAAAAACAGACAGGTGATATTTAATTAATGCAATATTCTCAGTTTAACTTCCTTAATATTTTAGCAATCAGTAACCTGGAAATAGTACAAAGATTACTGAACATAGAGCTTGGAACATGGACAAATGACACACCTAAATACTTGATGTAGAAGCACAGGCAAATCAAAGAAAGAACAGAAGCAATAGGGGACAGGATAGGATGGAGGGAAATATAGTTAGTTTTATACAACATGATTATTATGGAAATCATTTGCAAAACTACACAGCTATGGACTATATTGAATTGCTTGCTTCCCAAAGAGAATGGGTGGGGAGGGAGGGATGAAGAGAAGTTGGAAGTCAAAGTTGTAGGAACAACTGTCAAGTATTGTTCATATTACTAGGAAATAAGAAATATAGGTAATGGGGTATAGAAAGTTATCTGGCCCTATAGGACAAAAGATAAGTTGGGGACAAGGGAAGGAAGGGATGTTAGAAGAGAGGGCAGATTGGTGATAGGGGCAATTAGAATGTTTGGTGTATTGGGGTGGGGGAAGGGGAGAAATGGGGAGAAAATTTGGAACCCAAAATTTTGTGAAAATGAATGTTAAAAGTTAAATAAATAAATAGAGAAATCATTAAACAAAACCAAAAGAATGAAAAATAGGAGACAATGTGAAATATCTCATTGGAAAAACAACTGACATGGAAAATAGATCAAGGAGAGATAATGTTAAAATTATTGGACTAACTGAAAGCTGTGATCAAAAAAAGAACCTAGATGTCATCTTTCAAGAAATTATCAAGAAAAACTTCCCTGATATTCTAGAACCAGAGGGTAAAATAGATATTAAAAGAATCCACAGATCACTTTCTGAAAGAGATCCCAAAAGGAAAACTCCTAGGAATATTGTAGCCAAATTTCAGTGCTCCCAGGTCAAGGAGAAAATATTGCAAGCATCCAGAAAGCAAAAATTCATGTATCGTGGAAACACAATCAGGATAACACAAGATTTAACAACTTCTACGTTACGGGATCAGAGGCTTGGAGTATGATATTCCAGAAGTCAAATGAGCTAGGATTAAAACCAACAATCATCTACCCAGCAAAACTGAGTACAATACTTCAGGGGAAAAATGGTCATTTAAAAAAATAGAGGACTTTCAAGCATTCTTGATGAAAAGACCAGAGCTGAGTAGAAAATCTGACTTTCAAACACAAGAATCAAAAAGAGAAATCATAAGGGACTTACTAAAGTTGAACTGTTTAAATTCCTACTTGGAAAGTTAATATTTGTAACTCTTGAGACTTTTCTCACTATTAAGGTAGTTGGAGGGATTATACATACATACATACATATATATATATATTATATATATATATATATATATATAGACAGAGGGCACAGGGTGAGTTGAAGGGATGATATCTAAAAAAATAAAATTAAAGGACAAGAGGGGAATATATTGGGAGAAAGAGAAAGGGAGAAATAGAATGGAGTCAATTATCTCTTACAGAAAATAGGCAAGAAAAATTTTTTCAGTGGAGGGAAAGAGAGGGGAGGTGAGAGGGGAAATCATCTCATTTGGCTTAAGGAGGGAGTAACATTCACACTCAATTTGGTATGAAAATCTATTTTACACTACAGAAAAGTAGGGAGAAGGGGATAACGGTGGTAGAAGTGGAGGGAATGTTAGAAGGGAGGGCGAATGGGAGGAGGGGGTAATTAGAAGTAAACACTTTTGAGGAGGGACAGGGTCAAAATAGACTAGAAAAAACGGGGGGGTAGGATAGGATGGAGGGAAATATAGTTAGTCTTTCACGGCATGACTGTTATGGAAATGTTTGGCCTGACTACACATGTATAACTATATCAAATTGCTTGCCTTCTCAGTAGGAAGGGAGAGAAGTAGGAACTCAAACTTTTTTAAACAAATTTTAAAAATTGCTTTTACATGCACCTGGGAAATAAGACATACAGGCAAGGGGATATAGAAATCTATCTTGCCTTATAAGAAAATAGAGGGGATGGGGTATATAAGAGGAGGGGATGATAGAAGGGAGGGTAGATTGAGGGAAAGGGCAATCATAATGTGCACTGTTTTAGGGCGGGCAGTGGGTAGGGAGAAAGTTTGGAATTCAGAATCTTGTGGAAGTGATTGTTGAAAACTAAAAATAAATAAATTAAAGAGAAAAACGTCATTTTGACTATTATAAACACACAAACTAATTACAAAGGACATATGAAGAGAGATGCTATCTGCATCTGAAAGAAATGATAAATAAAAACAAATCTAGAATGATTTTACATATATATGTATGTATATATAAATTTGTGTCTAATGATAGCCATCTCTAGGGTGGTGAGAGGAGGAGGAAAGAAAGAGAGAAATTTACATGATTATTGTATTATATATTTTAAAGGAATAGCAGATTTACAGTTTCATGTGCAATCATCTTTTTTATTATACCATGTTATGGAAATGTTTATTTTAGTCCATAAATTAAAAATGAAATTAAATTTTTAAAAAGAAAAAAATAAACACAATATCTACTGATATAATAAAAATAATAAAATATACTGGTATAATAAAAATATAAATTTTTCTCTTTGATATATAGTCAATTTCCTGTGACAGACTTTACTTGTTTTTACTTGGATTCATTTATCGAGGCTATGATGGTTTTTGTTATTGGTAAGTAGATCAGAGAATTTTAGAGTCTGAAAGGAATTGACAGATCATCTAATCCAATATCCTAATTTTATAGACAAGAAAACTGAATTCCAGACATAGGATGTAATTTGCTGAAAGTCACACTAGCTAATGGAAGAGCCAGGTTTTGGGATTCTTGCACCATCTAGCCTGCCCATATCACTCTCAAAAACCCAATATTCCTTCATTTTTCTTTCTTCTAGCTTTGTTTTTAACTTGGAAAGATCAGAAGCATAGGGCTTACATAGCATACTCTCTCAACTAAGGGGCCTCAGTTCTGCATTCATATGGACCAGGTTCATTCCCGGGGTATTCTCAAGTGAAGGGATTAGGCTTCTCATGTCGGGCTCACTGTATCCCAGTCTTGTATTCATAGGAAAAATCTTTTAAAGCTTAGGTTTGGTTCATGTGTAAGGTATTTTCCAAAGAAATTAATAGGATCCTTAGAAAGGTACTCAGTATAGAAAGTTGGTCAGTTCTAGGACAGACACTTATTTTCTCCCATGCACAAAAAAGCACTCTAAACACTAAAGTCTTATAAGGGTGCATTGACAAACAAAACATGACGTAGTAACTGATCAGACTCTCCAGATAGGTTGATGCTTAGTTCCTCAAACACTTTGTAGGATAGATGAAGAATTTTACTTTCACTTCAGTTCTGTACTGTTTGACCAACTCCATGTCTTCTGTCCAGTCAAGGCTTGTGTGGCCTCTTTCTCCCGTTGATAAGAACACAGAAGTAGCAGAAATTAGCTCCAGCTTCCTGCCAGTCAGCGCTCAGAAGTCTTTCCAAATCACAATGTAGACAGCAATGCTAAAAAACATCAAGATTGCTGTTTTCTTCCCACGTGCCTCTTAGCAAAGGAGTCTTCCCTTTGGAAAGGTTCCAGGCACATGCTCCATTTTATGAGTTCTTAAAAATTCTCTTCTTTATATATTCCTCTTCCTCTTTCTTATTCCTTTCTTTATATTTTGACATTATAACCCCACTCTCCCCAAACTAGCTTTATCTCAAAATCGTAACATTTTAAGGTTGAAAGGGATCTTTTAGTTCATCTAGTTCAACTCTCTTTCTTGATGTATGAAAACCTTTTCTGAACTACCAAACAAGTATTTATCCAGTCTCTTTTTGATCACTTCCAGTAAAGGTGAATTCACTATCTCTGGAGGTAGCCCATTTCATTTTTGGAAACTCTGATTGTTAATAATAGCTTACATTTGTAAAGTTCCTGTACTGAACTGAAAATTATGCCCTTAGAGCATTCAACCATTGGTACTAATTTTGCCTTCTGGAGATGCATGGAATAAGACTTATTCCTCTATTATGTCACTGTCTTTTGCCTATTTTAGGACTCCTATTATATTCCCCACCCCCAACTCTTTCTTTTTTTAGAATGCATCAGCAAAATTTTGGACTCAGTTGCCCTTTTAATTCTTAAAAATTATTGAGGAGCTCCCAAAGAGTTTTTGGGAAAAAAGAATAAAAATAAAATCCTTGTAACAAATATGCATAATCAAGCAAAACAAACTTCTACATTGTCCACAATCAAAAATGCTCTCAGGAGCTCCTTATACTCTTAAAAATTATTGAAGACCCCCTCAAAGAACTTTTTATGTATCTGAGTTATATTTATCAATATTTACTATATCCATATTTACTAAAATATTCTAGTATTATTATGAAAATACTTTTGACCTGCAGGACCACCTGAAAGAGTCTGGGGGACATCCAGGGGTTTCTGGACCACACTTTGAGAATTATTAGGTAAATGACTCCAGTTTCTTTAACTGTTCTTATCTTTAAATCTATTCGATATTCTGACTATACTTTTCTGGAATACTCTAATTTGTCAGGGTTCTGTCTAGACTTGAGAATGATTATCTGTATGTGATTGTACAATGATAGAATTTGTTTCTTCTACTTCTTTGGTTTTCTATACACATGTACATATATATATATATATATATATATATATATATATATATATACATAATATATATATATATATATACACACTGTTATTATCACTATTATATGACAGAAATTGCCTGAGAATCCATTGATTAGGTACTACTGCCAGTTCTAAAATCAATGATACAGAGATAGGGAAAAATTGCATTTTATTGCTCAGAGCACAGGCATCACTGTACAAAAGGTCAGTGAGCCCAGAGCATGAGTTTCAATAATCTTATATGGATTTTGGTTCCATAGGTAGGACCATTACAAAGGAATTAAAAACAAAACAAATAAGGGAAGATAATGAATCATAGATCAAAGAATAGACACAGAAGGGGAAGATCTATATCAGGTAAAAGAGGTACCTAGCCAGTTAACACTGGCACTATATGGGTGAAATCTCAAGGTCAGATTTGCAGAGGTAGAGAAGGAACTAACTGGTTAAAACTGGGGCTATTGTTAATGTCTCAAGCTTGATTTTACAGACTCTAACTAGTTATATGATGTCCTCAAATGCTGGTAAGAATGTTAAACTGGAAATTATCTTATCACAATGGATAGAACATTTATTATATGCCAGATTTCATGCTTGATACTGATGGTGTCACAAGGTATAAGCCTCAGTCTTGGTTGTGAGAGGCTAGATAGTTGACATCGTTGATAGAGTGATGGGCCTGGAGTCAGTAAGACCTCAGTTCAAATTTAACCTTAGACATTTACTAGCTTTATGACTTTGGGAAAGTCATTGAACCTTTGTCTGCTTTGGTTTTCTCAGCTGTAAAATGGGAATAACAATGTCACAAGGTTGCTGCCAGGATCAAATGAAATAGTATTTGTCAAGTATTTAGCATAAAGCATTTGGCCCATTTTTATGGTTCTGTCATTTTCTCAGTTGCGTCTGACTCTTCATGACCCCATCTGGGGTTTCTTGTCAAAGATATTGAAAGAATTTGCCATTTCCTTGTCCAGCTCATTTTATGGATGAGGAAATGGAGACCAACAGGATTCAGTGACCTGCTCAGGATCATATAGGTAGGCCAGATCATACCATCTGAGGTCAGTGTTGAATTTAGGAAGGTGAATCTTCTGACTCCAGGTTCAGCAGACGCACGTCCCCACCTAGCTGCCCTTTGGTACGGAACAGATGCTTAATAACTGATTATTCCCTTGTATTCAAGGAAATTAGAACTAAGGCTTCACATGAAAAGGTAAGAAACACTGTTAGGCAACAAATAAGTGTCAAATGTCTAGTAGATATAGTAAGGAGTTTAGAGGACTTATCCTCTTACCAGAGTGGAAAAAGTTGGAGAAGCCTGGACTGTACTCTCTTGTCTATCTATCCAGTACTTTTTTTTTTTTTTTTTACTATTACTGTTCTCTTCCAGTTACCAAAGTGAGGTTTTACCGGACTATTGCTATAGCCTGCTGGTTGGTCTCCTTTCCTCAAGTTCCTTGGATCCTTCTTCCACTCAGCTGTCAGATTAACCTTCCTTAAGCACAAGTCTCACCATCCCACCCCCTTATTTAAAAAGTCCAAACTTTCCTTATTATCTCCCAGATCATAAAATATTTTTTTGGTTTTTAAGCCCATTGGCCCCTTTGCTGCTGTTCACCTAAGACATTCAAATCTCCCAGTTCTAGTTAGCTCCCATTTCTGGAACTGACTCTCAACTCATCTCCATAGCTCCTTGGTTTCCTTCAAGCCTCGGCTAATAACTTACCTTCCTTGAGAAACCTCTCTCAATTTTACTTAATTTTGATGTCTTCCCTCTGAGATATCCCCAGTTTACCCTGCATGTGGGTCATTTGCATAGTTATTTTCATGCTGTTTCCTTTACCAGACTGTGAGGTCCTTGAGAGTAGGGACTGCACTTTGCATCTTTGTATCCTCAGCACTTAGCACAGTGCCTGACATACAGTAGGCATTTAATAAAACCTTGTTTACTAACTACTTGTTTTATTTCTATGTCCTCATCTTTTTTTTTTTTTGGCTTTTTCAATACAGGAAGCTTTGTGTGGCTTTTGGTATTAGATTTCTCTTTGTACTTATGAATAATTATCTTATTTTTTAAACTTTCTCTTTATTATCTCCTTTTTATATATCTATACCTTTGTGTCTATGTGTGTATGTATATATCTATCCCAGCTAAAGTCTAAAAATGGTTTACAATCCATCAAAGAGTGATAGCTTACCATTATTATAAAGTTTTAAATTTAATTCTTCCCTGTGGAATGGTGAAAATAATATTATTATTTTAGAAAACTAAAACTCAGAGATCTTAAAATTATTTGCCCAAACTTTACAATTCTGTTAAACATGAGCCAGAATTTGAACCCACATCTCTTGAGTCCAACTGCATGATTCCACCATGCCACACCAACAATTTGGTGATAACGTCTTTTAAAAATACTTCCATTCATAATGCTTTTCTTATTTAAGAGATGATATATGGCATAGTTGATAGAGCACTGGCTCTGAGGATCAGTCTATTTAGAAACCAAAGATCATAGTAAGACATCACAAAACTGCTGCTAGGGCCCCTAGGACTAGAGTATTTATCCTCTTTTTCTAAAGGGACTTCTAGCTCTGGACCCATACTAGACAGCCTAAGCACTGAAAGATGGGGATCAGCCTCTGTCTTGTTGTCTCTGACTCTATACACCTTCATCCTAGAGCTCGAGGGGAAATCACTTAAAGCTAGGTTTGCTAACTTCCAGGTCCTTCCCCAAAAGGTACTCAATATGCATTGTAAATCATGCATAGGACAGCTATTTACTTCCTCTACAAAAAAGAAATGCTTAAAAGACAAAAGACTTACAAGCATGTATATTGATAAAGACTTAAACATGAAGCAGTAGTTTATTGCTACTATTATCTTCTCCCAGGGGACATCTTAAAACATGAGGTACTTAATGGAACCATTGAAAAGCTCTTCACCTTCACCTTGGCTCCACACTGTCTGAATAATTCTCTAAAAGGCACATCTTCTCCTAAATCAAGTCAGGGATTAGGCTCATCCCCCTATTGGTGGTCATCATCTCCTACAGAAAACCTAATGCAGGAGTGCAGTCATCTATGTTTAAAGATGAAACAGAAGAGGTAACCTTGAGACTGGGTTTGGGGCTCAACCAGAATGAACACCTACATTAGGGGCCTAGTGTGAACAGCCAGACTTGGCGGAAGGTGCTTCTTTTGGATGCTTCTATCTCATCCCTCCTAAGGACCTAGAGAAAAGAATTTCTAAGTCATGCATTGAGGAGAATGGAAAATAAAAGGGGGAATACAAGTTTGGGAAGTAGGGGAGAACCCTGGGACCACCCGGGGTTTGCTTTATCATTTCTAAGTGCCAAGCCCTTCAGTGCTGATCCAGAATACATATAGCCCATTGGAAGTAGCCCAGGGTCTTCTGGGTCAGGGATGAGGTTCACTTGCTTGTCCCTATTACCAAAGACTCACAGCTAGAAGAGGCTTTAGAAGCTATCCAATCCTCTCATTTTACAAATGAGGAAACTGAGGCACTTGGAGTTTGTCCAAAGTTATACAGGTAGAGAGGTGGGATTTGAATTCAAGGGTTCTTTCCCTATGGTATTCTACCCATTTATTTGACCTTGAAAAAAGTCATTTAATCTTTTTTGAACCTCATTCTTTATCTACAAAATATTGCCACTCTGTCATAGGACTATCTTAAAGATGGAGAGGTTGGACTAATTACTCCCTAAGATCCTTTCCAGTTCCAAATCCTAGAAGACAATGCATATAAAAACACATTAAAAATCTATAAAGGAAATGTTGTAATTTATCATTATTAATAATGTTCAAAGAGTAAGTTAGGTACTCCTTTTAAGCTAATCAAACAATTTTGGAGTGTGTTGGTTTGTAAAGTATTATCCTGGGCATAATTGACAGTAAGAACAGTCAAAACAGTGAAAAGTCTCACTTTTTAATGGAAAAATAAATGAATCTTTACTGCTATCATGATGAGAAGTAGCATATTAAAATTTTTCCTGGCAGAAAGTCTTTAGGGAAAATTGTTTTATCAGATGGAGAAGAATGACTTGTAATTGACATAACAATTGTTCATATAGAAAGGCAAACTTCTCAAGTACTTTCATATGCTTGAAATTTAGGTTAATCACCTAATCCTTCAAGGGTTCTCCCAGTTTTCTTACTCATATACTATTGATTTATTCATCAAGCCCTCTTGCTCTGATAGTGCAGAGATAAGATCCCAAATTCTAAATGTGCTCCAAACCCAAGGTAGAGAGTAAGGCATTCATTTGGTGTTCCAATGCCAAAGCCCTGAAACTCCCGAAAAACTTTGATTTTGAAGGGGTGAGGGTGGGAGGGTAAGAAAAGGACAGGGATCCAAGGATCCAAGGCTGTGACCCAGAAAGGATCTCATCATTCATCTAGTTTGGTCCTCTCATTTTACAGATGAAGGAACTGGGCCTCGAGAAAGGATAAATGGCTTGTAACAGGTCACATGGATAGTGAGTGGCAGATTGAGAATTTGAACTCAGATATTCTGCTCCAATTTCAAAATTCTTCCATGTTGAGGAAGGTCAGAGGACTAAGATGTTAGAGTTGGCTGTAATAGAAGAGCCTGGGATGAGAAGAGATTAGGGAGGAGAAAAGAGCCAACAGGTTTAATTCAGAGTATAATATTAAGCTCTTAGAAGGGAATGTAGTCCCTCTAATTCCTCATTTTACAGAGGAGGACACTGAGGCCTGGAGAAGTAACTTGCCTAAGATCACACAGGTAGGAAGTAGCAGAGCCAGGATTTAATTCCATGTCCTCTGGCTTTTTTGTTTTTTTTGGAGGCAATTGGTGTTAAGTGACTTGCCCAGGATCACACAACTGTGTGTTTGAGGCTGAATTTGAACTCAGGTCCTTCTGACTCTAGGGCCAGTGCTCTATCCAACTAACTTCCCTTGTCACTTGACTTCAAATCCAATACTCTTTCCATTGTATCATGCTGGCCCACAAGATCTAAACTCAAAATTAATGGGAATGCCTCAAGTCATAAATGGTTGTCATGAAGTGACTTTGAATCATAAGATATCAAAACTGGAAGGTATCTTGGAGATTATTTCATCTACCTTTTAATTTTATAATTGAAGAAATTGAGATTTGGAGAGGTAAAGGGATGATCAAGCCCCTAAGTGACAGAGCCTCAACTTCTATCCAGAGCTCCTAGTTCCCATTGTGGTGGTTATTCCATTGTGCTATGTAGATTGAATTCTAGAGAAAAAAAACCTCTCTCTGTATATTTTTATATTTGTGTGTGCACGTAGGTGAGAGTGTGTGTATGTACATATTGTCTCCCCCAAAGAAATGTAAGCTCTTTGAGAGCAGAGATGGTTCCTTTTTATCTCTTTATATCCCCAGTGCCTGGCACATAGTAGGTGCTTAATAAGTGATTGTTGATTGATTCTTGTAATAATTATTAAGGACAAAGTTTATGGCTGCTGTGTGATGAATGAATAAAGCACACACTAAGTGTTTAGTATGTACTAAACACCATAACTAGGACCATATATGTCCATAAATTTTGTGTTAAAATGTCAAAGCTGTTTTTCATCCAGGGTACAGATTTTCTTCTGAGTGGAGGAAGTTGATCTTGATTCTTCCCCAAAACCTGGGTGACTGGTGGTGGGATGACCAATCTATTAAAAAGGAAATTAGACAATGGGGTAGAAAATTGTTCTACTTTGTTACCAAGAAGAAATAGCCCACTTTATAATAGAAGGCACTTGGATGACTGTAATAACTTTATGCTCAGTGTAGTGGGTCTCTGGAGGCAGAGTATCTCCTTTCAAAGGCTATCTCTGATTGTTTACTATCTGTGTGACCATAGGCAGAGACTTTCTGTTCCCATTTTTCTCATTTATAAACTGAGAGGTTTGAACACAATGACCTCTGAAGTTCTTTCTGTCCTAATTTTCAGCTTCAATCAAATCATTTGTTCATTAATTTCTGGTGAATAATATTTATCTTCTCATTCCATCCAACTGGGAGGGGGTAGAGGTGGTAGAAACTGGAATAAGGTATATTGATTGACATCGCTGATCCAGGAAGAGATATGGGGTATGTGTGTGTGTGTGTGTGTGTGTGTGTGTGTGTGTGTGTGTGTGTGTGTAACACTACATAATAAGACGCTGTGCTTGCTCAACTCTAAACTAAACAAAGATCATTTTTCCCTGAGGAGAAGTATTTAATGAGAATTTGTAAGCATATGGACTTTAGGGGGAGCTTCCTAACTTAATACAAGCATCCTCATCAGATAATAGTAACAGCTAACATATATGTAGCTCTTTAATGTTTGCTAAGCCCTCTACACATATTATCTCATTTGATCCCCACAACAACCCTGTGATGTAGGAAGTTTGACAACCGTGTGTGGAATATTCAGAGATTAAGTGATTTGTCCAGGGTCATGTAGTCAGGTTGTGCCAGAGCTTGGGATTGAACATAGGTCCTCTTGACACTGAAGCTAGCTCAGGGTACCTCTGGTAAAGGTGAAGTCTATGAATTGAGAACACAATTCTCAACAGTAGTCCTAAAGATGCAGACATGCAAACATTCCAGAAAATAGGATGGCATAAAGACCACAGAAGCCTCTGTCCTCTAAATCAAGGAGGGAGGGACAAAGGGAAAGAGAGAGAGAAAGACGAGAGAGAGAGAGAGAGAGAGAGAGAGAGAGAGAGAGAGAGAGAGAGAGAGAGAGAGAGAAGCTGAGAAAATTCTGCTTCTTCTTGTTTATTCTACCAACCAGAGAGGAAGACAGTGGGAGAATTCTGCTGTCAGCTGCTGTTTCTACCTGCCAGAAATAGATGAGGACCAGAGCTAGTAACTGTGCCTGGAGAGAGAACAGGATGAGAGTAAAGCTGAAGACCTGGGTGTCCTGAAGTCTTGTCCACTACTTTTCAGAACAGAGTTCAATCTAATTAACTTTATTTTAAAACTAAATTCTAGCATCACTTGCTCATTTGCATGCCCCGAGGTTTGGAATCAACATCGAGTTGTCTATATGTTAAGCTACACAATAGATCTTAGGGTTATTGTGAGGGGGAAGGGGGAGATGAATGGTTTGCTTTTAGGGGATAACAAGCTTTAAGTCAAGGAGATCCAACGCTTTAAACAACAGAAAACTACTTCCTCCTTTGACCCACATGGTTTATAGGTACTCTCCTTTCCAAGTCTTAAGTGTCCTGACTAGAGCTGAGTGGGGGAGATGTACCATCACTATGAACCACTACGCTTCCCTCCCCTCCCCAAATCCAAATAGCTAAAAAGATAACAAGGTAACAAGAGAAAAGTTGGATATTAGCAAGGTGTCAATAAGCATTTATTAAGTGTGCTAAGCACTGCAAATAAAAATAAAACCCAAAAGAAAATTTCTGCCTTCAAAGGGCTTGACTAAAGGGTATAATAAAGAAGCTGAAAAGTGGTGGGTGGATGGAATTAGAGATCAGTAGGAGGTGTGTGTGTGTGTGTGTGTGTGTGTGTGTGTGTGTGTGTGTGTGCGCGCGCGCACGCCCGCGTGTACACTGTTTCCTCTGTCACTAGGAAAGTTGTTTCAACTGAACTTTATGGACCACCCCCTCTCTCCCCCACCACCTCACTGCATACAATTTCCCAGAATGAATTACTGCCTGGCCTGGCCTGGCCTGGGAAAACAAAAGTTAAGTGAGTAGGCAGGTTCCAAAGACTCAGGGCTTGAGTTCTTTCCCCTATATTCAGAGGGCTGCTTTAATATCACCCTCCCAGGGTTTAACACAGATTAAAGTCCACTGGTCTGTTGACAGAGTAGTTTATCGGGCTGTCAAGGAAACATACACAGCAAAGGGTTTGAGCTGAAGTGATTTAGAATAAAAACCTGCAGTATGATCCTCAATGCTGACCTACCTGGTTAAGGTGAGGCAGGTTTCGAAAGTGAAGAAAGAAGTAGTCTGAAAAATGAATAGCACTGAGGCACATCTGGAAGGGGCTTTGACTCAATGTGACTTCTGGCCAGAATGGAGAACGCTCTGCAATCATTCCATATTGGGGGCAGATTCAAACAAACCAAAAAGGGAAAGAATTTAGCATCTAGAGAGCCAAAATTGCTTTTTGACATTGGTAGTAGAGGAAGGGAGAGGTGATCAGGGAGAAAATAGGAGAAATCAATGAAAGGGATTTTGGAAAGGATTGTGGACAAATGTTCAAGAGATAAGAGTTTATAAGTTGACATTCCCTTACTAGCCTATAAATTGTGACTTTAGTTTTTTTCACTTTTACTTTATTTTTAATTTATGGAATAAAACAAGTATTTTCATAACAAATTTTTAAAAGGAGTATACATGAAACTGCAAATCGCGTCCTTTATAGTGAATTTGGATATTTGTAACAGTCAAAATGACTTATTTGCTGAGTCCTTCCTAAGACAATATTGCTGGTATATGCAATGTTCTCTTGATTCTGCTCAACATTGCTGAGCTCAATGTTGTCCTTCACTTCAGTTTAAAAAATAAATATGTTAGATTGTATCTTTTATGGACAATGGTAGTCATTCATTGGCAAGTGCACGTTTTCTGAAAACTTACCTTTATGTTTTTGCTTCTAAAGGATAAAGAACAGTTCTCTTGATTTAGAGTTCACTTAAATCCTGGGTCTTCTTTTGTTTCAAATTAAATTTCAAACATATTGCTATTTTATTCTTTCTGTTGACTTGCTTTTTAAGGTAACACGTGAGGACAAAAGGTCAATAAGAAAAATAAGGTTTAGTTGCTTACTGGAGTTTGTTTTTAGGACTAGACCTGTGATTGCATTGGAACAGGAAAATGAGGTTAGAAATTCCCTCTGCCAATCAGATCTATACTTACTCTGCAAGTTAGAGTGACTTGTGGGACATGAGGGGTTAAATGACCTCCCCCAAATCACAGTAGCCACTCCATCTGAGAGTCACAATTTGAACTCAAGGGTGTGCTTTAACAACTGACTTTTTAAAAAATTGTACTCAAGACTCTCTTTTAAGTATAATCTGCATTATTATATTTTTCTTCAGGGCTTTCTCAAGTCTAGGCAATCAACAAAACGATATATCAAGCCTTGATTTATAGCATTATGGATTTCCGAGGGTACGTGCTCGTACTGAAAGTGTAAATTGGAAATTAGCTTGAGCTGGCTTTATACTTGCTTTACACAGCACCATAATCATGTTGACTGTCCTTTTCAGTACGCAAGAATGGGCAATGCCCCTAAATCTTTCTAATCTGACCATTTAAAGTCTCTAATGTTGATGGTTCTGTGGACATCAATTATATCCAATTGAAGAAAATGACCTTATCTATTGTGATGGATATCTGGATTTCTCAACCCCACATGGAAGGGAAGGAGAAGGGAAAGATTAAGAATAGAATAGGGAAAGAAAACCAGAAGTAAAATTATTTCAAGTGAACCAAACCAGAGAAGAAAGAGGAATGGAGAGGGCATGGTGGTATCTGGGAATGGGGACCATTAGCAGAAAATTCAAAAATATCCCTGCTCCTTTCCACAATCAATGTAATCCTATTCACCTCTAAACCAATGCAACATAACTTGGAAATAACATTTAGCTAAATCGATCTGTTGTTTCTGGGGAAATTCAGCAGCCACTCAATCCAATTACAGAATGATGGGTACAGAGGGTTTCCTAAAGTCCTCTGCTGTATCTGTTACTGCAAATGAAATCTCATTGAGGTTAGGGCTGCCTTTAGGAAGCAGGCTTAAAAGGAGGGGTGCAGACTGTGACTGGGAAAATCAGACCCTCTCTGAGCCTCAGGTTTTGTTTTTGTTTTTGCTTAGCATCTGTAAAATGGGAATGGGAGGAGCCAAGATAGCAGAGTGAAAGCAGTTCTCCCCCTTGAGTTCTTCCCCTAACCCCTCCAGATACCTGTAAAAAATGACTCTAAACAAATTATAGATAGGAGAACCCACAAAATGACAGAATGAAACAAATTTCTAGCCCAAGACAACCTGGAAGGTTGGCAGGAAAGGTCCATTGCACCAGTCTGAGAGAGGAACACAGTCCAGCGTAGGCCGAGCCAGCATAGACAGGATCCCCAGCAAACCTGAAGTAGGCCTTAGGGGACCGAATCACTGGCAGGTGTGACAGCTTCCAGACTTCTCAACCTGTAAACACCAGTGACAACCTAGAATGTCAGTAGGAAAGGTCTGTGGGACCTGGGTGGGAGAGGAACATGGGACCTCCCTGGCCCCAGATGGTGGTGGCTGGTGCTGAGGTGGGATTTTCTTACTTTGCCCTGCATGGATCTGGGCCACAGTCCTGGCTGGTGGTACTGGGACAAGGAGGAGCACTGGTGTTGTGGAGCTTAGTTCTAAGGCAGAAAAGAGCGCATGTAGTTGGACTCATGGACTCACAGTCCAGAGCACAGACCAAGAGAAGAGTAAACACCTCTCTTTTGATCATACGGTCTTAGAAGAGCTAAACATTTTACAGGTCCCTAAAAATGAAAAGAGCTGCACAAAACCCCTGAAGCCTGGGACAGTGTATTCTCTGATCTGGAAACAGAGAGTCAAGTAATTGACTGTGAAGATGAGTAAACAGAGTAAACAGTGAAAAAAAAATCAGTGTATAGACTTTTATTTTGGTAACAAGGAAGATCAAAACATGCAACCAGAGGAAGACAACATAGTCAAAGCTCCTCCATCCAAAGCTCCCAAGAAAAAATATGAATTCATCTCAAGCCATGGAAGAGCTCTAAAAGGATTTGAAAATCAAGTAAGAGAAGTAGAGGAAAAATTTGGAAGAGAAATGAGAGTGATGCAAGGAAGTCATGAAAAACAAGTCAAGAGTTTCTTAAAGGAGACCTCCCAAAAAAATGAAGAAAATAACACTTTAAAAACCAGACTAGGCCAAATGGCAAAAGAGGTCCAAAAAGTCAATGAGGAGAAGAATGCCTTAAAAAGCAGAATTGGCTAAATGGAAAAAGAGGTCTGAAAGCTCACTGAAGAAAAAAAATTCCTTAAAAATTAGAATGGAGCAAATGGAAGCTAATGACTCTATGAGAAATCAAGAAATTATAGAACAGAACCAAAAGAATAAAAAAATAGAAGATAATGTGAAATATTTCACTGGAAAAACAACTGATCTAGAAAATAGGTCCAGGAGAGAAAATTTAATAATTATTGGACTACCTGAAAGCTATAATCACAAAAAGAGCCTAGACATCATCTTTCAAGAAATTATCAAGGAAAACTGCCTTGATATTCTAGAACCAGAGGGTAAAATAGAAATGGAAAGATTCTAATGATCACCTCCTGAAAAAGATCCCAAAAGAAAAACTCACCTGCTGGTTTATCTCCTTGCCTCAAGTCTCTAAACACTCCAAGTTGTCTTCCACTCAGCTGTATATCACCCCATCATTAGTAAATAAACTCTAGTGGCTATCTGTTGCCTTCAAGATCAAATATAAAATCTGTTGTTTGGCTTTTAATGCCCTTTATCATTTGACTCCTTCTACCTTTCCATTCTTACACTTTACTCCCCTCAGAATACTCTACAATCTAATGATATTAACCTCCCTTCTTCTTCAGACAAGACACTTTATCTTTTGACTTTGAGTCTTTTTAACTCCTGTGAACATTATCTTCTCATCTTCTTTCATCTTCATCTCTTTTTTTTTTATGCCCAGTATTTAACATGGTGCCTGGTCCATTGCAGTTATTTAATAAATGTTGATGGACTGAATGGACTGGAAAAACAAATAGAATAAAATTATCTGATAACATACAAGGTAATCCAAAAGTCTAAAACTTAAACATCTATTTAAAAAGTCTATTAAAATTTAAAGCTCTACTAAGACTTTGAGGACATCTTGTATGTATGGCACATATTAGAGCAAACAGTGAACTCCCCCCTTCCCCCTAATGAAGAAGAAAATAAGTAAACAAGAGTAAATTTTTAAAAATATAAAATTCTAATTTAATGTCTTTATTGAACATGGAATTTGTTGTTTAATCATTTCAGTAATGTCTAACTCTTTGTGACCCCATTGGGAGTTATATTACATCTGGAGTCAGAGGTTCTTGGGTTCAAAACTGATACTGACACTTTCTATCTGCTTGGCATTGAGTAATTCATTATAGCTCCCATGGTCTCAGTGTCCTCAACTGTAAAATGGAGTTGTTGGACTGGATGATCTTTAAAATTCCTTTGAATTACAACTACTTTGTGCTAGGTTCTGAGGGTAGAAGATTTAAAAATATATTAATATTTTATGTTTTCCCCAAAAACAATTTTTAACATTTTTTAAAAAAAGTTTTGAGTTCTAAATTCTATCCCTCCCTTCTTCTCTTCCTCCCTCCCTGAAGCAGTGAGCAATCTGATATAGGTTATATATGTGCAAACCTGTAAACCTTATTTCCATATTAGACATTTCATGGAAGAAAACTCAAGCCAAAATAAAAAGAAATTAAGAAAGCAAAAAGTAGCATGCTTCTGTCTGTATTCTGATGCCATCAGTTCTTTCTCTGAAGGTGCATAGCATTTTTCATTATGAGCCCTTTGGCATCATCTTGGATCATCGTATTACTGTGAATAGTTAAGTCATTCATAATTGTTCATGGTACAGTACTGCTGTTACTGTGTACAGTGTTTTTCTGGTTCTGCTTCCTTCACTCTGTATTGGTTCATGTAAGTCTTTCCAAGTTTTTCTGAAAACATCTTGCTCATCATTTCTTATCC
>CM053774.1:61688718-61712032 GCA_028658325.1 Potorous gilbertii | reverse complement strand
GGGGGTATAAAATCTTAATTTTAAGGAAGTGATTGTAAAACATTTATAAATAAATAAAATAAAAATTTAAAAAAAAAAAGAAAAGAAAAAATAACTACATCAAACTATATTTAGAGCTAACCAATGTGACAAGCAGTATAGTTAGGTCAATGAGAGAGGAGGTCTTAGAGTAAAGACTTACCTGGGTTTAAGTATGGCCTCTGAAACATGCTAGATGACTGACTCTGATTCCGTCATTTGACCTCTCGGGGTCAGAGGCAGTTCTCAAAGACTAAAAGTTGCAAAACAAAGCAAAAATCTGCTGCCATTCCATATTGTTGGGAGCAGGGAAGTAGTTTCTGACATCAGTGAAATCACAAATCTTACAGGAAAACAAACCCTAAAATAAAACCATACTGCCAAAGAATAATATGATTGAGGTGTGGGGTCCATTTGGATTGCCAAAGAGATATGGATGCTGGAGATGGATGCTACTGGTTGGGGCAGAAAATTCTGTAGTATTTCCTTCCTCAATCCTCCAAGGAGTTTTCCTTGAACCTGGACTGACTGAGATTAGACACTAATTGATAAGCTACGCCCCTCCCATGCTAAAGGAGGTATAAAGTATAAGTAATTCAAGAAGAGAATGCACATGGAGTTGAGGGAGAGGGAAGTGTGCCAGCCTAAGGGTGGCACTCTTTGCCCTGGGGACTGAGGGGAGCAACTGAGGTAACTATGGAAGAAGAATGCCAGTTACTATGAGATACTCAGCACTGGACTGCAGGGCAAGGGCCATGTGATCCAACTACCCAAAAGAACTGTCTAGCAGATATTGGGTTTGCTAGAATGGTTCAAACTGCTGACACTGGAGATGGTCAAACACCATTCCTTTCCTCTTGTTTTTCCTTCTATCTCCCTTCCCAGGAGAGTCATACCTATTTTCCAAATAATTTCTTAAGAAGTTGTATGTTTTCTGTTTACTTTTGTTTTTTAAGCATGACAAATGAGCTTTATTGGAGTAGTATGTGCCTCATTGTGCAAATACAATATATGTGTTCATCCTTCATTGCCAAAGAAGACCATCCCATCAGAGAAATAATGACATGACTTGCACTTGACTTTGTTTTGAGTGAGGGATGGCTGTGCAGGTCACCAGTCTCACTTCTCCAGAGCCATCTGAATCCAGTGACCAGATATTCATCAGGATAACTGGACATGACACAAGATGAGGCAATTGGGGTTAAGTGACTTGCCCAAGGTCACACAGCTAGTGAGTGTCAAGTGTCTGAGGTGAGATTTGAACTCAGGTCCTCCTGACTCCTGCACTGGTACTCTGTCCACTGTGCCACCTAGCTGCCTGCAAATACAGTAGAGATAACAATAGAAGAGGTTCAGGGGCCTATATAAAGCCCAGAAATATCAAGCAATAGATTTTACAACTGCAGTATATAGTTCACCAGAGATTCTCTGGTGAGAGCTTCATTTGTGGAAGGAGAACGATTTATTCATATTCAATTTTTACTATTTCCTGGATCAGAGAGAAAAACAGAGACTGCAATCTTTCCAGTCTAATAAGACAGCAAACGAGCTGGGACAAACTAGGGACTGGAACAGTAGAGCTTTGGCCACTGGTTTTTTCCTATGGCTGGTTTCAAAGGTAAACCACTCCTCTAGAGACATGTAACTGGAGAGAAAGAGAGGAAGAGCTGAGGGAAAGCAAGGGAAGAAAGAAGTACCTACAAACCTCTGAAGACCCTGCACATCAGCCCAGTGTAACACCATACCATAGCTGCAAAGGTAATGCAAAAAAACAGGATCATCAAAAACTACAATTAGAGGGATTTTAGAGAACATCCAGGGTTAAAAGACCACTTCTGCTCTACATTTTATAGGTGAAGAAAACTGAATCTGAGAGAGGCTGCCCAAGGTCGTATATGTAGTAAGTAACAGAGCCAGATGTCAGACAGGTCCTTTGATTTCAAATCCAGGACTCCTTTCACTGCCCCATCAAGAAAAGGAATGAGCATCTACTAAGTATGCCAAGCACTGTGCTAAGCACTGTATAAATACTTCATTTGATCTTGACAACAATTCTATGAGATAATTGCTACTATTATCCTATTTTACAGCTAAGAAAATGGAGACAAACAGCATTAAGGATTTGCCCAGTGTCACACAGTTAGTATCTGAACTCAGATTTGAACTCAGGTCATCCTGACTACAGGCCCAGCTCTCTATTCATTATGTCACCTAGATGGCAAAGAACAAATATTCTCACTGTTATCTTTAGTAGTGTGTATATTGTCTACTTAAATCTCTGATAAAAATATTATGTTTTGTTTATGTTATTATCCCTCAAAAATTATGAGAAAAATTAAAAAAGTTTTTAAAAAAATAGTTTTATTCAGTTCATCATGGTTCTAATGTATATCTTCTGGACTAGACATAAACCAGGACAGCAGTTTCATGGTAGAATCTTTTTATTTGTTTCAAGATTTACTGTAAGTCCCATTGATTTCATTTAAAGTTTTGTTATGAATTTTTAACGGCTTTTGAGCTTTGAATTAAGTTTCTCTCAAGGAGCTAGTCAAAGTTTATGTACCAGCTTATGGTATGCCTCAACCACAAAATTTTTCCCCCTAGTTCTTCCTTTCCTTCATCTTTATAGCTGAAACTCTCTCCTTTGGATATCAGTCAACAATTGTATTAAGTTATATGATACTCAATGATATGTAGAACATTACTGGGATGGAGCAGTAGGGGCTTTATCTGGGCTGGAAAATTAACCTGAGGTAGGAAATCTGTCCCAGAACTAGGGAGAGATTTAAAGGGCAACTGAAAACAATACTAACCCTTAAGAAAGATGGTGATGATTGGGTGGTGGTGATAAGGAGAGAAGATATGGGGATGAAAGTTGGGGATGGAGTTGTGCCCAATTTGAGACCAAGAGAGTATAGTGAGATTTACAGGAAGACTGCCAAGGAGACCAGCTTGATTGTGTCATAGATTTCCATGATTTCCATACTGGCACTGGTGGGACTCAGCCTCTGGCCTAGGGGTTGGGTGGGAAGCTGGTCCCTGTTCTCTTCTCCAATGAATCGATCCCTTCAATGGTGTCAGCTGTTAGGTCTTTCTGACTCCACATCTTGCTATGTAGGGAGATGGATCTGTGGAAAACTCTATCTCAAATTTTGATAATCTATTCTTTCCATCTCTTGTGGAGAGGTGATGGATTTAAGATGAAGAGTGAGACTTACATTTTTGGACACAGTGTAGTAATTTCGTTTGCTTGAAAATGACTATTTCTTCCAAGATTGTTGTTTTTCTTTTAAATTGGGGGTAAGGAGGAGAAAAATAAATGCTTATGAAATGAAAATTATTAATTAAAAAGAAAAAGGTCCTTGTTTCTCGGCATACTGTTGGACTGAAGCTAAAAGGGATGGGAGTAGGAATGGGAAATGAAATAGACTTTAAGTTTTTCAATGGTGGGTCATGTCTCCTTGAATATGTCACAGTCTCTCAGATCTCTGGGTTCTTATCTTTTCCCTATAATTTCCCTAACTTCTCAAAGTTTCCTGTAGTCTGTAGCCATAAGTGAGGCACAAGGGTCTGGTTGAAAGTTGATTATCTACCCAGTGAAGAGAAGTGGGAGGGCACTTCAGACATGCTTGGCCCTATGGGAGACAGGGGCTGAGCTGCCCTGAGGTGCAGGAAATTTTCCACCAGGTCTAGAATTTGTCACCTTTGTTTCATCAGGGGTCTACTCAGGAAGATTGGGGATGGGAGATGGCATTAAAGATAGGGCAAGGCGAGTAAGGGGGTTAGTCCCCAAATTCCTCTCATCTAAGACTTTTCTAAGCAGGGTAGAGAGCATGCTAGACTGTACTAAGAAGGACCGATGGATGGATCTCTCCTATCTCCTTCCATGCATGGCTGCTTAAGTTGTGAATCCAGGGACCACTGCCCTGGAAAAGCAGTAGCCAAGTCCGTTGTGCTGGGGCTAAAAAACCTACCAAGAGAGGACAAACATCAACAACCTGGTTGCAACTACTATACAGAGAGTTAGGAGATTTACGTTCAAGTCTAATCTTTGATGCTAAATCTCTGTCACTGTTTTCTTCTCTATAAAACTAAGGGAATTGGACAAGTTCACTTCTAAATCCCATTCATGTTCTAATGTTCTATGAGCTGATGAGATATGTTCTTTACTTGATCCTCAGCTCTGTCTTGATTTTATTGAGTCAAATGAGAGTTTCTCTCAGACCTAAGCAATTCCTCAGTTTCCTCCACCATGAAATGAAGGACTTAGCTTGACAAGATGATACAAATGGATGAAGTAATGAATGAATTAAATAATTAATGAATGAATAAGAAGACATTAAGAGCTTCTTGTTTGCTAAGCACTGGAGAAGCAAAATAGGAAAGCAAAAACAGTACCTGTCCTCAAGGAGTTTACTTCTAATGGAGGATACGTTGGATAGATTGGGGCAGTAAATTGATAATTCTCTCTTCAGAAGGAATGACAGAGTTGATTTGATTATGGTTCCAGAACTGGAAAGCTTGTAGGGGGGGTTGCGGGGGAGAGGAGGATGCTAAGGATATGGAAACTTCAGAATGACAGCTTGTGAAGTGATGGCTAGGGAGTGAAATGAAGATGGTCTAATTCATAAGATCATATATTTAGAACTGGAAGGAACCTCACAGACCATCTAAGTCTCTTCTCTATATAGTAGATACCAGGGCCCCAAACTGGGAGTTCTTAGATGAAAGGGTTAAGTCCTCCAAGACATTGTTTTCTGGTTCAGGGGACATGAGAGCTGGTAAGGAGATGGATGTGGAATGAAGTGATATGTTATTGTCCTGCAGGAATTCAGGGACACATGGAAAGACTTGTGTGAATCGAGTCTATAGAGAAAGACCCATACTGAAACGATAACTGGATTACAAAAAACAATTGGGAACCAGTTGGGACCCAATGATTACTTTTCTGGACAGTGAAGTCAGTACTATGCTCTGGAACTAGAGTCTTGGGAGAGGCAAAGGATTGATCTTGACTTGCCTGTGGGCTTGAAAGTCAGTTAGGATGACATCAGGGTGATGACCAAAATCCTTCCTAGCTCTCACACAATACTTCAGAGGCTTTTTATTGGGGTAAGAAGGGGGCTTTTAGTCTTCTCCCTTAAATCATATTTGATGTAAAGGTTCTCGCTCTTTCACACTATTCAGTGTGTCTTTAGCACCATTTGCCCTCATTGCAATTTTGGATGTTTGTGCAAAATTGTGCACAAATTTGTGCAAAATTTCCTACTTACTGCTCAGATTATGGTATATTCAGGAAGCAATTGTAAATTATATAAAAATGGGCAATAAGGGCATGCATTTTTCTACCGTGCTAGCTCCCTTGGAGTTCAACCTGGAGAGATAAAAACAAAGTAGAGAGATGGAGCTTTGAAAACTCATCACTTATACACTAGTGAATGTGGGCAAGCCACCCAATCCTTTATTTCAGACTGATCTCTGCCAACCATGTCTGGATCCTAATAAAAGGCAAAGGCTAACACAGTATGAAATTTTGCTGTTAATGTCCTTTATAGGCCTCTATTAGTATGTAAATTGATGAATCCAGCTAGGTGATCCTCACTGTAGTGAGACATGCTGCTATATAGTTGAGCAAATTATTTTCAGTGTCCCTTCCTGAACAGACTTAGACTGTTTTCATTACTGATGAGTCTGTATTTTTCCAGTCAGAAATTAAAAGTAAACATGAAAAATATGATTTTTTAATTTTTTTTTTCATAGACTGGTTCTTATCATCTAGCCCAGTCTAGATTGATTGGCATGGGAACATTTATCTGTTCCAATTCTGACCTGGACTGGTTCTGTCCATTGTTAGGCAATCTGGTGTTCCCTCCCATTATGGGAGGGGGTCATCAAATTGGTGCCAGACCAAGTGTTAACATTTGATTGCTGTAACCTAAAGCAGCTCAGAACTTCCAAGTTCAAGAAAGCCTCAACTCTCAATGATAGCTGGGAATACAGGGGCCTGCCACCACACCTG
The DNA here is from genome assembly GCA_028658325.1 of Potorous gilbertii. Taxonomy (NCBI): domain Eukaryota; kingdom Metazoa; phylum Chordata; class Mammalia; order Diprotodontia; family Potoroidae; genus Potorous; species Potorous gilbertii. Next base: position 61,705,995 of record CM053774.1, on the reverse strand, counting down.
GCAAGAATATGATTTTAATTTGACTAGCAGTAAGAGTAGGTAAAGGAACACCTGTTCTATCCTTTAGAGAATGTATTAGATTGGGGAAAGGGTTCATGAAGTTTTAAAATGAATAAATGCTGATGTATAATGAGAACATAGATATTGGATTTTGAGGGGCAGAGGGATGCAGTGACTAAAGAATCAGAAATTCTTGGGTTCATATCTCCCATTGGTCACTTGCTCTGTGACCATGGGCAAGTCATTTGCTGCTTGAGCCTTAATCAACTAGATAAGATTTGAAACTCAGTTAAGGAAGGGTAGCAATCTCTGTAGGTGGAGGGAGTTCCCATATCACAACAGAAAATCATATTGGGTTTGTTTCAGGATGAGTTTGCTTAGTTTCCTCCCACACATTACTGCATATTGAGAATGCAAATGTTGCTGTATGTAAGATGAATTTCAGTGTGTATGTAAGGTGAATTTTAGTGTGTATAAAGTGCATTTTTGTTATTATTTCTTAGAGTTCAGTTTCACAGGATCACAACAATCTCTTATTCCCAGATATTAGATATGAATTTCCACAATTATGGTTCAAAATATCTCCCCCATGTTTGCACAGTGTTATATAGTGGTAAATGACATAAACTGTGGCCACACAGTGAGATACAGGGATGAGGTGATACAAACTTGTGAGGCTATTGCGGTCAATATGCCTTTTTTGTCTACTGCCCTGTAAAGCAAGTAGTCACTGGAGCCTTAGGGTTGAATGCACAAATGCTGTGTGCACCTTGATTGACTCCATCAAGGCTTGGGGAGAGGCTGTATTTGCCTCAGTCGGCCCCCATTGAGGCTTGAGGGGATTTAGGGGAAGCACTGCCTTTCTAGACTGACCCCATCTAGATGCAGGGGTAGTTGCTCCTCCCCACTTCTTGCAGGCCCCTGTGAGAAGGGTGTTTGGGCTATGCTGTAGGAGTTGTGCTCCTATTATCAGCAATCCTCTTCTGAGAAAACTAGACTAGAATAAAGTAAGATTATTAACCCTTTCTTGGTATCTTTCCTGTCTGACCAGATCAAGGGTGAATCTGTGCTAGCAGTCCCGCTATGTGCTGTGTTTATCTGTCTTACAGTTGCCCATCCCTCCTTTCTCTCCTTTTCCTTGCTCCTTTGAAACTGTGACCATTACTCCCAATAGAGGCTTCTTGAAGCAAAAGGTGCTTTGTTGATAACTATGCAGTTAAAGGGTTAAGGCAAAGGATTGGTTGGCTACTTGCCTGGAACTAGGTCTAGGGAATTGTAGAGGTAATCAGCCCTAGCACCTCCACATTCACACAGCTCTGGCATTATTGTTTTCCCTTCATCTTCTCCACCTCCTAAGCTAACTCTCCTAGGCTAGGGGTGTAGTACTTGTTAGCTTCCTCATGCTTCTATTTCCCTGGATCAAAGACAATGAAGCCACAAACCTGAAACTTGAAAGGAAAGGAAATTTTGATTGTAAACATCACTTTTCAATCACTTGAAAAATCATCTTCTTTTACTCATCTTTTCCACAAACACAGGAAGTCTCAGTTAAAGTCATCTCTCATAAGGAGGTAGGTGTTGTAGAAAGAAGGGAGCCACATTAATAGACATATTTTCTCCTGTGCTGTTAGCTTCTACTCTGATGCTTGTATAGCTCTGGGGGAGATCCTGCTCTTTTAAAAACAGAGGTGAGAATTTCGGATATTAATGTAGATATTTCACCCTCCCTAATGTAGATATTTTAAGGAGATGATGGCCCAGGAGTTATAGGTTTGCATTTTTTTCTTTGTTTCTTCTTATTTTAGAAACTTGAAAAGATAGAGGTGAATTCTGTGAGTAAATGAGAATCACAGATTTAGAGCTGGAAGGTATGTTAGAGGCCAGCTAGACTAATTCATCATTTTACAGTTAGGAAACCTGAGGCCCATTGAGATACAGTCATGTTGCATAGAAGAATTAAAATGAATGGGAGAAATCATGAGAAAAACAAAACAAAGCATAACAAAGGAGAAAATAGTCTGCTTCATTCTGCATTCTGACTCCATAGTTCTTTTTCTGTATGTGGATGTCATTTTGCATTTTGAGTCCTTTGGAAATGTTTTGCATTGCTGAGAAGGGCTAAGTTTATCAAAAACAGTCCTCGTACACTGTGGCTGTTACTGTGTATAATGTTCTCCTGACTACTCACTTCACTCAGCATCAGCTCATGTAAGTCTTTCCAGGTTTTTCTAATGTCCTCTTGTTGTCAATTTCTTATACCGCATATATTCCATTACATTCATATACTACAACTTGTTCAGTGATTCCCCAGTTGATGCACATCCCCTCTATTTCCAGTTATTGATCACCACAAAAAGAGCTGCTATAAATATTTTTGTACATGTGGGTCCTTTTCACATTTTTATGATCTCTTTGGGACACAGCCCTAAAAGCAATATTGCTAGGTCAAAGGGTATACACATTTTTGTAGCCAAATAGTTCCAAATTACTCTCCAGAATGGTTGGATCAGCTTACAGCTACCCCAACAAAGAAATAGTGTTCCAGCTCTTTCGCATCTTCTCTAACATTTATCATGTTGTGGTTTTGTCATGTTAGCCAATCTGATAGGTGTGATGTGGTACCTCAGAGTTGTTTTGATTTGCATCTCTCTAATCAATAGTGATTTAGAGCATTTTTTCATCTAACTATAGATAGTTTTAATTTCTTCCTCTGAAAGTTGCCTGTTCATATCCTTTGACCATTTATCATTTGGGGACTGACTTGTATTGTAAATTTCACTCAGTTCTGTGCATATTTTAGAAATGAGGCCCTTATCACAGATACTAGTTGTAAAAATTCTTTCACAGTTTTCTGCTTCCTTGGTTGCACTGGCTTTGTGCAGAAACTTTTCAATTTAATGTAATCAAAGTTATACATTTTGCATGTCATAGTGTTCTCTATCTCTTGTTTGGTCATAAATTCCCCTATTCTCCATAAATCTGACAAACTGTTTCTTGTTCCTCTAGTTTGTTTATAATGTCAACCTTTATACCTGGATCATGTACCCATTTGGACTTCATTCTGGTATATAATGTCAGGCATGGGGCTATGCCCAGTTTCTGCCATACTGTTTTCCAGTTTTTCCAGGAGTTTTTGTCAACCAGTGTGCTCTTATCCTAGAAGCTGGGGTCCTTGGGTTTATCAAACGGTAGACCTCTATAATCATTGACTACTGTATCTTACGCACCTAACTTGTTCCACTGATCGACCCCTCTATTTCTTAGCCAGTAACAAGTAGTTTTGATGACTACTGCTTTATAATACAATCCCTGGGTTTATTTTGGCAGATAGGGTCCCAAATATTTCAGAGTGTCTACAGTAACTTTAAATGGTATTTCTCTTTCTATCTCTTGCTGTTGGACGATGTGACTTAAATCTGTATTTCTCTAATTATTAGTTATTTGAAGCATTTTTTTTGTATGATTGTCAGTATTTTGAATTTCTTCCTTTGAGTACTGCCTGGTCATATTCTCTGACCATTTATCTACTGGAGACTGGCTCTTGTTCTTATAAACTTGAATCAGTTCCTTATAAATCTTGGATATGAGATCTTTGTCAGAGAAACTTGCTGCAAAATTTTTTTCTCTAAGTTAATTGCTTCCCTTCTAATTTTAGCTCTTATATTTGTTTATGCAAAGATTCCTTAATCATATGCAATCAAAATTGTCCATTTTGTTTTCTGTAATCCTCTCTATTGTTTGGTCATGAATTATCCTTAACCCTTATCCATCGATCTAAAGAAAATTTCTTGCTAAAATTTGCTGATGTGAGCTTTTGTATTTAAAGTCATACGTGGAGTTTCTCATGAGTTGTGTAACTTTTCCTGCCACTTATCTGAGCCTCAATTATGTCATAGGCAAAAAATGGGGGGTGAGAATAATATATAGGCTATCTTTAAAGACCACAGGATCAGATGAGACAGTATTTGCAAAGTATTTAGTTACTCAGTTAACAAGTAGCTATTATGCGTCAGGTTAAACCCTGAGGATACTATGAAGTGAAAGACCAAACACTGTCAGTACTCTTAAGGATCAGATGTCCTAATTGTGAAGATACCATGTAAATATCTAAGTAAATCTTAAAGTGATGTGTAAATCTTAGAAATAATTATTATTTTTTATTAATTAGAAGCTGAGAGAGATCTAAGGCTATCATTTCAACCCTATCATTTTTACAGATGATGAAGTTAAGTGACTTGCCCAAAGTCACAGCATTGCTTATGAGAACTGAGCTTTGTAAAGCATACACATATGGGTGTGTATGTATCCAAATTATATATGTACATATGCGTTATTTGTCAAGAAAAAAAGAACTGGGCTGCCTTTAATGTTTATGTATAGTTTCAAAATAGTGTTTTGTTGAGATATTAGATTTTCATGAACTATTTTTGCATACAGTCCCTTTCCTTTCCTTCTGCCATCATCATAACCTAGTTTCTCAATAGCCTTCACTAGGCTATCCTCTCCCTGCCTAGTCTACCTGTCCACCCCTCATCTGTCCAAATCAGTCTTTTAAATGAGTGTCTTATCATGTTTCTTCCCTCTCAAAAACCTTCAATGACTCCCTTTTCCTCAGAATAAAATTCCTAGCTTGGCATTTAAGGACCTCCAAGTTTTGCTCTAACCACTCTCTCACATTTTCCCCTTAACTCACATTATTCTTTATCTCCAATATAGCATTACTAATTTCCAGCCAACCTGGACAATTCCCCAAACCTCAACTATGTTTCACCAATTCTTTCAAATATGATCCCACTCAAATCTTTTCCTCTTGAAATCCCACCTAGCCTTCAAAGGCCAGCACAAATGCCCCTGTCCCCACCAGGAAATATTCCCTGAATTTTTCTCTGTCTCTCTTTCCCTCTTCCTCTCTCTCCTTTTTCCTCTTCCTCTCCCTTCTTTATTCCCTGCTCTCTCCTTCTCTCTCCTCCCTCTCCCCCTCTCCTCTAAGACCTCATAGCCCTTTATTAGGGAGGAGGGAAACAAATATTTATTAAGAATCTATTATGTTCCAGGCACTATGCTATGCATTTTTCAAATATTACCTCATTTGATCCTCACATCAAAGGGGACATAGGTTCTATTATTTTCCCTCTTTTACAGTTGAGGAAACTGAGGTAGACAGAGGTAAAATGATTTTCCCATGGCTACACAGCTAGTGTGTGTTTGAGATTAGATTTAAATTCATATCTTCTTCATTCCAGGCCAAGGTCTCTAGCCACTGGGTCACCTAGGTGCCTCATTAGTACAATTAAGTACTTCTTACTCACTTACTTTATTTTTTTAATCACTTGTACATATGAATTATCCTCTGTAAGGTTATAAGCTCCATGAAGGCACAGCATTTATCTTCTTTATCTTTTTGGATCCTGCAGCACCTAATCCAGTTCCTGGCACATAATATATTCAGTAATTTTTTTTTTAATTTGAAATGTTCTTAAGATGTCTCTTTTGGGAAATACTGTCTTTAAATAGTTAAGTAATGTGTTATGTTAACGATAAAATGCCATTTCATTTAAACTTTATCAGTCATTTTTCTCCCTCAAAGCAATTTCAACATTTTAAAGAAATGAAGCATCTATAAAAGGTTCAGTCTCTTACCTTAATTCAAAATTCAGTGTTTCTACATTCGTTCTGAAGCCGGAGGACTCAGGGCTGAGGCCATACAAGTAGAATGAGAGCTACATCAAAGAATCATGGCCTAAATTCATTTTGCTAGCCTGGAAGGTACATAAGGAATGCTGGTTTTAAAAAAAAAACCCAACCCCCTCTCCTCCCGAACAACTTCCAAATGTCTTTGTACTGAGAAGACCTAATTCTGGGTCTTGACAGGAACAGCCTTCCTGATGCTGATGCCATTCAACACTAAGAAAATCCCTGATGAAATGTCTCATTCCCTGAGATTGTTGCTAGCATGTGCTCTTTGATGAGACAGTAATTCTTTTTTTTTTTTTAATTCGTTTTCAGGCTCCTTTTGCTAAATTTCCACTGGGGCATTTTTTTTCCTGGTGACATTTAAATTTAACTTCCTGTTCACCTTTCTTACTGCTTGTTTTTGTCTAGCATGATTTTTTTGTGCCTTTAGGTACATATGAATTATTTATGGCCCTGTATGATGTGCTTGCTACATCTCCAAGCTTAGTTTTAAGTGAAAAGTAATGAAGAAATATTAAAGAAGATGATAGCACAACAAATGGAAAATGCAACATAATTATGTGAGTACCAATAATACCAACCAGACAGTTTGAGGGATGTAGTACAGAAAATAGAAATGAGGCTTTTTAATAAGTGCACATACGTGTTTTTAAAAAAAAATTCCTACTTTCAAGCCTTCTGCTGCCCTAAGGAAAGATTATTTTCTTAGAAGAGATCATCCCCCAAAATCAAATAGCTCAATTAATGATCATTTATCAAGTACCTACTGTAAGTCAGGTGCTGTGCCAGGCACTAGAGATGCCAAGACCAAAAAAGGAAACACACAGCATGCCTTCCATCACCCCAAGTTTCTCCAAACTCCGGTAATTATTCTAATGTATAAGACATGCCTGGTTATAGAAGTAGAGAGGTAATGTGAATGCCAGTACCATTCTGGTGATGAAGGAGGGAGAAGGAGGAAGTAAGAGTGTCATTTCTATAAATCAGAGACATTTGAAAACAGAATCTGGAAGTGCTTCCAGGCAGTAGACGTGTCTGGACTTAAACTTCTCATTCATTTTGAGCTATAAATCTTTGGGATTTCTTTGAAGTCTAAATGTACCACAATGCGTTGCCTCCCCTGCCATCCATTGAGCAAAGAGGAATCTGTGGCCCTCACACAGACTGACAAACCCCATCTTTTACAAGCCTTTTGTTGACTTATTGCTCTCTTAATCTTTCCTAGAGTCAGGGAGCTCATGCATTTTTTTGTGATAAAGAGATATTTTTTGGGTCTTGATTTAATGTCTAAATCTCCAGTTTGCATTTCTACCTTCAAAACATCCTCTCCCCAGGGGGTAAGTTTCTTTCCCAGCTTTCAAATCAGAGAAAATGGAAGTGGTGTTAAAGTCTAACTTGATTTCATGGATCCTTACATCATAACATAATCTGTCTCTTCTTTCTATCCCCTGCAGCTGACAATAAAATACTTGTGCTAAACATTAGGCTTCATCCTTCAGAGAGTTAGAAATCAGGTGACCTATGTACGTAAGACATGATGAATAAAACCTTTTCCGTTCCCCTTTTAATTTATCTATTCATTCATTCGTCTTTTTATATGCTTATTTTCAATTCCTTTACAAAATGGACAAAAAACCCAAATGGATGTGTTTTCTCTTGTCCTATAGTGAAATAGTCTCCAGTTTATTTTAGTGAAATTTGGCAGGAAAATAAAATCTTCCCTCACAAGGCTGACCTTGAGGCTCCATTATAGCAATGTAGTGAGTACTTAGAATTTTGGTTCTTTTTTTTAGTGGTTGGGTAAGGAAGGTTGGTTACTGGATCTGTGATTTCATTATTAGTGTAGGAAGCCTTCCATCCTGGAAACTACCTTTATCAATGCAAATGAATAACTTCAGGAGAGTTACCTGGTGCACAGTGAAGTTAAGGCTTGTCCAGGGTCACAAGTACATGTTTAGGGCAGAATCTTGGCTATCCTCTGGCTACTTATGAATCAGGAGTCTCAAAATCAAGGATTCCATCTCTTACTGGCTAACTTTTGGATAATCTCTTAGTCACTTAAAGCTCTAGGAATTAATTTCTCCTACAAATTAGAAACAATACTTACATTTGGCCACTTCAGCAGATTGGTCTAAGGATTAGCACAATAATAGTGAGTGCTCAGATCAAACACTGCCTCAGAAGTACTTTTGCAAGTATAGGGACTGGACCTATAATTTCACTAATATAGAGAACTTCCAGGTAAGGAAATTTCTCATTTATCAATGCAGCAACAAATACTTATTAAGTACCTACTATGTAATGAAAGAGTACTGTGCTGTGCTAAGTACAGAAGAGATAGAAAAACTGAGATAAGACACTTATGGAGCTTGTCTAATGGAGGGATAGGGGTCCAACACAGAGCTACATAGGATAGCTTGTTGTACTTCCTTCCTTCTCTGACATGACCAAGATGTTACAGGGATGGTGTCTTGACTAGCACCCCATTTGGATATGAACGAGGCAGAGATGTGCAAAAGTATCAGCCTCATTCTCTCCTCCAGAGTCATCAACGTCAGTACCAAGACATAGGTCAAGATGACTAGCTATGGTCCAGGATGCAGGGGGCAACCTTGGACTTTCTAAATTAAAGTCTTCCCTGGGCCTCAGCCTCACTGCTTGTATTTGTGGCTTTTATATGTATATGTGACCAGCAAGGAGATAACTTACATTTAGGTGTCCTCAATCTCATATTTCTTGGTCAGAAGATTAGTCATCTGGACAAGCGGTCCAGCCTCTTCTAGTCTTCTATCATCTTCCAGATATAGTATTGGTTGTATGTTTCTTTTGAGAATGCACAGGGATGAGAAGAGAGTCAGTCTAAGAGGCTACTCACATCCCTTCCATGAAGTTAGGACACTGTTCAGAATATCCAAGAGTCAAGGTTCACTTCCTCTTCTCTCTCCCCCAAAAGTAAAACCAGTGTAACTTTCTTCCCCCAGCCCCAGTGCCCCAGCACAGTCATCTTCCCTTTTTCTTTAGGTTACCTTAAATAATATAGCTAAAGTTATTAGATATTTGTATCTACTAATAAGAACTGCTGTTGAATCCATGTGACCCAGGGTACTGCATCTACTCCTTTTCCATTAAGGAAACCAACTGCTTTGGGTCTATCCATAAGGTCCAAATGACTTTGGTTCTAAGTGGGGAGGTAACTGGCCTCCAAGGAGCAGGGTTAAGGTTCCTTTTCATGAATTCTTTGGCTCTTTCCCTTCTGTCTTTAAGAATCTCAGGGAAAATTAATTGACTTAAGTCTGACTTATTTCTAAGGTGTTTGTACCAGGGGTGGGTGGGTGGGGTGGTGCAGGTGGGATGGGGGGGCAAGGTAGATAGTACTTAACGTAGAGTATGAATCAGGTTTGGGACAGATGTTTATTTCCTATGCACAAAAGAAATGCTAAACACAAAATGATCATGTGTGCATTGACAGAAAAATTTAAAACAGGATTTAGTAACAAAATTTAGTAACTATCGGTGTATTCTGCAACCTTACTACTTACTGCTGTTTATACTGTACTGCATCAGAACATAAAGCTGAATAGGAAAATTTCACCTCTGTTCTGCACTCACCCCATCAAAGTCCATGTCCCCTGACCAGTCAGGTCAGGGCTTGGGTCCTTCCTTTTATTAACTATTGTTCTCTCTGATGTCTTCTGCCATAAGTGAGCTCTACCCTGGGGACCCGCTCTGGCCTTCTCAGACTCAAAGGGTTATCTCCAAACCTGGACATGTCCATTTCAGGATCTGTGTTTTGGTCACCTAACTTGGAAAAGAAAACACAAAACAGAAAAAGCAGCTAAGGATCCAGTCTCGTTTGCCTTGTTCAGTCCTCTTGTTCTAAGAACCATGTGGGAGCGGTTCGCCATGATACTGGAGTTGGGGTGAAGGACTGGTGTCTCTCCTGTGAGAGATTGCAAGGGTACACAGTTGCTCTGTAGCCAAGAGGAGAGCAAAAGAGAGCAACTGAGGAGGGCAAAGTATTCCTTGAAAGAATCACTCTCTCATTGATTTTTGTTCTCTGGCCTATGAAGGGATTATTTTGTCATCTCAAAGCACAGGAGCCCTTCAAAGATGAATCACACATGACTAGAAGCAGCAATCAGTGACTTTGTCAGCCCCAGGAATGGAGTTTTGCACATTCATTCCCTGGTGTCACAAATATTACATGATGTTTCAGGACCTTTATATCATCTCTGAGAAGTGCTCCCTCCATTTACCTAGATCACAAACATCCCTTTTTCTTTGTAGGTTGTTTTTTTGAGTTGCTCTCGACCAAAAAATTAATCACCTGATTGCCAATCATTTGGAAATGAGTTGCTTTGAACTTTGGGCTGCTTTTTTCTTAATTTAATAGCTTAAAACTCATCCAGCTCCACAGAATCATCGATGTGTAAAGATGAAAGGAATTTTAGCATTCATCTACTCCAATCTACACCCAAAATCTTTCAACCTCAGCTTGAAGATCTCTAATGAGGGAGAACCCGTCACACCTTCGGAAAGCTCATTTCATTCTTGTCCAACTTATTAGGAAGTTTATACTGATGATAATGAACCTAAGTTTTCTTCTTTGTACATTTTCCCCATTGTTCCTGCTTCTATCATGGGGGAGCGGGGCAACCAGAATAATTGCAATGCCTCTTCCAAATGACAGCATTTTGGTTACCTGATGAAAGCCCCCATATTCCCCCTGAGTCTTCTCTTCTCTGGGCTGAATGTGCCCAGTTCCTTCAAATGATCCTCATGGGACATAGACCCAAGATAATACTCTTCACCCATTCAATTGTCTTTTTCTGGACATTCTCTGACCTATTAAAATCCTTTCCAAACTGTGATGCTCAGAAATGAGCACAATATTTCAAGTGAGGTCAGACCAGGGCAGAATATAGAGCTAGGAGAGACCTGCTAGACCTTATGCCTTATTGATAAATCCTTTGAGAATTGGAGTCATTTCCTTACAGGGGTGTGCTGAAACCAGCTCTGACAGACTTGCAGAAGCAACTTGTTAAGTTTTCAGTGTGAGCATTTCTTTCGGGAGCTACAAATCAGGTTTTTGTTTTGTTTTGTTTAGTTTGTTGTTGTTTCTTGTTGATTGTCTAGAGTTAAGAAAGTGCTAGTGATACAGATTAAACTTAAAAGTGGCTGTATACTTTCTTTCCCCTCAGAGCCCAGTTAAACAGCTGTCAGCACACATCAAGCATTGCTTGACCTCACCAGGAGACCAGTAGATGACTTAGATAATGAAATCATTTCCAGGTTGGAGACTTAGTGACTGCAGGCTAACAACAGGAACAACAAATAATAATTATTATTCATATAGTACTACAAGGTTTACAAAGATTGTGTTCATATCTCATTTGAGTCTCACAACTCCCCTACCCCATAATCAAAATGAAGCATTAGAGTAGCATGTAGTAAATAGGTTTTTAAAAAATGCTTATTGAATTGAATTGGCAACCCTTTTTGTATGGAAATTTCAGGTTTTCTTTTTTAATTATGTATGTTGGAGAAAGGGTGCTACATATGGAGTCACAAGACCTGAGTTCAAATTCTAACTTCTGTATTTGTCATATGACCACTGGCAAGTCACTGAGCCCCTCTCAGTTTCTACTGCTATAAAATGGAGAGAAAGTAATATAATACTTGTGCCACCAATCTCATAGGATTATTGTAAAGGAAGCACTTTGCAAATGAGGCATGATAATGCATGCTTGCATCCCTGTTGCTGGAGTGGCTGAGGTTGGTGTTTTCATTTGAGCTTCGGGATTCTGAGCTACTGCAAAACTAAAGCAGATTCAGTGTCTGCATTAAGTTCGTCATCAGTTTGTGAGCTCCCAGGCTGCGGATTGATTAGGCTACTTAAAGAGGAGAAACTGGTCCTGGTGGGAAATGCAGCAGGTTAAAACTTCCATAGTAAGATTGTACTTCCTTCCTGAGTGACATAGGTAGATCAAGTCTAAAAAGATGAGAGGAATGAAGGAAAGGACTTTGTAAACTTTAAAGCATTATATCATTTTGAGTTATTTAAAAAAATTTTTTTTGAGAGGTGAATATGGACCTGTGATTTTAGTATATGAAATGTCCTCCAGCATTGTAGATCAGCAAATCCTTTCCGTTTTCCAGTCTTCAAAAGTTACCTGGAGCACTGAGAAGTTGTTAGAGGCTATCTTCCTGTCTTGAAGGCACCATTCCCATCTTCTGCCTCTCATATGTTTATAATTACAAATTGATTCATTTGTAAATATCAGCTAATGTCTTCTTTTTTTTTCTTCTAATAACCTTGGACCCCTTCAAAGAACCACAGATTTAGGAACTGGAAGGGACCTGGCTGGGGTGGAAGTAGGGAGGAGTAAGACTGCTACTCCAATCAATAAATGAAAAGAATCTCCAGCAGAACATTCCTGACAAGTGGCATGTTTTTCTTTTCTTTTCTTTTCTTTTTTGGCATGTTTTTCTTAGCTCTATTTAATATTTTATGTTTTGTTTTTCCTAGTTAATTTTGAAGAAACATGTTGGTATAGAATAACATTTAGTGTCATTTAGTGTCATAACATTTGGTATAGTAAACTGCTTGAAAATTCCCTTTTCCAGACTTTGATGATAGACCTCTTCCCAGTGGGTAATAAAAATGGACAAGAGTCCATAAATCTTTCCACCTAGTCATCAGAGCTTTCATTGACCCACTTTGCTTTGATATGAAAGGAAGAATGGGAACATCAGCCAGGGAACAAAATGGCTTTGGCTACTGAGCTTAAGAAACCAGGTCTTCCTTTTTAAGACTTTCAGATAAGAAGGAGTCAAAACCTGCCTTTGTAGCAGCACCAAAATAGCATGCACGAGTTCCCTTTCCGGAGAATTCTGCAGGTGATCAATTTTATCCTCATCTTGTCATGTTAGGGTGAGGGTTGTGACTGGTGTGTGATTCACAGTCACCCAGTGAATCTGGATGAGGAGTGAACTAGTCGTTAATAATACTTAAGTAGACTCTATAAAGCAACCCAGGGCTTGTTCCTCCTGCCTAGTCTGGCTGGGTTCCATATATCTCCCGATAGAGTTGAACTGGGACAGGCTTAGGACCTGAAACAAAGAAGGTAAAGGAGAAGGGAAAGGGTATCTTCATGTTTCTCTGGCTGTTTTCCCCACAATATTTCAAAGACAAATGTTAAATAACTTTGGGATTATCTATCAGTTTGTTTTATCTGCAATATCCTTCCAGTCCATTGGTGTGAATAATTGAAAGCTGAGTGTATATAGTTTTCATGCCTCCATTAATGTAAGAATTTGTCTCATGTCATGAAGCAAATAAGTCCTTTAAGTCTTCTGGCAAAACTCCTGTTGTCCTTGATACAGCAAGCCTTACTGGCTAAGTCTTATAAACTCCCCATTTTCATTAGTAGAAAATTTCATGGTTAAAATAATCAAAGAACTTCCCTGAATCAGCTTATACTAAACCTGTTCATGATTGGACCTAGAATGTTATTTCCAGTGTCTTATTGAATGTCTGAGCATAATCTGGTATGGTTGAAATATATTTGCTCGAGCCAATATTCTGTTTACTGAATGCCTAGAACTTGTCAGTGCTTCTAGGTGTGATCGGGTCATAAATCCAGATCATATCATAAGGAATTATCATGGAATTTAGAAAAGGGATTGTCATTATCATGGATTTGGAAAGGTACTTGAATGACAGGATATTATTATTGAGTTGTTTCAGTTGGCTCTGTTTCTTCATGACCCCATTTGGGATTTTCTAGGCAAAGATACTGGAGTGGTTCACCATTTCCTTCTCCAGCTGCTATTATATATGAGCAACTGAGGCAAATAGGGTTAAGTGACTTACCCAGGGTCACTAATAAGTGTATCTGAGGGTGGATTTGAACTTTAGAAGATGAGACTGGACACTCTATCCACTGTGCCACCTAGCTGCCCAGAAAGACAAGATGATACAGTGGAAAAAGCATTGACTTTGAATTTTAGAGGATTGTGGGTAATTTCTCCCTTTGTAATTTGCTATCTATATGATCTTGGGCAAGTTGCTTTACTCCCTTGGTCTCAGTTTCCTCATCCGTAAAGTGAGGGGGTTGGATTAGATGACCTGCTCTAAATCTATGAATTTGTGACTTAAAAATCTGCAGAATGATGTTTGGGAATAAACCTGGGCTACTTTAGGGGGATAAAAGAGGATGTCTTCTTGGGAAGTGCAGACATCCCCATTGATTGATTGAGTCTAGCCTTTTGGAGAGTATTTGATTGGGTCATGCTACTGTACATTTGAGTGCCAGCCTGGAACTCAGAATGAGAAAAGGGGGCAGACAATTGCAAGAGGTTCACAGACAACTAGAGAGAGTTGGGCACTGATTGAACCAGAGCTGAGAGTTGCCTGGGATCTTGGGGGATTTCATTCATGTGATCTCTCCAAATCCCGCTCTCCCAGGGAACCTTTAATAGTTGCATTTGTGAAGCAATGACAGAGCTCCAAAACCATGTGGTCTAAGAAAGAGGGAGCTACATGACCCAAGCAGTAGGTAGCTTGAGAGAAGGGCCCAGGATTTCCCACAGAGCAAATTTTGGTGGGCCTAGAGGAAGCTATTAGCTGTGTGACTGTAGGTAAGTCACTTGATTTTTGTTTGCCTTAGTTTCCTTATCAGTGGAAAAAGGGAAAATAATGGCATCTGTGTTTTTGGGTTCTTGTGTAGATCAAAAATCAGGGCCAGTTAGGTGGTGAAATGGATAGAGCATTGGCCCTGGAGTCAGGAGGACATGAATTCAAAAGTTTCAGATGCATAATAGCTGTGTGATCCTATTCAAGTCACTTAACCTTGATTGCCTCCCCTCCAAAACGAGGTAGTATTTGTAAAGTTCTTAGAACTTTTGGGGGGTTGGTAGGCACTATATAAATGGCAGCTTTGATGGTGACAATGATGATGATGATGTAGTAGGAGTAGGAGTAGGAGTAGCAGGAGTATTAGTAGTAAGTCAGATGACCACTAGTCAAATCCTCTCTTCAGAGATGGAGGAACTGTTACCCAGAGAAGTTGTGACTTCCTTAAGATCACACAGATTGTAAGTGACAGAAGATATAAAATTTCTTATATGACAGATGAACAGATAAGGCCCAGAGAGACGAATTGATTTGCCTACATTATGCAAAGAGAAAACGGCAGAGCTTGGTTTCCTAGGATCATACATAGAACTCTGAGGCTACCTAGTGCAATTCCAGTTCTTCCTCCCCCTCCAATTCCCCTAGCCTTCATGAACAGATGAGGAAACTGAGGCCCAAGGTGGCCCAAGGTCATAAAGTGATTAAGTGTTAGAGGTAAAATTTGAACACTACACTGCCTCCATTTTATCTTCTGATTCCAAATTCAGTGACTTCATTCTTTTTGTCCCACCTCACTACTGTTGTTTACATCTAGTGACTAGATTTCTTTTGACTTTTTGAACCCTTCTCCATGGTCAATACATCTTTTAACAAGTCTTAGCTAGTCACCAGGAACAGGTGAATGCAACTATTTAGAATATATGAGGCTGAATGCTGAATAGCAGAAATTCAAGAAATGACAGAAGTCATTGGAAAAGACTTAGTTTTTGGAAAATCTTCTTAATCCTTCCCATTCAAATCTCATTAGAAAGGTGAGCATGTCAGCAGAGATCATGTAGTTTTTCAAATTGCTTGCAAAATAGTTCACAAACATAAATGATTTTTTTCTTACCTTCTTAGCCTTCACAACTAAATCAACCGGGCTCATTAGAATAGTGCTAAGAAATGCAAGTTGCTAATTTCCGTGGACTTTTAATGCTTTATAAGAAATGTATATATGCAGTCAGCAAGAGAAGTTGGCTCATTTTGCATTTGCCATGCCTCTTCATGCTAACAATAAATGCCAAACAGGTGTAGGAGAGAGCCTAAAGCAATTACAACAATGATGACACATCAGTGGTTGGTATAATGACTTGACAATTAGAGGTTAGTTCGAAAATCTTGTTAAACTCCAGAGACTGCTCAGTATCATCACAGTATACAGATACAATAATTAAGCTTCTTTGCCTTGTTATGTTGTTAGAGCCAAGAAACCTCTTTGGACTAATGGGAGACCTTATTCTCCAGGCTGCTTTCTGTACCCGATAACATGATTATGTAGTTTCCATAAATTGTGACCTGCTCGATGTTAGGAGGATATAAATGGTAGCTCTTTCTGAAAGGCAGGTGCTTTGTTTTAGGGGCCCTTTTTGCTAGCTTAAACCATAAATGAAACAGTTCCCTTCCAAAACAATTATGCAAACAAAAGCTTTGTTTCGTGGTGTTGGATTACCTTTGAGCTAATCCTCTGCCTTATTCCTGAAAGTAATTGCACTGTGGGGCAGTTGACAACAGAGGCTCAGCCTCACATGAAACAAACAGCGTCCCCAGAACTTGCAGGACCATTTTCACCCACACAGAAGAGAAGTGAAGCTTGATTTCTTCCACCAAGCCCTAATATTCTAGTGATCTTCGAGTCTTTTATCCCTTTCTTTTTTTTTTTTATTTGTCTTGGGAAAAATTTCAGTTCCACGTGTCCTAGTCCTATTTTCCCTTAAAGCCTATAATTAAGTCTTTTGTTTGTTCCTCTGCAATTCATTTCTGGCACAGGATAAGAGCTAAGCCATTGCTACGACAGGTCCTTCACATAATACAAATGGAGGAAAGAATAGCATGATTACTGGCTTTTCTAATGTGAATTACAATTCACATGACAAAACAAATTCATTTTAACATAAGACAGGATGAGAAATTTCATTTTACCAGTCACCTGTCAAGTTCCCTTACTTTCTTGTGAATTCAAAAGCGGTTTTTAATCCTTATAGTAGCTAGTCTCTTTTTTCCAGCCCTGTAATTACATCTCATAATGTAATACAGTAGAATTTCAATCTCTTTCTTGGATTTGTGTATGGGTTCACTTATTTTCAAATAATTAATATGCAATCTTCAAGTCATAAAGACAAATTTCATTTGTTCTCATTCTGGGATTAGCAGCTAAATTCTTAGAAAATTAATGTTGTCTTTTCCTTTTGATAATATTAAGAAGTTTTTCTGTGTAGGTATGAACTTGATTGTCTTCTTAGCTTAAAGTCACTCTCTCTTAGGAAGTGGATTCACTCTTTGATCTCACAGTGTACCATGTTCTAGAATTGAAGATAAAGATGACAATAGATGAAAAGGATTCTTTGAATTCTTTCAGGCCACTGATGTGCATCCTAGAGATGTTGGAGAGTCACTGGACTTGGACTCCAAAGGACCTGGGTGTACACCCTATCTCAGATACTTAAAACTATGTGCCAGTAGGCTGGACTTGACTCAGGTCAGTCTGCCAGTAGTTTAGCCTCCACATTGAACAAAAGGAGACACCTGTAGATGATTTGTTCAGTTGTTGTTCAGTTGTGTCTGCCTGTGACTCTATTTGGAGTTTTCTTTCTTTCTTTCTTTTTTTAAAATTTATTTATTTAACTTTTAACATTCATTTTCACAAAATTTTGGGTTCCAAATTTCTCCCCATTTCTCCCCTCCCC
>CM053774.1:61645460-61688218 GCA_028658325.1 Potorous gilbertii | reverse complement strand
GGGGTAAATTATCTCTCATAGAAGAGGCAAGCAGGAGACTTCTTAGTGGAGGGAAAAAGAGGAGAGCTGAGAAAAAAAACCATGAAGTTTACTCTCATCACATTTGACTAAAGGAATAAAATGCACACTCGTTTTTGGTATAAAAACTATCTTACAATACAGGCAAGTGGGGGAGAAGGAGATAAGCAGAGTTGGGGGGATGATGGAAGGGAGGGCAATGGGAGGAAAGAGCAATTTGAAGTCAACACTTGGGGAGGGACAGGATCAAAAGAGAGATTAGAAACAATGGGGGGCAGGATAGGATGGAGGGAAATATAGTTAGTCTTATACAACACGACTATTATGGAAGTCATTTTCAAACTACACAGATATGGCCTATGTTGAATTGCCTGCCTTCCCTAAGGGAATGGGTGGGGAGGGAGAGATAGAGAGAAGTTGGAACTCAAAGTTTTAGGAACAACTGTCAAGTATTGTTCTTGCTACTAGGAAATAAGAAATACAGGTAATGGGGAATAGAAAGTTATCTGGCCCTACAGGACAAAAGAGAAGATGGGGTAAGGGAAGGGAGGGATGATAGAAGAGAGGGCAGATTGGTGATAGGGGAATTAGATTGCTCAGTGTACTGGGGTGGGGTGAGGGGACAAATGGGGAGAAAATTTTGGAACCCAAAATCTTGTGAAAATGAATGTAAAAAGTTAAGTAAATTTCTATTAAAAAAAAAATACTAGCTGTATGACCATAGGCAAGTCACCTAACTTCTCTGGGTCTTATCTTCCTCATGTGTAAAGGAATGAAAATAATCCCTGTAGTAGCTACTTCATAAAACTGTTGTGAGGAAAGCCTTAAAGTGTAATAGGAATGAGAGTTAATGTAAAGGTAAGATTTTGCTAGTATTTCTCTGATCTTCTTTCCATTTTCTGGTAGTTTATATTTGTGGACTTTATATAATTATTACTAGGGATATTATTTACTACTAAAAATCACAATAATAATAAATTGTTATTATTCCATGTCAATATCAGAATTCTGGAGCTGGAAAGAGCCTTAGGGATTATTTTACAGGTTGAAAAAAATTGTGGCCTAGACTAGAAAAGTGACACGTCCAAATTTACACAGTTAAGTGGAAGATCTACAACTCATATATGGGGGTCTTTGATTCTAAGCTCAGTCACGGGTAACAGGACACCATGTTGCCTTCTCATTTTGTTACTTAAAGCACTTAAGAAATCAAGATTTTGGGTTTTTTGGAAATGTGTAGTTGCATTTTTATCTTTACTACCATTAGGATAGTCAAGCCTTTTATTTTTCTGTATTCACAACTGAAAAAAGAAAAACATTGGTTAGATCAAGTCCCTAAAGCCACAGAACTAAGTCAATCAAATTCAAGACATTCTTCTATTTTTGATGTTATAAAGTCTCATAAATGAGAGGCAACATGGTATAGTGAATGGAAAACTGGTCTTGAAATCCAGACGACTTGGGTTCACATGCCATCCCTGGCACTTGCCTCATCAACCTCAGGGTATAGTTTTCCCTTTTACTGCCCCAAGCTACCATGTGACTGAAGTTTGAGACCAAGTTACAATCTGTAACGACAGAATTCTTTAAACCAGTGACATTCCTAGTCAATCCAAAAAAATAATTATAACTAACACATAGAGTGCCTACGATGTGCCAGGCCTTGTACCAAAAGCTCTAAAATTATTACCTCATTGGGTCCTCACAACCCTGGGAGGTGGATGCTATTATCAGTCCCATTTTATAGAAGAGAAAACTGAGGCAAATAGAGGTTAAGTGACTTTCCACTGTCATAAAACTATTAAATGTCTTAAATCACATTTGATCTCAGGTCTTCCTGGCTTCAGGTCCACTGATCTTTGCACACTGGCACCACCTAACCACCAAATAACAAAAACGTGGAGTCAAGTATACAACAACTGTGTGACCATTCTTTCCAATTCCCTCATTGCTGCCATCTGATAACCATACTGGCATAAGGACCTAGATGCCTTTAGAATTGCCCTCATACCAAAAGATGTCTGACTATACACAGTAATCCTGACCTAAGGCCCATGTTACCAAATTTCCTTGCTTTAGCATTTTTCATAGCAAAAATTTTATTTTACACTATAATTGCACATTATGGTTTATTTTCCTTTTTTATTTTTTTTTTGGAGGGTTGTTTGTTTTTAGCATTTTGTTTTGTTTTTATACCATTTAAGATGTAGAAGACAGCTCCAATTTCTGTTTCAAAAGCCAGGGAATATTTAGAAAATAAATAACAGCTTGGTTGTGTCTGTATACTTTTGGCACTAGCTCAGAAAAGACTTTATAAAGTGAAATTTTATAGGAAAACTGTAGACTAATGATACTTCTATCTAGGTATTCCACATTTCTTTTTAAAATTTCCATTCTGGAGACTGAAAAGTCTATTAATAATAGCTGACAGAGACACACTGATTACAAAACATTTTGACTCTAGCTTCCAGGATTCAGAGGTGGGAAATATCACCCTTTGAGGTGCACTGGAATGATCCAGAGAAGCATTGAAATGATCTCGGGGGAAGTTGTGGCCTTGCGTATTACTGGGGGTAGTGGGGTACAACTGAGGGGCCTTGAATAATAAAAGGGTAGTGGAAACATAAGGAAAGAAGAGGAAATAATTTTTTAAAACTGTTTATATGTTTCATATGTTTCCATAGAGTTAAAGTCATAATAATTGCATTATTTTCCAAATAAACATACAAAATATAAGTTATAACTGATAAATGGCTAAGTCTGCCTACAGGTCTTAAGCAAGTGTTGGCAGGTGAGCATGTCATGCACCATCAGGAAGTCTAACATGCAAGGATGTGTGTGTGTGTGTGTGTGTATAATTTCTTGTTTATAATATGATACTATACAGTTGCATGACATAATATTGCACCATCAAAATTTCAATGCAGGAAAAACCCCCACAAATTTACAATAAATTATTAAATTTAAGATGCATCATTTTTAAAATGTTTTATATTTTAATGATGTAAATTCTAAAAAAAAAGTTTAAGGATTAAAGAAAATAGATTGGGGTGGGGTGAATAAATTTTTTTTAAAGGGGACAATGGGCCAAATAACTTTGGGAACCTCTGATCTAACTGACTGAAAGAGGGGCCAAGGAGGTGGGTCAGTCATCCAGTCAAAACAAAGGAGAGTCAATCAATAATATATATGTTCCATTTATATCCTTGCAATGTCAAGAAATCTCTAGATTTCTAGGAAGGCCTCTAGCATGTTGGTTGAACACATCCAATGGAAGATTTAGGAGAGGGCATAGACAGAATTACAAGGTGAGAAGGTATGGATGGGCTGTAAGGATAACTGGAAGGAACACTCATTTGAAGAAATCAGCTATCCATTACCTTTACCTCTCTGGATTTAAGTTTCTTCAGAGTTCAAATGAAAGGGGTAGATTAGATGATTGCCAAAATCTGGATTAACTTCCTTTGCTGGAAGCATGGCCTCACAGACTCAGAGCAGGACTGGACCTGAGAAGCCATCAAGTCCACCTCCTTTAACTTTAATAAAACAAAGGCCAGGAGAGTTCAATTAACTTCCCTGAGGTCACACTATTAGTAATATCTGAGGCAGATTTGAACCCAAGACTTTTTTACTCCAAGTTAACATTCTATCCATTAGGTTGTTCTACTTGCATAATTGATTTTCCCCCCTAAAAGCCATTTGACAAAATGACATAATTACATGCATGAATACATATATATGTTTAAGAGGTTCAATAAATATTATAAGTTGAAATGCTCTTAAATTTGAAGATTCCTAATTAAGGGACTATTTCATTTTGGCTTTGTAATCCCCAGAACATAACAAAGCATACAGTATGTACTGAATAAATGTTTGTTGTATTGATTAAATTTGATTGCTAAAAATAGAAAACATGGAAAGCTATTTTTTTAAATGGCTTTGCTATTAGCCACTTGCGTAGAGGGAGAGAATGATCATCAAAACAGGGGTGGAGAACCTGTGGCCTTGAGGCCACATTTAACCCTCTAGGTCTTCAAGTGCAGCCCTTTGACTGAGTCAAGTTTTACAGAACACATACTTTGATTAAGTGGATTTGTTCCATGAAGCTTGGGTTCAGTCAAAGGGCCACAGATTCTCCATCTCTGAAATCTAAAAAATGGTGTGTTTTTAGCTTTTTGTATGTCCTAGATCCCTTTGGCAATCTGAAGTCTATGGACCCCTTCTAAGAATATTTTTAAATTCATAAAATGAAAAATGTATACCTCTTTGCAAACCTTCAAGCACTATATGAATGCTACTTATTATTTTTATTCTTACAAAGAAACAAATTATATTGAAATGCCTATTTTTTAAAAAGTTCATAGACCACCCCTAATCTAGGGTGATCCAGTAAAGCATTTATGGATGATTACTTTTTCTCCTGAATTAAGGCTGTAATAAACACATCATCCATCAAAAATGCCTAAAAATTACATGATGCTAATTGATGGAAGAGCCCAAAGATACATTAGGTCTGTCTAATCAAAGAAAGCTCTGAATCTAAGGACAGCATTTAGCCTTTGGGAAGAAAGGAGAGGAAGTCGCCTTCTAAGAAGCATTCCTTTTCAGGGTGAACTATCCCACTTTCCATATGTCAAACACTTCCCAGTAACACCAAAAGGAGGCCCTTAGTTCAAAGAGAAATGACAACATAACGTGGCATGGTTGAGGACCTCCAGAACCTCCTGAGGTGTTTCTCTTCCACAACATAATCCAAGATGATATTAGCAATAAAAGTTTTCCTGATTGGGGCCAAAAAACCATTGCAGTTTTCTTAATCTTGAGAAAGGCCGGAGAAATGCATTAAAACCAGAAGAGGAATAAGGATGTGGAAAGTGACTGGGTGGCAATGTGATTGCTGGCTGAAGTGATTCCGTGTGAGAATGGCTTTGTTATACTGTGCTAAAAATCACATATTTGTATGTGTACATTTCTGTGTATGTATAGAAACAGAAACCTATTATGGAGCCTAGTATAATACCACAGTTTAATATTGACATTAGCAAGCCATGTGGATTGGGGTCAGGATGGTTCATGGGCAATGATTATACCAGGCACACAGAAATAGGAAACTGCTACAGAGATGGAATGGTGCAAATCATTCAAATGAATTGGACTCCTACACAGCCAACGGAAAGGATCGACACCCCCAATAACTCACTAAGAGACTGTGAGCAGAAGCTGTAGTTTTGGGACAATTGAATAACAGGACCTAGAATACTGCTGGCACAAAAAAAAAAGTAATTAGCAAAGGAAAGAAATTTTGTGAGCCAAGAGCAAAACTAGAAACTAGAGTGCGTGTTCGTGGTAAAAGACTAATTCAAACACCTGGAGAATAGTCAGATTTAGAAAGAACGTGATGCTCTAGTTATCAAAATTGCTTATCTGTTGGAAAAAGAGGAAGATGGCAATTAGAAGCTGCTGCCCCACTGCTGATTTTTCATGGGAGGTCTAGGCCAGTCATGGGAAGAATGCTGAACAACATCACCAGACCTGTGTTTGAATCCCACCCAACTGTGAGACCTTGGGCAAGTCATTTCATAATCAGACCCCCTAGATCTCTTTTTCTTCAGCTGAAGAAAAGGAGTGAATGGATGAGAAGGCCTCAAAGTTCCCTTTCAGCTTTATACCTATGATACTTTGATTCTGTAATATCATGAACAGAATCTAAAGTCAGATTGAATGTCAAGAGCCACTCTTTAAAATACTTTTCAATTCAATTCAGTTCAAGGCAGCTAGAAGGTGCAGTGGATAGAGTACTGGCCCTGGAAGGAAGACCTAGATTAAAATCCAACCTTAGACACTTACTAGCTGTGTGATCCTGGACAAGTCATTTAACCCTGGTTGCCCTCCAAATAAACAAATTCAGTTTCATTCAATAAACATTTGTTAAATAGCTACTATGCACAAGACACTGTGTTCAATAGAAACAGAGTGTAGTACAGTAGTTTGAACACTGGGCCTGAGAGATCTGAGTTCAAATGTGCTGTCAGACCCTTATTAGCTGAATGACCCTGGGCAAGTCACTTAAACTCTGACTCAGTTTCCTCAACTGTACAATTGGAGATCATCACAGTACCCTACCTTGCTGGGTTGTTGTAAGGATCAAATGAGGTAATACAAAGGGCTTAGCACAGTGCTTAGCATGTAGTAGTAGATACTACATAAAAGCATATTTGCTTCCCTTCCCTACTTCAGCTTTATACCTATGATACTCTGATCCTATAATACCCTAAGTGTTGAAGTTACAAAGACAAAATGAAAAACAAACCTTATCCTCAGGGGGTCTCTTGATGGCGGGGGGGGGGCAGGAGAGGAGGGTGGAGGTGGTGGGGGAGATAACTACACAAATGAATAAAAATAAAATAATTTGAAGACTTTCCTTCAAGTCTTTACCTTTCCTATATCCTTAAAACCCAAGTAGGCATAGTATTTGGCCCTAGATTACATGAATTGTTAACCTGGAATCTGTAAATGTTTTAAATATTTTTATGTCTGTACTTTAATATAATTGGCTTCTTCTGTAATCCTCTGCATTTGTTTTGTGCACATAAAAACATGATTCTGAGAAGGATTCCACGGACTTTACCAGACTGCCAGAGGGGTCTGTGATAAAAGTAAGGGGTCACTAACACCCCTGCTTTAGAACAATATGTGTACAGTCCTAAGCAAATCATTTAACATAGAATGAGACTGGAAAGGCAGATTAGGAAAACAGAGAAATGGGCATTTTATCTTAGAGGTAATAGAGAGACACTATCATTTATTTATCAGAAAAATGATATCGTTCTGTGATTGGGAAAAATGTCCTTGATAGCTGTGTCAGAGATGAACCAGAGTGCCAGGGGGATCCAAGGCAAGGGGACCAATGAGGTCATGGAGACCTTCTCTGTGAGAGGTGACAAAGGCCTGAACTGAGAAGATGTCTGTGTGAATGTTATATAGAGGAGATAGGGAGACAGAAAGGTATAGAATGGGTAAACCATTGGAGATACAGGGCAAGGGAGAGTGAAGAGTCGATTGCCAGAATTTTGAACCTGAGAGTTTAGAATACTGTTGGGACCTTCAACAGAAAAAAGGAAGTTTGGTGGAAGGAAAGTTTATCTGCAGAGATAAAGAATTCAATTTGTGACATGATGAGTTTGAAATACCTCTGGGATAGCCAGCTTGAAATGCCCATTAGGGTGTTACTGATGCCTCTGAGAATAGATCCAGTTTACCTTGTATTTGTCTGTTTTGGATATAGCTGTTTGTAAGTTGTCTCCCTCATTAAACTGTGTTCCTTAAGGACAGGGACAATATTTTGCCTATCTTTATATTCCCAGCACTTAGCATAGTACCTGGCACATGATAGGCACTTAGCAAATACTTGTTGACTTCCTGGAGACTGGGCTGCAAGAAAGAGAGTGAAGAGGTGGAGAGAGGAGAGAGAGAGAGACAGAGAGAAAGAGGCATAAATGGACGCATGGATGAATGGATGATAGGGAGGAAGGAAAGGAAGGGAGAGAGACAGAGAGAGAATGTAGAGATAGAATTTGATGAGACTTTCTTTTTCATATTGACTCCCCAATGCAGTATTGCTACATGGAGAGGAGGAAGGGCTGGCCCCTGAGAGGAGCCTGGCAGCCCTGCTATACCCACTGCCAATCTCACCAAATCTGAGTACTCCTGCTCTGCATTCACTTGCTCTAGACCTCTCACTGTCTCAACTCTCTGCCTTGCAGTCATAGGCTCGCTTTGACTATCTCATATACAAACCACCCAAAGTCCCAGTTTCCTGATATTGTCTTACACATAACAAAACCAATTGCCTTCTTTTCTCTCTTTCAACTCCTATAAGACTGTTCTTTGTACCATCTCAATGACTTTGATGCTAACAACACTAGTTTTCGGTACCTACACCTTTCTTTCCCAAAATCAGGGTTCAGTTTCTACCATCACACCTCTTAGACAGCTAGGGTGTTGGGCCTGACGTAAGAAAGACCTGAGTTCAAATTCTGCTTCAAATCCCTTGCTAGCTGTGTGACCCTAAATTGCTTAACCTCTGCTAGCTTTAGTTTCCTCAACTGTAAAATAATCCTAGTGTTATTGTGAGGATCAAATGAGATAACATTTGTAAAGCCCTTATCATGGTGCCTGGCACATAGTAGGCATTATATAAATGCTTTTTCCCCAACCCTCCATTCCTTTGCCCCAACCCCTTGCAGATACCAGCAAAGGGAAAATTCCTTCTTAGATCAACATGGGGGCTTTACCTTCCGAAGATTATAGGAAGATAGGTTTGGAGTTAGAAACCTGGCACATAATAGGCACTTTATACGTGCTTCTTAATTCCTTCTTCCCTAGAAGTCATTTGGTCCAAGTCTCTGTGTATCACACAAAGCTGTTCCCTCCTTTTATATCATTCTCAGACTATTAATAAATAGGATTGGGCTTAAGAGGTGTAAAACTTCAAATCATGGTCCCTCAACTCACCATTTTCAGGATTGTGGACAAGTACTTTCTTTACCTTTCTGTCCTGCAATTTCCTTACACGTAGGTAGGGCAGTTAGGTGGATAAAGTACCAGCTCTGGAGTCAGGAAAACATCTTTCTGAATTCAAATTTGGCCTAAGATACTTGCTAGCTCTGTGGTCCTGGTCCAAGTCACTTAACCCCATTTGACTCAGTTTCCTCATTGGAAAAAATGCGCTAGCAAAGGAAAGGGCCAACTACTTTAGTATTTTTACCAAGAAAACCCTTGAATTTGGTTGAACTAGATAATTTCTAAACTTCCTTCTTGCCCTCACTATCACATACACTCCACCTTCTTCAGAAACCATGTGGAATGGTATAAAAAGTGCTGCATTTTGAAACAGAAAGACCTCAATTCAAATCCTGACTCAGATACTTTCTAGCTATGGAATCCTGGACAACTCACTTAACTTTGCTATATCTCTGATAGCTAATACATATCTATAATGTCATCAAGCTTATGGGAGCAACCAAATTGATCACAAATCACAAAATATTTAAAGGTTTGATCTATTCTTCAGTGTGATTTTGTCTTCAGGATCACCAAGTTTTATTAGGTTTCATGTCTTTTTTCAATGCTAACCGATAAGTAAAGACTTAAATATTTCCTTCTCCAAATTTCATCAGGCCAGAATTTGTTACTGTTTTTAATCTATTTTATCTGAGGAGGATCTGGTCAGTTGCCTTTTTAATCTACACAGTCATCTCTGGAAGTTTTTTTTTGTTTCGTTTTGAAATGTCAAACACATTAACTCCAAGGTCACCTAGTATCTGCCACATAGACTAGGAGAGAATTGGGCCCATATAGCTAAAGTTGGGGAAAGGGGTCAAGTCATCTGAATGAAATAATGAATATCCTTGGGGGCCATTAATGTTGGTGTTTCAGAAGCAAACCTTATCCTGACTTTCAGAAACTGCCACATGTCTGTCCATCATTCCCTACCTCACCACCTTTATCTAAAAGGAGTCTCTATTTTCAGACTTTCAGATACGTTCAGCTGCTTGTACAATACACAAGGATACAATCCATGTGTGAGATTTTCAAATGAATTTCAAAAGCAAATCTGTCAACACAGTCTTTCTCACAAATTTATCAAACTTCTTTAGGACCGTAGACTAGTTTGCCTTTTTTGTAGGAGGTGTTCGTCTAATTCTTTATCATTAGAATACGTATCATGTCTGGGAATTGATCTCACACTACTTAGAAAAAACATTCTAAGGCTCCTCCATGGTTATTTTCACAGGCAAAGTGCTGTTATGCTTTTAGTGACCAACTTTTCTAGCTATCATTCAGGATTCCGGAGATACTTTTCTCTCTAATTAACCAGCATTGGTTTTCAGAGTCCAATGCTGGCTTTTCTCCTTCCTACCCTTACTTTGTTTTCCTCAGAGAGGAGCAAATGAAGATAGCTTTGAAATCTTTCCATTTTAATTCATGGCAGCAGTTCAGGGGAGAAGAGATTTAAATTGCTGCTAAAATAGAGGTGTGCCATTATCTGTGGATTTTAATTATCCATTCTGCTACCCTGTTGCTATAGCTAATTGTCTGTTTATTTTATTTTTTTATTGCAACAATTATTCCTGTGTAAATTTACTTAGAATGAAACAAGGGGCAGGATAAAAAAATGAGAATTTCTTCCTGGTTTTTACATGTATATTCAGTATAATCAGTCAATCAACAAGTATTTATTAGGAGTTAATGGAGATTTATAGAGTTGGCAAGTACCATGAGAAGTCATCTTGTTCATTCTCCTGCCTTGAAAATATATTTCCTCCATATGTCAAGGATCCCTAATTTTCCCAGGGTGCAGATCACAAACATTCCTTGATTTAATAGATAAGTTTGCAGGATCACAAACTTAAAGGCAAAAGGGAAGTGACCATGCAGGACAACCCACTCTCCCATTTTTCTCACTCTATTTTTGATGAGGAACAAAGACCCAGAGAGGTGGAAGGCCTTGCCCAAAGTGTTAGTAAGCATCTGAGGCAGGATTTGAGCCTTGATCTTTTATCTTCAGAATCAGAGCTCTTTTCACTGCAACACTCTTCCTCTCACTATAACATACTTACTAGGCCTTGTGGCCACAATCACCCAGTGGCTACAATCACCACAATCTGGTGACGAGTCTATCTGAATTTAACTAGGGTGATGCTTAAACAGTAGGCTTACAACTGTATGCTTATTTTCAGATCAATTCAAGTCAACAAACATATATTGAGTGCCTACTATGTACAGGGCTTATGCTAAGTGGGAAAACAAAGAAAAGCAAAAGAGAGACAGAGACAGAGAGAAAGAAGACAGGCTGTGCTCTCAAGGGACTCATGATCTGATGAGAAAAACAACATACAAAAGACTAGATATAAATTATTAGATAAATAGAAAGACAGACAGATAGATAGATAGATAGATAGATAGATAGATGGATGGATTGATTGATAGATGAATGAATAGATAGATATACAAGGAAAATTGTTATAGATAATCATAGAGGAAAGGTACATTAATTAAATGAACCAGAAAAGGCTTTTTGCAGAAGGTGGGATCTCACCTGAGACTTGAAGGAAGCCAGGAGATGGAAATGAAGGAGAAATTCCCAAGTCTGTCCATGGAGGAGAGGTAATGAAAATATCTGGAGTACAGAATTGGAGTGTCTTGTATGAGCAATAGCTAGGAGAACAAGGTATAAGAAGACTTAAAAGGTAGAATGGAACCAGGTTATAGAGGGTTTTAAAAGCCAAACAGAGGGATTTCTATTGATCCTGGAGGTAACCTAGAGGTAACCTAGAGCCACTGGGGGCTGACATGACATGATCATACTTGAGGCCTCTGCCAAACCTTCTAGTCTGCTGATGGGGCCTTCAAAATCCCAGAGTCTTTAAATTGCACAGTCCTCTCCCCTACTTCACCCACCCCAGACACTCTCTTTCAGAAACTAGAACCAAAGATAAGCCAGTTGAGATACACACCATCATTCAGATGTACAGTATTAGAAAGAATCTACTCTTACCTCTCTCATCATTGCATACTCTAGATTAGCATGCATTTATAGAGGAACCTTAACAACCAAAAACTAACTCACTTAACTTAAGCCACAAACTAAGACAATCACTTTTGAATGAGGAAGCAGGACAATGGAAAAAATAATTGCCTCTGGACTCCAAAGTCCAAATGCCTCCCCTCAGATTGTTACTATCTGTGTTACCTTGGATAAGTAAAATGAGAGGGTTGGACAAAGATCACTCCTAGTTGAGGCAGCGGATGCCGTAATGGATTTATACCACTGAGCTTGGAGTCAGCAAAACCTGAGTTCAAACACAGCTTCAGATCCTCACTAGTTGTGGGACCCTGGACAAGTCATTTAACCTCCGTTTACCCCAGCTTCCTCAACTGTAAAATGGGGATAATGATAGTACCTACCTCCCAGGGTTGTTATGAGGATCAAATGAGATTATGTTTGTAAAAATACCTGGGATATAATAGGGGCTATATAAATGCTTATTCAACTCCCAGTTAATAAATCTATGATCCTGTGAACATGTCTCCCCTACGCACTTGCACATGAACCCCTCAATAGCTATACAAGAAAGGTGGAACTGAGGCATCAGGTCCCCCTCTCCTTCCCACTCAACCTCTGCATTCTTTGCCACTTAACCTCTACTCTCAAAGAATCCACTTTGTCCCAGACCAGTTTTACATCCACTACCATTTGCCCTATACACTAGCAAACTGTCAACTTTCTCTTTTTTTGTAGGAATCATACATTGAGATCTGAAAAGCAGCACAGAGCCACTATCCAATTTAATCTTTTATTTTATAGATTAGGGAAGTGAGACCAAGGGAAATTAAGTGATTTGCTTAAAAATGACACAGTAAGCTTCAGAAGCAGAATTTGAACCCAACGCCTTTGATTCTAGAGATAATGCTTTTTTCCCACTGTACCATGCCCCTTAATAGACTTCCCCAAATCATAATCTCTTCTCTCTGCCTACCTTCTATAAGAGCAGTAGCTATTTGGGGGCAGGGGAGGAGTTGGAGGCAAATCTTTCCATGGGAAAGACAGAAAGAGGCATGTGAACAGGCAGCAACAAAGTTTTTATGCCTCAGATACAATTCCCCCTTTCCCATGGCATAGGAGGCTTAGGGGAAGAGAGAAGGGACAAAAACATGATACCAATGGCACTCTCTCCTTTCTAAGGTCTTAGAACTTTAGGGACCTTGAAGATTATTCAGTTAAATGGCTGTCATTTTACAGATGCAGAAACTAAAATCCAGATTAAAGTAAGTACACCCCCACCCCAACCCCAGTCACAAAGTGAGGAATTAGAAACCCAAACTCAGCATCCGGATTCCTAGGGCAGTTCTGTCTTTTACACTGCCTCTCAGACCAGTAAGGATTTTCTGAGCACCTACTGTGCACCTATTTACAGGTCCAGCAGGAAGTCATAACAACAACAATAGAAGGTCCTGTGAGGATATCACAGTTTAACAGAAGGAAAAGATTGCACTGGAGGGAGATGGAACCCTGAGTATAGACACAAGTGAGAATATTGGTGATTACAATCCACAAATATGACTAATGTTTGTCACATGTGGGACACTGCATTGGGCTAGAGATACAAAGACAAAAAAAAAAATCTCTCTCCTAAAAGTGCTTACATTATCTCAGGAAAACAACACATACACATATAATGGGAATACCCTAGCAAAGAGGGGATCATCAGAAACCTCAAATATAAAGTGATCTATAAGCTGAACTTTGGAGGAAATTAAGGATTCTAAGAGGGGGAAAGGCAGACAGAGTACATTCCAGGCATGGGACACAGCCTAGACAAAAGATAAGGAGATAGAGCAGTGTGTGTGTGTGTGTGTGTGTGTGTGTGTGTGCGCGCGCACGCACGTGTATAATAAACAGTAAGAAAGCTACTTTGGCTAGTCACAGATGCTCAGCACAATACCTGTCACACAGTAGGTCCTTGATAAATGTTTGTTGACTTGACCATAGAGTAGGTAAGAGGGAGTCTTGTGAAACAAGTCTGACAAGGTAATTTGGAGCCAAGTAAGGAAGGGTTTTAAATTCTAAAAGAGTTTGTATTTGATCCTAGAGACAATAGAGAGTCACTAGAGATTTTTGATCATGGGAATATATTTTTCCAATCCAGCACTGACAATATGCCTTGTTCTTAGTGGCCAATGAAATTCTATTGTCATTGTCAAGAACAGAAAACAGTGTGGTATCAATGGAAAGATCCCTGTTCTTAAAGTCCAGAGACCTAGGCTCAAATTTGGACTGTAATTTTTACTAGCTTTATGCCCTTTAACAAGTTACTCCAACTTCCTTACATTTTAGGTCTTCATCTATAAAATATAAATAATAATATGGACACTAGCTGTCTCACAGCTTGTTAAACCTAAGGTTGTTGTAAACCTTAAAAAACTATACATATATAGATATGTGTGCTATTTTTCTTTCTTTTTTAAATTTTTCTTTATTTTATTTTTTATTTATGAAACAGAACAAGCATTTCTATAACATGGCATAATAAAAAAAATGATTGAACATGAAACTGCAAATACATTATGTACAATTTACTATTCCTTTTAAACATACAATAAAGTTATCATGTAAAATCCTTTCTTTCCTTTTTTTCCCTCCCCCTCTCCCTAGAGATAGCTACCATTAGACACAAATATGTAAATATGAAAAATCCTCCTACACATACTTCTATTTATCAGTTCTTTCTCTGGATATAGATAGCATCTTCCTTCCTATATATTTTGTAGTTAATTTGGGCATTTAAAATAGTCAAAATGACTTAGTCACTCAAAGTTGTTCTTAAAACAATATTTCCATTACTGTACACAGTGTTCTCTTGGTTCTGCTGATTTCATTCTTCATTATTTCACACAAGTCTATCCATGCCTTTCTAAAATCATCAAACTCATCATTTCTTATAGCACAGTAGTATTCCATCACAATCATATACCCCAACTTGTTCAGCCATTCCCTAACTTTTGGGCATCCCTGCAATTCCTAGTTCTTTGCATCTACACTGCTTTTCAGTGCTTCAATAGGTCTGTGATTAGATTGTGAACTCTCAAAGGCAAGAACTGTCTTTTGCTTCTTTTGTATCCCCAGAACTTACCACAATGCCTAGCACATAGTAGGGGTTCAATAAATTCTTATTGAATGAATGACTGCTCTCCCCCATGTGGGTATTCCCTGCAATGGTACAGAGGGTAGCCTATTCACAGTCTCATCTTGTGTGTCTCTTGCCCATGTCTTTCCATAAATCCTCCACAATAAATGCACTCAAATATATTGGGAGACCATCCTCTAGGATTCTTGACATCCCTATTATTATTCATCAGAATTACGACCACCAGTCAAGACAACTTTACCCATACAGGTATCATTGATTTCTATGCTTCATTGCTTGTATCTGATTTATATTTAAGTCTCCAGTTCTACCTGCTGCATCTCCCAAATACAAATAAGAAACTAAAAGAGGCCAATGCTTATATCAGTGTGGTAGTGGAAAAACCACAATTGGGAATACTAAATAACAAGACAATGAGTAACACAGCTCAAGGTCTTTAAAGTTAATAAAATCATCTTGGGAAGAACACCTCACACTCTTCACTACTCAAAATGGTTTGTCTTGAATATAAGATGGTGGGATAGGAATATGGAGTTGGAAGGGACCCTAGAGACCATTTCAATAATCAATAAGCATTAATTGCCTGCTATATGCCAAACATTGTGCTAAACACTGTTGGTACAAAGAAAGCAAAAGATGTTCCCTGACCTCAAGAGACTCACAATCTAATGGGAGAGAGAGAGAGAGGGAGAGAGAGAGAGAGCTAGCAAACAAATGTGTACAAGCAAGCTATATACAGGAGAGGTAGGAAATTACAGAGGAAAGATGCTAAAATTAAGGAAAGACTTCCTATTTTAGTTGGTACTTGAAGGAAGCCAAGGAAGCTAAGAGGCAGAGATAAAGAGGGGGAGCATACCAGGCATGGGAGATAGCTAGTGAAAATGCCCAGAGTCTGGAGAGGGAGTGTCTTGTTCATGGAACAGTAAGGAGGTCAGTGTCCCTGTATCAAAAAGCATGGATAAGTGGAGAGAAGTAATTATAAGGTGTAAATGTAAAAGATTGTAAAGGTGGGAGGGTCGCTAGGTTATTGGGATTCTATATATCTATTATTCTACATATATATATGTATAATATCCTGGAGGTGATAGTGAGCCGCAGGGATTTTTTGACTTGGAAGGTAACATGGTCAGACCTGTGCTTTAAGAAAATCACTTGGGTGACTGAATGGAGTAGAGAAAGACTGGTGGCAGGAAGACCAATCAGCAAGCTATTACAATAGTTGAAGCATGCCACCTCTGATAAGGGTGTGTACCAGAGTGGTAGAGGAAAGAGGGAAGCATTACTGAAAGGTATTTCAAAGGTGAAATTGACAGGCTTTGGCAACAGATTGGATATAAGGATAAGATAGATATCAAAGACAACACATAGTTGATGAACCTGGAAGACTGAGAAGATGGTGGTACCTTCAACATAACTAGGGAAGTTTGGAAGGAAGATGGGTTTGGGGGAAATATAAAAAGTTCCGTTTTGGACAAGTTGAGCTTAAGATGTCCCCTGAACATGCAGTTTGAGAGGTCCAAACGACAATTGGAAATGTTGGTCTGGAGGTCAGCAGAGAGGTTAGGGAGGAATAAGTAGACATGAAAATCATCGGCACAGAGATGACAATTAAATCCATTGAAGCTAATGAGTTCACCAAGTGAAGTAGTATAGAGAAAGATGAGAAGATGGTCCAGGACAGAACTCAGTCCTACAAAGGTCACTGAGAAGGAGCAGTCAGATATGATAAGAGAATCAGGAGAGAGTGGTGTCCCCAAAGGCCTAGAAAGAAGAGGGTCAAGGAGAAGAGGATGATCAACAGGGCCAAAGACTGCAGAGAAGTCACAAAGAATGAGGACTGAGAAAAGGCCATTGTATTTGGGAATTAGGGGATCATTAGCAACTTTGGAAAGAACAGTTTTGGTGGAAGGATGAAGTCAGAAGTTGGAGTGTAAAGGGTCAAGAAGGGAATAAGAGGAGAGAAAGTGGAAGCACCTCTTGTAGAGATGTATTCTCAAATAACTATGCCACAAAAGGCAGAAGCAACATAGTACAATAATAGGGATTGCAGGATCAAGTGAGGGTTTTTTGAGGATAGAGATATGGGCATTTTTGTAATTAAGAAGGAATCAGCCAATAGACCCGGAAAGTTTGAAGGTAAGTGAGAGAATGGGAATAACAGAGGGGGAGGTCAGCTAGAAGAGATAAGATGGAATGGGATCACTTTTACATGTAGCAGGGTTTGCCTTGGCATAGAGTTTGTCTTGATGAGGAGTAGGGCCACCTCTTCCTGTGAGATAGAGGTGGAGGAGACAGTGGTAGAAGACATTTGGATGAATGAGATGAGGAAAGAAGGGAGAAGAGGTAGTTTTCAGAAAGTGAACCCAGTCTAGTTCAACACTTATTTTACAGATGAGAAAATTGAGGCCAAGAGATACTGAGTGATCAGAAGATCATAGATTTGGAGCTAAAAGGGACCTTAAAGACCATCTAGTCAAGCGCATTCATTTTATAGATGAGAAACAAAGTCCAAGAGAAGTTAAATGATTTGCCCAGGGACATAGCTAATGAGTGAATGAATCAGGATTTGAATTCAGATTTTCCTGCCTAGATGTGTAGTACTCTATCCATTGTACCACCAGACTGCCTTGGAAGGCATCTTGCCCAAGGTTATACATCTAGTTAGTGGCACCAGGAATTAGTCTCCTGAATCCCAGCTCTGTCTTTCTGCTACAGTAAGCTCCTTCTTTCACTTGCCTTGAGCTTCCAAACACCATCACTGGATGCAAACATCCCTAGAAGCAAAGATTGATTGCTTTGTAATCTTCTCGAGTTCTACTTTGCTTTGCAGTAAATGACTGAACCCCTTATGGGCATCGGTACTGTACATAATGAGGTGTCAGAATCTAACATTTTGAATATATTAGTAATGCCTAGTTATCTGTGTGTACCTAGAGGGAGAGAGATGGAACTTATATGCAGTCTTGCTTTCTGAGATTTCTGTCTATTTGCTGGAGATGTTTAGGCAATTTGGGGGCTGGAAGAAATTCTCTCTCCTCCAAAGTGGGCTACTTTAAACCCACGTAGAAAGTCAGACTTGAAATTGGGCACTAACAGGAACATCACAGGGGGTTTTCAATGAGCATAATTATAAGCTTTACTGGCTGAGATTAAAGAATTCTCCCTGTGGCAGCTGCAGCATCTAATGTACGAAGTGTTTTGCAAACCTTGAAACCTATTATTGTGAGATTTTTTTTTCCTTGGACCAGACCTGTGACTTCATCAATCCTTCCTCATTTGGAGCTCCCTTTTTCAATGAAGGTCAACAACCTCCTCTGCAACTCTGGAGAGTTGTCCAAAACACTGAGAAGTTAAGTGATTTGTCTAAGGTCGTCTAGCTAGTATGTGGCTGTGAATCCAGATGTTCCTGAGACCAGAGTTCTCTATCTACTACACACTATCATTATTGCTACATTCAAATCAGATAAGATCATAAGCTGATTATACTATATTCCTCAAAGCATTTATGTTGCAACAGGTTTCATACTGTGAGGTTTAAAAAGTTCAAGACATAATTTCTGAGTAATTTAATCACTTTATTAATGATGCCAGCATTTTTACACTCTGAAATGCCAAAGATCCCCATGGTAGCGGGCTCATGTCTTATACACCTTTGGAAGCAGTGTTACCTGAGGGTGGTAATCAACTCTGATTGGTAAACAATTAATGAGAGGTTGACTTTACAAAGAGAAGTGAGCTCACTGCAGTGAGGGGCTGACAGTGACATCCGATCAGTCTTGAACAGAGTGATATCTCATACCCAGACTACCCCAGCCTTAGGCAATCTATGAAGAATCTGTATCCCCCACCCAATCTTGAACTAGCTGGCTGGAGTAGCAGTGCCCAGAATGATGAAAATGTTAATTCTATCTTCCATCACCCAGTCCTTGCAGAACCTGGACAAGGAAACAGGAGAGGGGAAAAAAAACTGGGTTCTCCCCAGTTTTAAAGCTTCCTGAAACTGCTAAACTTCCTTTCCCTTTTCTTTTTCACTTTCCCAGAACCCCAGTCAGACCATGGGCTACTGAATGACTAACTAGCTTCTTTTCTGCTCCACAGAACCTAAAGCGTGTGGCAGAGACCTGGATGGATGAATTTGCCGAGTATATTTACCAGCGGCGACCAGAGTATAGACATCTTTCGACTGGTGACATCTCTGCCCAAAAGGAGCTCCGGAAACATCTCAAGTGCAAGGACTTCAAGTGGTTCATGGCGGCTGTGGCCTGGGATGTCCCAAAATACTACCCCCCAGTGGAGCCCCCACCAGCTGCCTGGGGGGAGGTGAGGCACACACTAAGCATGCAACTGACTATTCCTGCTACCTCTCATGTCTTTCATAGAATAACTGAGTACAAAAGATTCCAGAGATCATACAGTCCATGCCCCTGTCTCCACCCAGGGCTAATTAATGCTATCTCAGATAAATGAATAGCCGCTCTCTTCTTAGGAATATCTACAATTTCCCTTTTTCCCCATCTCTTTGTTTTTAGAATGAGTATAAGGCTATTGATAGCTTCATGAGGGAATTGGACTAGATAACCTCTGAGTTCCTCCTGAGTTGGGATCTATGATCCTATAATTCTAGGCAGAGTACATAAACCAAAAGAGGGTTCACCATCTACATTGGTGGAAGAATGACCAACCCCATTGAAATCACAGAACCTTGAAGTAAGTAGAAGAGTCACAGGAGCATAGATATACAGCTGGAAGGGATCTCAGAGGACACCTAATCAACTCCCACTTTTTACAGATGAAGAAACTGTGGCACATGAGATTCAGATTTTACTCAGACACTCAGAGGAAAAGGAAGGACCTATGATAAGGCAGCTAAATGGTGTGTTAGATAAAGCACAGGCTTTGGGATCAGGAGGATGTGAGTTTGAATTCTGCCTCAGACACTTAATAGTTGTGTAACTGAGCCAGTCATATAAATCTCTCTCTGCCTCAATTTCCTAATCTGTTAAAGGGAGATAATATGACCTTCTTCATAAGATGATTGTGAGTTAACATATGTAAAATGATTTGCAAGCCTTAGAGTGCTATATAGCATGTAGGTTATTAGTCAGCTCCTGACCCCTGTGTCTTCCATGACCTAGCCCTTTGTGCTCAGGCTCAGCAAGGCCCTAGCAGTGGTATGTCTGATGCTTTCTCATCCATTCATCCTGTTGAGGGGAGGCAAGAGATGCATCCCCCAACACATAGCAATGACAGTTCAGGACCGTCATCACTTTCTTAAACAAAAATTGACCTTTCCTACTTTGGATGCTTCTGTTTGATTTCACTTCATTTCACTAATGGGGAAATGGGGTGGGCTGAATCACCCTAGTTTCTAATAAAAAAATAGACACACACATACATACATATATACATATATGTGTGTGTTGTACACATATTATATATAATATATGCATACATATATGTGCATATATTATATATGTATACATAGATGTGATATTCTATACCACATGCTAATACATATAGATATACATATGTTGTGTGTTATATGTATGC
Source organism: Potorous gilbertii (assembly GCA_028658325.1). Taxonomy (NCBI): domain Eukaryota; kingdom Metazoa; phylum Chordata; class Mammalia; order Diprotodontia; family Potoroidae; genus Potorous; species Potorous gilbertii. The sequence continues at coordinate 61,667,939 of CM053774.1, read as the reverse complement.
ATATATAAAACATATATGTGATATTCAATATATTATATGTGTATACATATGTGTGTGCATATATCATATTATATGTATACATGTATACACATATATGGTATTATGTGTGTGTACACATATATACATCTATATTGTATATGTGCACATATGTGTGCAATAGATGATATTATGTGTGTGGACATATATATATCATATATTACACATTTGTACATCTATACTCAGATATAATATTATATATGTATGTATATATACACAGATATATATTATACATGTATAAGTGTATGCACATATATGATATTCTATATTCTATATTGTACATATATGCACATATGATATTATATATACAAACATATGTATATTACTTATGTGGACATGAAAAATTATTGTTTCTAGTTTTTCATTGCTATGACTTGGAGCCTTCTTCCTTCAAAAATTGTGCTCCAGAAAACTGATCTAAATTGGACAGAATGGATTTATCTTAGCAATTTGGTCAGTTTTTAGAAAATTGACAATTCCATGTCAGACAGATGTTCAGACTGGAACTGATTGTTAAGCAAAAGTAATCAGTCCAGTCATCCCCTCCCCCTAACCTCTTACACAGGATAAGTACAGGTTAAATCATAGTGACTAGACGGGACCTTGGAAAGTATGAACATCAATACTTTTTTTTTTTTTTTTTACTGATGAAGAAATTCAAACTGAGAAAGGAGGAGTGTCTTGTCTGGGGTTACAGAGCTAGTTAGTAGCAGGAACCAGTGATAGACAAATACTCATTCTGAGCACAGCCCAGTGCCTGAGCCTCTCCTTGACTGATGAGCCCTGACAAAAAGGGGACCCAGTGGGCACTCAATCAGCAAATACATTCCACCAATATTCCTTGGGATGAGCTAGTCAAATGCCTGAGGATCCTCACAGACTTGTGTGTGTGTGTGTGTGTGTGTGTATACAGATAGAGAGAGAATTTGGTTCAAGCAAATCCTTTGCCTTAATCGAGGCCATTGAGCTATAAATGTGGGTTCAAATCTTGGTTCTATTACGACCTACGTGACTCTGGATAAATCACTTTTCCCTTTCCTTTCTGGGTCCTTATCTGTAAAATAAGGGCTTTGGACTAAATGTAATCAGGAAGGTTCCTTTGGGTGGAAAGTTGATGATCCTAGGGCCCAGAATCTACTTTTCCCTCCTGGGAAGAGTTCTCGGTTGGCACCCTTCCAGAAAAGAAAGGGAAAATAAAGTCAATAGAGCATTCTCCATCATTCATGGAAGCTGCTTTGTGATACAATCCTTTTCCATCACCAATTTTAAAAAAAAGCAGAGAATGAAAATTCAGACAAGTCCTCAGCTTCCTATGCTGAATCTTCAACTGCTCTCTATAGCTCTCCTTTATGCCTGGAATACATAGCTTCTCTCAAGTCCCAGTTCAGGCACCATTTTTCATAACGAACCTTTCTTGATCTGTATAACTCCTTCCCCCATCTTCCCCCACCATTATCCCATACATGTCTTGTCTGTATTAGTGTATGTACATGTTTTCACTCTTACTGGAAAATGTGGTCCATGAAGGCAAGGATTGTTCTGGTTTTGTTTTTGTAACAATGATTAATTGACTCATCTTGTTTTAAAAGCTGGAAAATAGACATGATTGCCAGTGATCAGGAACAGTACTTTTAGTTTGTTCACTCGAGAATTCAAGACGATCTCCACCAGGCCTGATGACTTTAGAAAGGAAATTGGTACTGCATCTGTAACTTCACTAATTGTGTCGGCCCCTTCTCTGAAACTTCTAATCTTACAGAGCTGCCTAGAGGCAACTAAAAGAAAGAATGCTGCTCTTGAAGTTGGGAAGACCCGAGCTGAAATCCTACCTCAAACACATACTTAACTGTGTGACCCTAGGCAAATCATTTGACTATTTTCAGCCTCAGTATCCCCTCAAGGGGTTGTCATAAGGATCAAACAAGAAAACATTTGTACAGCCCTTTGCAAAAGCACTGTATAAGTGCTATTTACCTATTGTTACTGTCATCAACTATTATAAAGCACTGAAAGATTGTGTTCAGTTGAGTCCAGGGTCACACACCCAAGGGTGTATCAGACAGGATTTGAACTCAGGCCTTCCTATTTTCCAAGTTAGCTCTTACCTTCAAATATAGCTGCTTATAAATAGCTACAACCTGATTTTCCTCTCAGAATAATAGCAGGTGTTAACATAGGCTGCAAAGTTCACGGCACATTTTACACATAGACCGCATTTGAGCCTTCCAACAACCTCTGAGCTAAATGCAACAGACAGTTTTTCAGAGAGCTAAAGTTCTTGTCTAGGAACACAAAGCAAATAAGCACCAGAGGGGGAAAATTGGATTCCAATGTTTTCTGGCACCTAGTGAACATCTTGGTTATGCCAGTCCAAACCAACAATCATTGTCCCACTGTAAAAAACACTGCACTGGGGGATGCAAAGACAAAAAGAATAGTCCCTTCAAGAGGCTTCGGGGCATTTAGCATGTACACAGATCAGCTAATCGTGAAAATCTTAGGAGGGAAGAAAGCACCAACTATGGAAATGTTGAAAATGTTAGAAATCAAGAAATATTTCCCCCAGAAGGCTACGTAAGAACCAACTTAGCTTAATCAGAGTCAGGAAAACCTCAGTTCAAGTTCCACCTCTGATATAAATTAGCTTTATGAATCCTGGGAAAGTCCTTGAGCCTCTCAATGTCCAAGGGAAATCTCTAAGCCTAAAAGTTGCACTAACCCAACCCTAAGAAGAATAGCAAGACATGAATTTAATGAAATATATAGGTGAATTGCCAGGAAACAAGGACTAATCTACCTGTTTTGGGAAAGAAAGTATCCTTATGGGAGCTCTCTACACCCTGGAAATGACAGATCTGGATGGAAAAAAATAGATTATTAGAAGATAAAGTGAGGCTCCAAGGAGTGCATTCTAGCCACACAGCCTGTGTGATGGCACTGAAAATAGAATTCTGAGTGTAGTTAATACAGGTGCCCAGTCCATTCTGTAGGACAACAATATGTCCTTCAAGGGAGAGTGGAGGGGGAGGAGAGGTATTACCTCTTTATTAAGAAGCAACCAAATTCTCCCACCCCTGCATCAACCTAGAGAAGAGTTTACCAGTGAAGTTTATGGAACTCTCTAAACCCCAAATCACAGAACTGAACTGCTTTAAATGTTGAATAAGGAAGCCAATTTCCCTCCCCAAGGAATAGTTTCATTGGAATAAACAAGAAGCCATGACAAGTAGGGTTTTGAAAAAGCAAAAGAGGATGTGTATAATTCTCAGGAAGAAAGAAGGCACATTTCCAAGGCTGGAAAAGGAGGGAAAGAACATCAGTTATGCCACATAAACCCAATAACTTGGTTCTGAAAAGGGGGTTGAAATTGGAATTGTTTCCAGAGCAAAGAAGACCCAATGAGTTCCGATCTTCCTCCCATAATGAAAAAGAGGAATCAAATTTTTAACTAAAGGTAAGGTATTTAAATCTAGTCTAATCCAATAAGTATCTATTAAGTGACTGTTGTATACAAGTCACTGTGCTAGGCAATGGGGATACAAAGACCAATTTTTTTTTAAAACAGCTTCTGCCCTCAAGGAGCAGGACTTCTATTAAAGAAGGCCATTGACATTCATACAGTCTCTTTTTCCATCCTTTGTTACCTACCTAATACTATAAGATAATGACATAATGCAGTATAGCACAATGACAAGAGAACCAACCTTGGAATGAGGAAGTCCTAGGTTCCTATCCCACCTCTGACACATTTTGGCTAGACTACCTGGGCAAGTCTATTATCTCTGAGTGCTGTGAGCAACCCCATAAGACTGTAAATTGAACAGAGAAGGTACTTACCTGTTTTGGTAGAAATTCCTCACCAAGAGGGTACTACTGTATATATCAACTATACCAATGAAATCGTAAGTCCTACCAGAAAAATTCATAAGTGTGCAACATTGTGCCAGAGATACACACTCAAAACAAAAACAATCCCTGCCTTCAAAGACCTTATATTCTATTGGAGAATACAACATAGATCTGTGATCTCCTTAATGATTGTTACTGTATAGAACCCAACCTATGGAGCCTTTCTCACCCAGTGTGGAAAAAACTATACTTGTCTGCTTTCTACTCTGAAAACATTTCCACCTCTAAAGAGTTTTAATGCTTGTAATATTTTATTATGTGTACTTTTTTCCTTGGGAGAATTTTTAGAATCCTATAAACTTGAAATTAATTTGTTAGTATGGGAAGAGCTCCTAAATAAATTTAAAAGATTATTTATTCTTAGAGGGATTAAAAAAAATGAGTGCAGCCTGTTGGATTCTTTGAAGAAAATGATGAGAAGGAGACACAAAGAACTCCTGAGCTGTAAACACCAAGACTCTTTTATGGGACACATGTGCCAAATTGGAGGGTGCCACTCACCCTCTTCTGAATTGGCACTTGGCACAGTTTTCTGGCTGCTTGTCTGTGCCAGTCTGATTCTGGGTAAACAATGAAGTACTCAAGCAGTTTCTGGCTCCAGTGTCTTGAGACCTCAGTAGTAAATGATGTGCACAGCTTCTAAACAGCCTAGAAACTGCTATTCTCCTTTTCCCCCTATCCTTTCCAGATATGGCTACTAAATATTTGACTTTTAAATTCCTGTCAGAATATGTCTACAGAAAGAGAGAGAGAGAGAGAGAGAGAGAGAGAGAGAGAGAGAGAGAGAGAGAGAAACGAGAACAAATACCACATCTTTGGCATCACTACCATCAAATAATAACATTTATGTCCTATTTAAGGGACATCATCTAGCCATTCTCTCTACATGTCACAGAAAGCTAGTGAATACATAAGCTGTGACCCTCTTTGTTTCCACCTAAAACAAATTCAAAATGACAGATGGGAAAAGCCAAATTGAAAAATAGTAACACCTCAGATTAATACAGTCTTCCAAGTTTACAAAACATCTTACAAGCCATTAGACTTCCATTCCTTTCCCATAAGTTTACATCCTCACCTCCATTTCACTAGGCAGTGAAATGAGATGCCAAGGCTTAGCCAATGGAAGCCAGCCAGAGGTTCACAGAAATAAAATCCCAGATTCTTAACAGCTGCACATATTGCTCTATTTCTCATTGAACTTCATGGAAAGCAGAATGGTACCAAGGGTTCTAGTATTAGAGGACAAGGTTTCAAAGCACCCCTCTGGTGAGTGACCTTGGTCATGACATCTCCCTGGCATCTTTCCATCTACAAAAAGAAATCTGAAATCTCTTTCACTTCCAGATTTATAATCCTATTTTTTACCAATTGTGAGAGGAGGCCTTCTGCCCCAACCTACATTTTATGGGGAACCCAAACTGTAGGTTTATGTTGGGGGGAGGAATGTGAGAATTTGACTTCTCCTTAAAATGGATGGGCTGAGATCCAACTCAACCAGTGTCCAGCTGGCCAAAATTCAAATATATGAAGGATGGACCTAAACAGAATTCTCCATTATTTGTCTGCCCTTCCCTTCAGTTGCATTTAACATGGGGTTCTGAATCTTTAACCTCTTCCTTCTTCCACTTGAAGTATTTCCTTTGCCTTGATGCTGTATTTTTTATTCTTCAGAGTCACATTTATATTGTGCTTTAAGTATTGCAAAATGTGTTAATTCATTTGATTCTCACAACATTCTCTAGAGGAGCTAAGGAAGACTGTTGTCTCTGAAATGAAAATAAAAGTGAGTCATACCATTTTGTTGTGGGGAGCACAAATTGAAAAATAGTAACACCTCAGATTAATACAGTCTTCCAAGTTTAGGGGGTAGATGTTATTATTGACTTTTATACATGAGAAAACTGAGGTTAAGTGACTTGCCTAGGATAACACATCTGGTGTCTGGGGCAGAATTTGAATTCTAGTCTTTCTAACTCTTACTCTAATACTGCGTCCATTCCACCAACTCATAGACTGTTCATCCTTCATTCTAGAAGAGGACCAGTGACATCAGAAGGGTGGTATCTTGACTTGCAAGTGAATTGGATGGGAGTCAAAACTCTGCAAAGTCATCAGTCTCATTCCCTCCTCCACAGTCCACATCGGGGTCCAGTGGCAAGACGTAGGTCAGGACCACTGGCAATAGCCCTGGAGGGAGTGGGAGACTTAGATGCTTTTAGGGTTAGCATGGCAACTCTCATGGAATGGATCATTGCTATAAGGAACTCCCAAAGGAGAGAACTTCCATCTCCAAAGCAGATCAGTACATTCTCTGAAACCAGTGTCTGGTCTAAGAGGATAAATGACTTATTCAAGGTCACCCAGACAGTATGTATCAAAGGTGGACCTAGACCCAGATCCTCTTGGCTCAGTAACTCTTTCTACTCATTACCCAATGCTACTTCTCCATTTCTCTGTTCATAAAAAAAGAGAAGTTTTTTGACCATAAATATGGGTCATTGTTCCTTCATAAACAATTATTTCCCATTCCCTGTTCCCTGATCCCCCAATTTGTGCTCCCCACAACAAAATGGTATGACTCACTTTTATTTTCATTTCAGAGACAACAGTCTTCCTTAGCTCCTCTAGAGAAGCTTCCATAGTCAGGAATATAAGGGAATCCCCATAGATAAGCAACAGTGCACTCTCAGGAGAAAGTTTTAGTTTATCTCCCCCATTTCCTTTCTAATGACAGTTCCCCCTTGCTTCCAAGTACCCTGATGGCATCCCTCCAAAGTAAATGGATTACCTTCCCAAGCTGGATAAGGCTCCTCAAACTCAGCTAGGCTAACTCCTTGGATGACAGACATGCAACCCATGATAGGACCTGTCTGAAAAGCCTTTTCAGTTTAGTGGGACCAAATAGAGGGCGCATTGTGGTTGTCGTTGAGTCGTTTCAATTGTTCCTGACTCTTCATGATCCCTTTGGGAGTTTTCTTGGCAAAGATACTGAAGTGCTATTATTTTTTTAAAAAAGCAATTACCAAGATGGTTAAAAGCAACTCAAGAAGGTAAAAAAAAGATGAAACTGTCAATAAAAATGACTGGAATGGTTTGCCATTTCCTTTTCCAGCTTATTTTACAGATGAGGAAACTAAGGTAAACAAGGTAAAGTGACTTGCCTGAGGTCACACAGTTAGTAAGTGTCTGAGGTCACATTTGAACTCAGATCCTTCCTGACTCCAAGACTGGAACTCTATCTACTGTACCACCTAGCTGCCCCATAAACTAAAAGTAATACTCTCCTAATATATGAAGTATGAGATTGAGACTTGAATACAGCATGGTGCAATAAGGTACCACCATTTACTTCAGAGACTTCCTAGGTCTCATCTGTCTCAGTGTAATTTAATGAAGGGAGCACTGTTCTGGGCAATTAGAAGAACAAGGTGTTAGTACCAACAACATTGCTTAGTAGTTGTGTGACCTTGAACAAGTCCTTTGACCTCGGCAGACATTTTTCACATCCGTATAAAAAGAGGGTTGGACTGATGACTTTGCAGAGTTTTGACTCCCATCCAATTCTCCCATATTTAAATTGCATGGATCTAGCTTTTTGTCTTATCATTTACCTAGGACCTGTATGGGCTCAGCACCATTTCTTCTTTATAAATAGAAGGATCTTTATAAAAGAAGGACCTTGTGCACATTCAACCCACTTCTCCACAGAGAGGTGGAAGACTCAGCACAGACTGAGATTTATTTATTTGAGTCATGGCCAATGTGGGAATTTGTTTCTCTTGTCTATGCATATTTAATACAAGTGTTTTGTTTATCCTTTTTTTGTCAGGTGGAGATGTAGAAAAGAGAAAAAACTGGGCTTTGTTTATTAAAGAAAAAAACTTCATTTTGTTTTTTTAAAGCAAAAATAGCACTGGATTTTTAAAGTCAGAGTTCTGCTATACATGTGATTGTAAGCCAGTCACTTTATCTTTCCAAGTCTGTTTGCTCACCCGTAAAATGAGGATAATGATATTCCTACTTCTTCTATCATAGAGCTGTGGTAAGAAAGTATTTCATAAACTTTAAAATGCATATGTGTATAATATGTGCATGTATACAGTAACTGTATGACCACGACAAGTCACTTAATCTCACTGAGCCTCAAGCATCTATTTAAGACTATAAGTGACAGATGACCTCCCACGTTGGGAATTTCCAAGACAGCTAAATCACAAGTCCTTAATGTATTGGCCCTAGGCTACCAGAGAGATTCCACCTGTTACCAAACCCTCTCTCCTAGGTGAGGAAAAAAATGGTCACCTTTTTAAAAATAAATACTGGTAGGAGAAACTTGAACTATTCAATAAATGACTTGAGGTGCTTTTTTTTACTTGATTTGACTATGCTCTTAGCTGTCATCTTTCTCCAGAATTGAGTTTAAGGGGAGAGAAACATCATAGGACTGAAAATATTCAAGCAGGCAGGCTGTATGCCAGGTTAGACATCCTGAATTACAATTGAAATGTAAATAATTTGTGGTGTGTATATATTATGTATGTATGTGTTGTATATGTGTGTGTGTGTGTGTATGTGTGTTTCAAGCAATTCCTCATTGGATGTAGTTAAGGGAGAGGGACAAATTTAAAATACACATTTATACTCCTTAGGAGTTCAGGAAGCCTTTCTCTGACTGTTGCAGTGTTCCATAAAAGAAATTAATTCAAAAACTTTGTACCCCTTTCTTCCTCCATTCCTTCTGGGGTCCATGCATTTGATAAAACTATTTATGATACAACTTTGAAAATCCAAAAGATGAGGTGGGGCAGGTGGAGAAAGAAAGAAAGTTCTGTAGTAAATTAAATAACCAAATATGAAATTGGATGAAAGATTCAGAACAGACAAGTACTCCTTTCCCAACAAGGGCCAGGAATTCTTTTTAAAACAATGTCAGCTTCCTTTCCTTATCTTGGCCCATCGGTTTGTCACATTCCCATCATGCAAAAGCAGAATTTTGAAGAAGGAAGAAAAAAACCTCATCTCCTATGAAGCCAAATGATGGTGCCACTCAAATCCCCTCATCAAGATTAGTGTCACACTTAATTGCAGAGAATTCACAAAGACAGTCAAGCTAAGGAGAACCAGCCCTCTCAATGTTCTTCAGACTTTGCTTGACTGCTTGAGTTCCTACAATTCAATGACCTTTATAAATTACTCCACATCAGTTATAATGAAAGAAAGTTCAAACCCAAGTATTTTGCCAGGAGGTATACACGGTCTCAGTGGGCATCATAATTAGTTAAGATCAAAGGATCACAGAACAATAGCTGGAAGGGACTTTCTGAGGCTACTTAGTCCAACCCCCTTCATTTTACAGAGAAGAAAATTGAGAGCAACAGAGGTTGTCACTTGCCCAAGGGCACGCAGGTATTAAGTGCCAGAAGTAGGATTTGAACCCAGAACCTTTGACTCTTTCTACCATATCTAATGGTGGCATTTTAAAAGGTTCAAAAGACTTATTTCTGGGTAATTTAATCATTTTATCAACAATGCCAGCATTTTAATAAAAGGATGGTCATTTGGCCATCTCTCTTTCAGACCAGAGACAATCATGACTATATTCCCATTGGAAAAAGGGTGCCCAAGGATTGCCCAAGGGTGGCAATCAACTCTTATTGGTTAACAATTAATGAGAATGAATATTACAATGAGGTCTACACCTGAACTTTGATTATGTCATTTACTTCTAAGTTATCCCAAAACTTAGACAATCTACTCAAAGAATTTATGCCGACCCAAATCTGAGTGGAGCACAATGGCCACCTCTCTGCCCGTGGGGTCTGTCTGAACAAGAAAGTTAGTCCAATCTCATTATCAATAATGTCCTTCAGGAGACTGAACTTTTAAAATCAGGACTTTAGAAAAAGGTATCAACTCTAAATATCCCTCAGAATAATCAAGTAACAATAGTCTCAGGAAGATGGCAAAGATAGACCCTTAGTGACAGATAAGGTCAAAGCAAAGCAGCACCAATGGAGCTCAGCAATGCAGTGGGAAGGTTAATAACCATTTCTCTCAGTAGTCTGTGGAAAGGCTGCCTCTTCCTAGCAGTGAAGCACACATTCTCAAAGTTCCAACCCACATGGAAAGGCATCATGCTCGGGTCTGGTGACAGGCTATTATCCTAGATAAGTGTATGTGATTATCAAAATCTTGATCATCCATGATGATTTTTTCAACCACAGTAATTCATGTGAGCCATCAATAATGCATGGAAGGAGTTGTGTTCTATGCTCATGGGAGGAGCATCTCAGGTCCTTGAAGAAAAGACTGACTACTGCAATCATCTTTTACATAGAGTGAGGTTCTTTTGCAGAAAGGGAATGTCAATGGATTGACATATTGTTCCACTCACCGTATTTGTGGCTTTCCAGACCCGACATCCCTTCCCTGGTCATGATTTCCCATATGTGTTGCCTCCTTCTGTTAGAATACAAGATTCATGAGGTCAGGGAATATCTTGCTTTTGTGAACTTTTCCCTAGCAACACTCAGCAATGTTTGACACATACAAAACGCTTAAGAAATAGTTTTGATTTATGCATACATCCTTTCTTCACACAGAATTGCAGAGCTGGAAGGAAACTGAGAGTCCCTGTATATTAGGAAGGATCCTTGCTACCACACGCATTCCTACCTTCCCACTTCACTGTTACAGTTTTTTTTATATTGACTTCAGCCTGGTGTAGAGAGTCCATGAGCTCCATTGGTGCTGCTTTGCTTTGACCTTATCAGTCACTAAGGGTCTATTTTTGCCATCTTCCTAAGACTATTGTTGCTTGATTATTTCAAACTATTATCAAACTTATCTCTCTACGGCAGGCCTGAACAACCTTCAGCCCATCATAGTAGCACACCAAAAGACTTCCAGGGGCCCAAATGTTTTCTTCTATATATTTCACAGGCCACCCAACATCTTTTGGTGGGCAGCAGGTCATGCAGGCCTGCCCTAAGGGAAGGAGTAGCCTCAGATAAGGCTTATAAGTGTATCATTTCCACCAAATCAATGCCAGCTTCTTGTGGGAAGGGTCTATTTTGCTTTTACATAGTTAGAAGAGTCCTCCACTGCCGAGCACAGTGGCGGGCATACATTATCCTGGTCTACTGAATTGAATGGCCCCAGAGTAATGCAAGCCTGAGCTGGGTCTGTTTTTTAGGTACTCTGATTTTTTTTTCAGATACGGTATGGTAACTCCACCTTTCATCCTGACCTTGTGACAATGTGGTAAAAAGTGCCAGGAAAATATTGAGATTGAAAAGTGAAACTCCACCCCTAGAGCAGAGCTGTGACTGTGTATAGGTCAACAGTGTAAGACGTTCCAAGTGCACATGATTAGCCTGACAAAACTTCCATATGATACATGTATTTCAACATGTAGCCAGCTGGCTCATAATTACATTAATGTGGATTCTCACTCCATTGACTCTGATACTAACCATAGTAGGTAGTCACTCTGAACTTCTGTGCCCTCCCAAAAAATCATCCCTTGAGAGCCAAACTTATGGTGATGAACCTCGTCAACCTATTACCAAGTCTGTGGCCAAAAGTCTTTGCAGCTTAGTGGAGGACCTGACCAAAATAATGCTCTCAAAGCTCTGACCTCAAAGGCAACCTTTGAGAATGTAAGGTCACTTCTATGATAAGGCATCCGTGGAAGACTTGGGGAAAGAGTTCATGTTACCATTTAATTTTAAATAAAAATCTGTGACTTACTAATTCCAATAAAACTCAGGGGATAGGGGATAGAATCAGTTAAGGGCAGAGTGTAAGAGTCAGGTAAGGGATAAAACGAGAATGTTGAAAGACAACCACAATCATAAATCTTGCAGAAATGGTAGAACCCTCCCATCCTCTGGAAGAATAAAAACTGCTTATTGACTTTTTACTGCCACACCTAGGTACCAGTGGCCCTTGCCAAAGTAACTTTTCCCAGAATGCTAGGAGGAAAAATCTGCAGGTTGGCAGAGAAAAAAAGTCCAACAAACAAAAAGAGATACTAAGATACTAAGACTTCTTAGATCCGTTACAAGCCCTGAATAAGCAAATGTATAAAATAAGAAGGGTGCCACTGTACTGAGTTATATCAGGCAGAACTGGGACCAAGATTTTATGTCAATTATCTTCAGACAGTCAAGAGTTAAAACTAAAAGCCAAAGGTGCTCTAAATGACCTTGCAAGATACTGAGCCATTCAGTTGGCTGTGGACTAGGGCCTGGCCCTGTTCCAGCCTTCAGGAAGTAAAACTGCTCCCAGGCTGAAAGGTAAATATGTCTTTAACATTCACAGCAGAGATTTTTTTTTTCCAACCTAAAGGTCATCAGCCAGAGGCTTAGAGTTTATATTCATCCTGTAACATGACTAACCACACCTAATTTTTAATATGACAACACTATTATGCATCTACTCTCACGGATAGCCTCTTTCTTTGCCTTCTAATTTGCTCACAAACATCATCCAACTCTCCTTCATGATACATGTCCCCGTAATTCTTCCTGTTGATTGGATGGTTTTTATCCCTATGAATTTCTGAATCTTTGACTTTTAAAAGCAAAGTATTCTGTTTATTCAATCTAATCAGTTGCCCAGTAGGATTTGGCTAAACTAGGCCTTGCTCTTTTCCGTTCAGAATATCTTCCACCTGTAATTTTGGCAGTTTCCTTGAAATACATTTTAAGTCAGGGGTTCTTAACCTGTGATCTATGAATTTGTATTTTTAATATTTTGATAACTATTTCAATACAATTAGTTTCATTGTAATGCTATATATGTCCCTTTAAAAAGGAACAGTCTGACAAGGGGTCCTATACTGCCAAAGAGGTCTATGACAGAAAAGATGCTAAGAACACCTTTTCTAAGTGGTGCCTACATTTACTGGTCATATTTTTAGAAGAGGTTTTTTTTACAGTACAATTTGTCCACCCAGAAATGAGGAGAAGATGAGAATCTAAGTCTCCTAATGATGGACTCAGTGAAGAGAGTGAAAGCAGCCATGTGCATAGAGCATAGGACAAGTGTGTCTGTATTCTGGCAGGTCTGACTGATACTCTATGCCTACCTCTGAGTGAGACCCTTATGACTGTAACTTGATTGTGTGACCAACCTCTCTCACCCTCAGTTGTTTTATTTGGGGCAACGGGAACTAAGCTATTTCCAAGGTCCCTTCCAACTCTGTGATTCTAGGATAAAATTTTAAACAGAAGATGTGCATAGAAGCAACCATAAGCACCACCCACCCATGATCCACCCATTCCAGTATTCTGTCTCTGAGAGTGGCACCAAGGGGCCTGATGAAAGTTATGCTTGTCTTTCCTAATAGCAATCACAACATCACTTCCCTCCCCTCCCCCCAAAAAAACTCTCATCCCCTGCAATTATTCCTTGCATATTTCTCACCCATCAATTATATCTAAAGTTTTTGGAGTTGATTTTTATTTTCAGCTTTTCAGTGACTCATAACCCACTATGTAAAATAGGACTTTTTTATGTGTCCTAAATTTACCTCTTGCAGTTCCCAAGAGATAAAAATGAACTTATTCCAACATTTCAGAATCTGGTGCGCAAGTCAAGGTTTGTCTGTACATGACAGCAGATCCTCAGTGAATCAGAATTACCAGGATCTTGCCCCCAGGCTCCAAACCTTGACGGATGACCCCCATCTGTGGAAACCCTCCAGCCAACAGCTTGGAGGGCTATCTGATATCCTCCTCTGCAGAGAATGATGTCAGTGTATCAGGGTCTCTTTCCGTCCTGGCCATTAATTCATAGTAGGTGCCTGGGCTTAGAAACCCTAAGCACATAGTAAATATTTGCTAAACTTTGATATGATACAATAAGAAAGAGCACTAATTTTGGAATCAAAGACCTCGGCTGAAATCCTGGATGTCTCTGGATGTTTTGCTAGTTCACATACATCTCATTCGATCCTTGTATGTAGGTGCCATCCCCATTTAACAGATTAGGAAACTGAGGCAAGCAGAAGTCTGTGTTTGAAGCTGCATTAGACACAAGTCTTCCTGACTTTAAGCCTGCCACTTTGTCCACTGTGCAACCTAACTACACCCCCACTATCCATATGACCTGGTGCAAATCACTTAGCCTCTCTCTGCCTCACTTTCCCCATTTGTAAAATGAAAGGGTTTGGCTATACAGCCTTTCTTCCAATTCTAGGTCTATGGTACTAATTATATCCATTTTCTACTTCAAAGTCTTCATCTTTCCAGTATGTCCTTAAATGGCAGCTGACAGTTCTTGCCCCTATTCTCCATTCCTTGATCATTTCAGCCACTTTCCTTCAGATAAAAAGCTCTACATAGAAACTCTCTGGGAGACTCATGAAGCAAATCAACAGAGAGATAGGAGGACAGAAGCTAAACTCTTAGAAGCTAAGATCAAAGGAAGAAGAGGGGCAGCTATGTGAGAGCTGAATCTAATCTAGTTAATGTAGCATCAGCCCCAAGGGAGACAACTGCTGGGGTACCAAGTCTTCCCAAAAATATAACTCTAGAACAATTCAATTTATTAAACACTTACTATGTGCAAAACGCCATTCCAGGCACTAGGGGAATCCAAAGATGAAACAGGGCAGTCTGTATTCTGGGAGTTTACTTTCTAGCAAAAAAGATGAAATACAGATAAATAGACAGACAGACAGATAGATAGATCTATATGTATCTATATGCAGAGATCCATAACCCTCATCTTTGGAAACACTCCAGCTAACAGCTTGGAGGAATACCCAGTATCCTCTCCTGAAGGAGTATAATATTTGTGTATCAGGGTCTTTCTCCCTCCTGGCCATTAATTCATAGTGGATGCCCTTTCTTAGAAAGTATTCTGAATGTTTCCACATGAAATATCTGGCAAAGAGTAAGCACTCAATGAATATTATAGATAGATAGATATCTATATATGTATCTATATTCAGAGATCTATAACCATCCATCTATCTATGTTGTTTAGTCATTTTTCAGTCATGTCCAACTCTTTATGACCCCATTCAGGGTTTTCTTGGCAGAGATAGTAGAGTGGTTTGCCATTCACTTCTCCAGTTCACTTTATAGATAAGGAAACTGAGGCAAATAGGGTTAAGTTACTTGCCCAAGGTCACAGCTAGCAAGTATCTAAAGCTGAATTTGAACCCAGAAGGATGAGACTTCCTGACTTCAGGCCCAGCACTCTATCCACTGTGCCACCCACTGGCCCCATTTATCTATACATACAGACACATTAATGTATGTACATGTATATATGTCTATGTATGAATATGTGTGTATGTATATATACAAAATGAAAAAAATACCCTTGCTATGTAAATTCGAAGGAAAGAAAGATTATTTCTGATTGGAAATAATGAAGGCTTCATGAAAGAGGCATTTTTTTGCTAGGAGACAATTCACCAGAGTTAGAAGGGGATGATGATGGCATGAGCAGGCACATTAGTAGGATAGGAGGATGGCATCATGT
This sequence comes from Potorous gilbertii, assembly GCA_028658325.1. NCBI lineage: Eukaryota > Metazoa > Chordata > Mammalia > Diprotodontia > Potoroidae > Potorous > Potorous gilbertii. The sequence continues at coordinate 61,652,489 of CM053774.1, read as the reverse complement.
GATGGGTGGATGACAAGCAATTCAGTTTGGCTAGAGCACAAAGCCTGAAGAAGATAGTAAGAGGAGATAAACATGAAAAACTTAGCAGGTATCAGATTGTGGACAGCATTCCAATGCCAGGCCAGATAAATTAAACTTTATTCAGCAGGAAATAGAAAACTAGACTACTTCCGGGCACATTTCAAAGAATTAGGCTACTATGATGAGCTCAAAATACACACCTCATCCTACAGCCTCATTCTATAATAAACAGAGTCACTCAACCAAGTTACAATTCTGATTTAGAACAAAGTGGTCCTTTACTATTTAGGAACTTCTAACCCATTCACTAGTATGTTTCTACAACTGGTTCTCCAAGATCAAGAAAGGTAGGCAGTGTGGTGTAGTAGAAAGAACTCTAAATTTGTGCATTCCCAGATCCGGGTTTCAGATATATGTGAGCAAGAACTTCCCAAAGTCTGTTTTCTCATCTGTAAAATAGAGGTGAAAGGCAGAGTGTCTTTCCAGAAGGTCTCAAAAATTCCGATTCTGACTAGCATATATACTGGCTGTGTGACCAAGAGCAAATCACTTGATCTCTCAGCATCCCCAGATAATTCTTTAAGTCTTTAAGCTACAGAGGAATAAGGTTATAAGAGATTTACATCTGTGAAGTGAGTTTTCTACACCAGTGAAATCATAAATCCTACCTTCCCCTCCTCTTACCCCCCCCTCAAAAGAATTGGAGATAATTCTTATAACCACAGTGTTGTAGTAAGAAAATAAAACTTTCTACTATATCAATCTCTGCTGTTAATATTTTCATGGGAATCTGGTAATATCACAGTGCAGTTAAGAGGTTATCATATTCATTTGGCTTGTGCCCTATAGTAAAAGTTATTCTCTTGGGACACATCATCACACTCTCATTCTCTGGTATTATCTATTATCTATGACCCAATAATCAAATATTTTGCTGAAACACTGCATTTGGGATATTTAGTTCTGCTAGGAATGTAGGGTAGAATAACATGAGTGAGACAGCATGGTATTTAATATGGCAATGGATGGCAGCTCTTTGTCTGAAAGAGCTCCTCTCTGTTTCTAAATCTCTAGATGCTGGAGAGCAGTATGATGATCCATCAAGCCCTGACTGATATACTAACTAGAGGGTATTCATAAACTTTTTGTTGGCCTATAGTTGACATCTCCTTGAATTCTATTATTATTAGGCAGGGGCTGCATAGCATTCCATGTTTCTAAAGGTCTTAATCATAATTAGTAAAATTTTTAAAATGCAAATGGAAAATAATTTTGAATTTTCCTTCTTTTCCCTATGTTGAATTTTGGGTCCTATAAGAATGGACGGGAATGGGCACTTATATAACATCTACTATGTGCCTAACACTGTACAAAGTACCTTTACAAACATTACCTCATTTGACTGAACCAGTCTGATCAGGTCTTTGGGGGGCCATCATTAGGCCAGACATTGATTGTTCTAATCATGATATCCACACAATGATCTGAACACAATTAAGAGAGTCTAAGAGAGTAATCAGATCAGCTGTGCTGCGATACAGTTTTTGCCAGCATAATAAATGGCATAGCCTTAGAAGCAGGTAAGTGAAAAAAAGTTTTAAAAAATTGTTGTCCAGATATTTGAGTCATGTCTGACTCTCTGTGACATCATTTGGGATTTTCTTGGCAAAGATATTAGAGTGGTTTGCCATTTCCTTATCCAAAGGAAACTGAAGCAAACAGTTACTTGCCCAGGATCACACAGCAAATTGGTGTCTGAGGGCAGATTTGAACTCTGGAAGAGGAATCTTCCTGACTCCAGGCCCAGCACTCCATACACTGCACTACATAGCTTCCCACTGCTAGGTCATAGTAGCTGATATTTATACAGTGGTTTAAAATTCACAATCAAAATTTACATCTCATATGATCATCAAAACAACCCAGAGAAGGAGGCACAACCGCTACTATTGCCCCAGTTTTAAAAATGAGAAAACTGAGTTTCATTTGTCATTAAGCAGCTTTTGTTAAAATCAAAGTTTGGGGTCAAACCCTGGTCTTCCTAATTCTATCCACTGTGCCATCAGAACTCTCAATGAGAGGGTGAAGGAAGGGAAGAGGTACTTGTTAAGTCCCTACAATTGTGTCAGGCACTATACAAATATTATTTGATTTGATTTTCATAACAACCCTCAGAGGTAGGTGTTACAGTTATCTTCATTCTTCTGTTGAGGAAACTGAGGCAGACAGAGGTGAAGTGACTTCTCCAGGATCAGACAGCTAGGAAATGTCATATTTGAGGTCAAGGCTTCCTGACTTCAGATCCAGTGCTCTGTGCACTATGGTACCTCCTCAGTACCTCAAGGGCAGGTATTAGCATCACTCTAATTGAGATAATCAGAGAAGCCCTGAGTCAAAGCACATATGAGAATGCACCAGGAGTCAATGCCTGTCTAACTTAGTTATATAGTATATATTAGTTATATATTATAAAGGATATATAATATATCCTTTATATTATAATATATTATATATATTATTATATATAACAAATATCATATAATATATCCTTTATATTATTATATATAACATATATTATCATATAATATATCCTTTATATTATAATATATTATATATAACATATATTATCATATAATATATCCTTTATATATAATATATGAAGTTATATATTATAAAGTTATAAAGGAGTCTAACTTAGTACAATAAAGGGGAAAGTCCAGCGGATTTGGAGACTCCCAGGGTTCAAATCCCAGCTCTGAATTTGACAACGTAAAGCTATTCAAATCACTTCTTTTCCTAGACCTCACTTTTGCCACTGAAGATTGAGAATTGGACCAGATTATCTATAAGGTCTCTTTCAGCTCTAAATCTTTGACTCTAAGATCAAGGTTTTTCTCCCAGACAAAACTGCCTAGCAGGGGTTTACATGATGTACTAGTGATATGCATGACCAGACCAGTGAGGGAGAGTGAGAATAGCCCCTGGCAATCCACAAAGACTCCAGTTGTGCTAAGCAGATGGTGAATTCACTCCAAATCCATAAATATGTGGAGGGAAAATACCTTCAGGGTAAATAAGGACAATCTTAGCACGTCCTCTACCTCAGTGAGAACTCTTAGGTGAAGTTCTACCTTACTAGAGAACGGGAGAGAAAAATCTGTCCCCTCTGCTGGAGTCTGCCATACATGGGTTGCTGATCTTGCAGATAGCCTGGGGCAAGGGAAGCCAGCCTCCAATGCATCCCAGGCTAACTTTGGAGATGCAGCCCCCTGGGAGTCCAGCGCTGATTCTATTAGACTGTGCATTCCATTCTAAAACAGGGAAACTCAGGGTAATATATTGCAAGTAAACTTTTGATTCAACAATGCTGAAAGGCACTGTCACTGTCTGAATGTGAAAAGGAGAGTGGAGCTCAAATTCTTGCACGTGAGGTAGATTGAGCAGAGGAATGAGACCTTCCCCTGCTTTCTTTCCTCATTTCCTCCAAAAGAATTATGAAATTGCTTGCAGAATTTCAAGCACTATATTACTGCCTCTATTCCAATGCCTTAAGCAACTATTTGAAATGCCCAGATCACGGGCAAATTGCTGGTGATGCAGCCAGAAAAGTTAAAAGTGTCTTTGGTTCCTTGAGAAGAGATATGGAAATGACTGCACATGTCTAAACTATATTAAATTGCTTACCTTCTCAAGGAGGGGGGGGGGGGGAGAGAGAGAATTTGAAAATCTTTCTAAATGAATGTTTAAACTTTTTACATGTAATTGAGAGAAAACTTTTCAGTAAAGAAGAAATATGAAATACAAAGAGAAAAAGGTACTGGGTAAGGGTTAGATAAACCTATAGTAGAATTAATCTAAGAAAACATAAGAAATGAAAATAATAGACCTCATTGTCAATAAACCACCCCTAGTTCTTAGAGTCAGGAATTCTGATCTTTTATGCAGAACCATAACCAAGGTAGGGTGACAGGAACTTTGATGAGGACATCAAAATTTAGATGATCTTGACAGTATTTACACTTAAAAAGCACAGAAGCAACTGAGTTTAGCACCTGTGAGCATAAATTTTATCTATATATTTATTTTTTATGAATATTTAAAAAATTTATAATTATATATTTTATACATATGTAATATAACAAAATATTATTTTAAAGTCATAAATATTTATATGTATATGCTTAGATGTATATATATATATATATATATATATATATATATATATATGTTTGTTAAAACAGGAAATAACTAGGGATATCCTACCTTTCCACTGCCACCTCCATGGTCTCATTCAATTTGAGTTCATCCCTGGCCAGGCACCATCATCAACATTCCCCCAAATTATAGCTGCTTTCCCAAAAGAGACATACAGTGCAGTGTCTCAGAGTTTCTGTCTTCCATAAAGAGGCAATTTCCCAGGGTCTCTCCTTGCCCATTAGCAGTTACCCAACTGAATTTGTCTTTTAAAAAAAGTTTCTTTGGCTCAAATGATCTTAGGATCATGAATTTAGAGTTGAATGGAATTTGAGAAGCCTTTTTTGGTCTACTCTCTTCATTTTACAAATGAAGAAACAAAGACCCCACAAAGTGAAGTGACTCCAGGGTCACACGGGTAGAAACTTTGAGAGGCAGGATTTGAAGTCAGATCTGCATATGTTTTATAAATCTTGCCCCAGGTACCAGAGTTGCTATTTATACCTCAATCCCTATGTGACTTCTGGGAAACCCAATCTGTCATCAGCTAGAGGTTATTTCTGAGGCCATTTTTCCTACAACCATGAAAACAGCAGATTGCGATGCATTTTTCCCTGGGACTTCTCCCTGTCTTTGAAATGAGGTGGACATAATGGATGGTTTCCTAGGTGATGTGATAAATCACCCTTCTGATACATGTTGAAGAAACAAAGTCATCCTTACAAGCTTTTAATGAGGGCATTAGAGGACTGATATAGTCTCTCTTTTGTTTCTTTGGTGAAGTTTGCACAGCAAATTCAAGTTTTTCCATTCTGTCAGGTATTTCTGCTGTATAAGTCATAAGTTATGCTTTACAATTCATATTTCTTTCTTAAACAATTTGAGAATGCCATGCTGTGGCTCCATGTTCTCTTAGGGATCTACAGGACCCTCTGCCTCATCAGGTATTAATTTGTTTTCTTTGGTCTTGCAATATTTATTCATAGATGTCTGGACTTGTTTAGACAATCTGGGAGGCATATTCTCTTCTGCTATCCATTATTTTCCCTGTTGGTATATCTGCTCATGCTTAAAGTCTTAAACTGAGTTTTTTCCCTGTGGAGATCTTTGGTATTTTCAATTTTCTTTTCCTTGTTCATTTTCTGACTCCATCTTTGATGTCAGTTTCCCTGGGAACAGGATTTCAATGTTGTCTCAACATCCTTCCATACTGGGCAATTCATATTTCATTAACCTTGGTCTATACCCCAAGTGACTTCTAGGGGGGACAGCTGGATGGCCATATGGACAGTCATAGCTGGATGTCAGTCCCCTTTGCTTCAGGCTTGGTGGAGCTACACACATGCTGGCATACTGCCCGAACTTCCTTTGTTCCTTGGCTGTCCAGCAGAGCACTGTCACACTGCCTTCTCTGCCTTTTGGTTTTCATTTGCATGGAGAGAGGGTGGAGCAGAGTTGCATTCTATGGCAAGATTAGTTTGTGTAGCCCTGCAAGTGCATGGTGGCTTGTGGGGGAAGGAGGACTGAGAGACTACATTAGTTCTCTCTGATGTTAGCTCATTGGGTTGTTACTTCATTAAGCGTTAAGTTTCTTGGAGTCTGGTTTCAGAGACAACTAAAATTATATTTACATCTAACTAAATTTTATAAATATTATAAAATTTATATCTCAAGCCAATTCCTATTTTGGAGAGATGTGAGAGGTTGTGAGAGAAAATGTCTAGTCCTCTATCTTATTGATCACACGACACTGAGAAAACTAAACATTTTAAACACACCAATATAACATACAGCTGGGGAAAAACAGGGGACTCAATGGAAAGAGAGCTCAATCTCAGTTCAAATCCCAGTCTAGGTATTTGTTATCTAAATGACTTTGGGAAAATCATTTAATCTCTCTAGGCCTCAGTTTTGCTATCTATGAATTGAGGTGGCATGTCATATGGCTCTATGGCCACACATCTCACAAAACCTTCATTGGAAATTCAGCTATGACTTGATTATTTACCTGCATTTACGCCAGGGAGAAAGGAGTGGGGGGAATGGGCACTTGGAAAAGGAATTTCCCCAAGGAAATGATTGGGTGGGAAAAGGCTTTGGGCCTTCAGAAAGATAGAAAATAGATTTAGCATAGTAACCAAAAGTAGATGTTAACCACAAAAAATAGGGGGAGATGGAGGTAGCTCCAATAAATTAGTTTGAAATAGTTTTCACGGGGCGGAGCCAAGATGGCGGAGTAGAAAGACTCACATTTGCTAGCTCCGAACCCACAGCCCATGGATTCCCTCTAAAAAGAACTCCTGACTAATTCTGGAACAGTGGAAGCTGCACAGAAACACAGTGAAGGAGATTTCCGTTGCAGAGAGCCCTGAAAAACCCACCGCAAATATACCCCAGACGGGAGCGGAGTCCTCCCCTCCCCCGCCCCGGCCACAGGGCACTGAGAGGAGCGAGCAGACCCAAGCAGGCATCAGGGACCTGAATCTCCGGCAGCTGCGAAGGCCCCTCCACCTACAGACGCACAGGTCAGTGAGAGAGACGGGCTGAGAGGGGAGCAGGGTATCTCCGGGACTCGGACCCCCCGGTGGCTGCGGCAGAGGCGGGGCGGAGGCAGCTCCGCCAGAGACTCCCGGGGCGGGCAGGGGCTCCTCAGCGTCTCCATTGCAAGAGATCTCTGCATAAACCCCCTGAGGGAACTGAGCCTGAGAGGCAGCCCTGCCCCCACCTGAGAACCAGCAGATAAGCTCTCATTGAAGAGCAGTCAGGCCTGCCACCAAAAGTCCTGAGGTTGGGGAGCAGAATTTGAATCTCAGA
>CM053774.1:61628546-61644960 GCA_028658325.1 Potorous gilbertii | reverse complement strand
ACAAATGGGGAGAAAATTTTGGAACCCAAAATCTTGTGAAAATGAATGTAAAAAGTTAAATAAATTTATTTAAAAAAAAAAAAAAGAAAGAAAAACAGACTATGAAAGTGTCGCCTCTACATCATCCTTATAGTCATCCAACCTTTCCTGAATCCTTCCAGTGAAGAGGTGACCACCACAACTGAGGAAACCCTCTCTGCTGGGAGACAATGCCCCATCCAACCAGCAAGAACACGTCTCTGTGATTCTGACCCCTCCGCCACCTTCTTCTGCCACTGTGGGCCAAGCAGAACTGGCCCAGTCCCTGAGATGCTCCCCCATCACTCTTCTATTCTCCAGGCTACAGAATTCTATTAGGTGGGGGAAAAATCAACTCCAGCAGGATGAACTGGCTCTATAATCTAACAGATATTCTCAGAAGGAACCTGAAACATATTATGAATTCATACTTCAAACAGTTTGCAATATTCATGGTTTTTTCTAAATTCATTTTGTATATTATTTAATATCCCAAGTATATGACTAAAAAGGTAAGGTTTTTAACTTTTTTCATTTGTGATTTTGAAACTACTACATATTAAAGACAAAGATAAAATTAATGATCTTCATTCACTCACTTCCCAAATAAGAGGCACCCCCTTAGTTCCTGCTACCACAAAAAAATGCTACTAGAAATATTTGTTTTCGTATATGAGTGAAGTATGCTTCAGTACCTTTTTCTTCTTTCTTTGATTTCTTTGGGGCACAGGCCTAGCAGTGACACTGTTGAATCAAAGGGTACGCTCAGCTTAGAAATCTTGTGTGCTTTTCAGAATGGCCCCACCTATTCAAAGCACCATTAATGGGTCATTAATGCCCCCATTTTCCTACAGCCCATTCCATATTTGTCATTTTTCAGTGTAGGAGAAAGAAAAAATACATGCTTGTTAATTGAAAAAAAAATTGATATGACACAAAAAAATGAATTTTAAATTCATAAATGGTAAGAAAGGAAATCTCACCAAACAAAAAAAGGAATATGAAAAGTTAAAGAGAAACTCATTCTTCAACGGATCTGTGATCTGATTGATGTAAATAATCCAGATACCCTGGAGTCAAATTCTCATCAAATTCCATTAAAAGCATAACTGATACTGTGTATTAATCAAAAGGCATGTAGGATTAAGGACAAGATCCAGCAGTTCTTTGAGAAAGGACCATCCCAATGACTGACTCGGGTGCCGTGAAATCCTTTAAGGAGCCCCAGGTACTGCTGACCTGAGGATGGGAGTGACCAGCCAGAACCTAAAACACTCTGCACAAGCCTCTGGGCTTGGGACATGACCATCCTGAGTTCCTCTATGCAGGGGCTCACGAGGCATCTTCACGCAGTCAGCTTCGGGAGGGAGGGGGTGAGACAATGAAAGTGGGGAGGGTCAAGTTGAGAAGAGTTCTGATTTCTCCTTCCCTTCCACCTGCAGAGACCTGGGCCACAGGATTCTAGGATTAGAGAACTTGCTTGACTGACTCTCAACTACCAGATCAGGTTCATTCGTGACATTATACCTTTTAGGAGCTTATTTAGACAACATGATTGCAACTGTTACGCTAGCTGAGAAAAAGTTGGAATCAATACGACCTAGCAGAGTTACCATGATAAATGAAAAAGGAGACAGACCGCCATTGTTGGGTAATTAGAAATTCTGATGCAGTCCTTTGGTCTGTCTGCTACCATTTGACTTAAATGCACATTCTGCGGAAGCAAATTTTAAGTCTCTGACAACATACTTACCTGTACTAGAGATGGTGACATGTTTGCCTGGGAGTCAGACGTGAACAGTAACACCACCAAGCAGCCCTCCAAATGAGAAGCAGCACAAGAAGCATGGTTTGGCCTTTTTTGATCTATTATCCTATTCTTGAGACATCCGCCAGCAAGTCTGAGAAGCAGGCCACCACTTATTTCAAAATCACATCGTTCATGAAAATGCTGACCAAAATGGAGCTCTATGACACTTACCTGGAGACCTCAAGAAGGCAGGGGAAAGAAGAATGACCAAGGAAGATACGGCAACTTTCTGTCTCCATAAAGTCAAACACTGGGGAAAGAGAAACTCAGGGCTCAGAAGAGCAAGAGGGTGGTCGCAAGATGGGAAGCCACAAAAAGGCTTCTGAATTCCAGCCAGAGAAAGATGTTTCTGACCCTACAGGCCACCCTGCAGCAAATTCCCATGAGGAATCACATCAGTATCCTGGAAAAAGATGATGTCCATTGCACTGACCTGTTTGTATGTGCCATCTAACAAGGTGTCCAGATGCTGGAGAGGGGCAGGTGTCTTATCCTTGAATCTGGTCAGCAGGCGTCGCTCAATGGCTCGGAACTGGATGGCTCTTTCAGATAACAGCTCTTCAACTTTTTCTCCATTCAATCGGAGCTATAATTAAAAATTTCCAAAACTACAATTAATTTGTCAGTAAAAATCTTTTGTATGTTTGTGATCGCACGTGGAGGTGGTCTCACAGCCCACTAATGAAGCTCATATCTAGCAAAGTGTAGGTGCCGCATAAATGCTCTTGATTAACTCTGAGATCAGTTATTCTTCTTTTAAAGTATTTCTCTTAGTAGTAAAAAGATACTATTGAAAATTAAAATAATCCCAACAATACAAAGAAGCTAAATGGTTTCCAAAGTGAGGCTGCTATTATTGCACTAAGTAAATATAATAGCATGAAATCCCCCAAATTTGAAGCATACCACAAATATATATGTATACATAATATGTCTAGACAATTGCTGAAAATGTCCACGAATAATGTGCTGAATGTATATGGGAAACAACAGCATGTCTACAGAATATTTATGAATGCAACTGAAAATTGAAAAATCTATTTCATGCTTTAACTAATGGACGCGTGACAGCACAGAGGAAAATGCATGTACCCTCTCTCTACAAATTATTCTACCAGTAAAACGAAAATGACTTGTCATGTGTAAAGTCATATTATCATAAAACTAGGAGGGAGTAAAGGACTCTATTTTTCACAGCTAAAAAGTAAATAAATTTGTAACCACCAGCGTTGTGGGGAGTATTATGAAAGATAATGTTGTTATATAAAAAGAAAAAGCTTTTGTACAAACAAAATCAACCTAGCTAACATGAGAAGAAAGGAGAAATGACAAGGGAAAGCTCAGTGGGAATGATGTGGAGTGAGCATATGGGAAAGATTCTGATTTTAAAAGCGACAGAAAATCAAGAACGAAAGATAGATCCTCTTGGCAAGAAAACATGACAAGATCAATGAGTTAAAGCTGGGAAGGACCATCCCGGCCAATATTTCCATTTTACAAATGAGAAAAGTGAAGCCCAAAAGGTCACTCAGATAGTATGAGGCAGTCAACTTTCAAACCCAGGCCCTTTGACTCCAAATCCAATATTTACACTACATCACATTGCCGCACTTTATCTTGAATTTAACATATTCAAAATAAATTTATAATCTTTCCTACAAAATGCCTTTACTGACAATCTTCCATGTTCTGGGTCAGGGCTCTATTTGTGTCCCAGTCTAGAAACTGCGAAGATATCTTTAAAGCTTTTACTCTTTATATCTAATTAATTAGCAAATACAATCAATTCTTACCTCACCCCACCCTTCTCTCACTTTCCAAGCTGCCTTTTCCTCCTCAGCTGCCTGGCTACCACTGCAAAGCACCCAGCACCACGCCCTCTTCCCAGTCCTAGTCCTGGGCTCTCATCCATCTTACGTAGAACACCTATTCATTAACTGATCTGCTACAACAATCTTCCTAAAATGCTACTTTCATCATCACATCCGTTGTCCTCAAGAATCCTCAAGGGAGCAGTATTCCCTACTACACCAATTTCAAATTTCTTGGTATACTGACAAAATCATGGTTCAGTACACACACACACACACACACGCACGCACGCACACGTGCGCACACACACACACACACACACACACAAACACACGAGGGGTGGGGTCAGCAGGGAATTTCTAATGATAAAGCAAAATCCTTGAAGAAAGAGAACTTGATCCAGAAGCAGTTTAGAGATGAAACATGGAAAAGGGCCCCATCATTCTTGGAATTAACAAGATCTACCAGTGTTTCTATCAAAATCTAGCTTCACTGGGGGCAACAGTGAAACCAAGGCATCTGGACACCATTATCTCAGTGTCCAATATACTACACAAGGGAAAAACAATGCCAAATCAATATGCATATATTAAGGGCCTACTATGTGCCTGGAGTATGGAATGCATGAAGGGTAACAATGTATATAAGAAGTCTAGAATGGTAGATTAGAGCCAGTGTGTGTGATAGGCTTTAAATGTCAAACAATGATCCCTCTACCTATTTTTCTCAACTCAATAAAATAATCTTCATGAGAATGACCCACAAGTCATGTCCTGATGGTGTCTGTGATGAAGCTGTATGTGGATGACTTTCTGCAGCAGACCACAACTGCCTGAGGTATAAGGAATATAAATCAGACCAAGTCTATGATGTGCTGAGCACAACTAGCGTCTTTCTCAACCAAGTCAAGTCTGGCCTGAAAGTTTCTCTTCAAAGGAGGTCTCTCCCTTTCCATGACGGACATGGCCTGGGAGATAATCTTGGGTAACCATCCACAGAGCATCAGCACCAAATGGGATAGAAAGTAGATGCACATACTCCACCTGGGAAGCATCTGAAGGGCTTCATTTACAATGCTCTCATCTTGTTTCCCTGAATGTGCTTCCTTTTATGTTCCGTGCGTATGTGGTAAGGAAACATTCATGTGCAGTTAAACTATATTAAAGAATTGTCCTTTTCCCCATACTAATGCTGGCCCCCATTTCCCCAATACACAGACACACACACATGCACACACGCACATACATGCACACACATACACATGCACGCACATACACATACATGTACACACACAAGACCTGTTTCTTTATTTGCTGTTGAGTAACCTCATAATCTCTCCACCTTCTGCTAATACCATTCAGTCATTGTGGGGAGTTATTGAAATGGAAAGATTTCTTTCTTTATTGCTTTTTATAAGAAGCAGGTGCCCCTTTCTGCCATTCAGTTTTTCCACCTCTTGGCTGCATCCTGCAGTTGTTGCATGTCCACAAAGTTGCTCTATTAATGCATTATTAAGGTACATTGTCTCGGTTCATAAACGATTTCCTTACAGTTGTTTTGCCGCCCTTGGAAGCTCTTCCAGACCAAAGGCCATCTGGGGCCCTGGAGAGTGACAGCTTCAGGGAATGGGGAAATCATTTTCTCTATGGCTTTGTACCAAGAGAGATGGAAATATCTGTGTACATTAACACACATGGCTTGCTCCTAGTTCTGTCACTGGAGGCCAGACAGAACAAATGTCATCCTTCTTCCACCTGCTACAATGGCAAGTTCTTGCAGATAGCCATCACATGCCCCACCATATGTCTTTGCTTTTTCTCTAGGCTAAACATTCCCTGTTGTTGTTGTTGAGTCATTTCAGTTGTGTCTGACTCCTGCTGACCCCATTTGGGGCTTTCTTGGCAGAGATGGCGGTTTGCCATTTTCTTCTCCAGCTCATTTCTACAGATGAGGAAACTGAACTGTCCTGGGTCCCTCAGCTAATAAGTATCTGAGGCCACATCTGAACTTTGGAAGATGAGTCTTCCTGCTTCCAGGCCTGGCTCTCTCTCCGCTGTGCCCCCTTAGCTGTGCTCAGTTCTGGGCCCAAGTGCTTGCCCATCTCTATTGACAATCAAAGATGTATATTTGAAGTGGCTACCTGTCCAGATGCTTGTAATGCTTTGGTCAGTAGGCCTTCTTTGTCCACTTGTCCTTACTCTATGGATCAGTGGCTGGGCAGGTCTCTTTCGAATGACCCTCGATGGCAGATGCATTTTCTCAGACTAGACTATAAATTACAGATTTGCATGGGGAGAGGGAAATTCTGCCCTACAGCAAAGAAATCACAGGTTCATCTCACCAAAAGTAGGTTGAAAGAGGTAAATGAATGGAAAGACGTCACTTATAATAGGGCATTATTTATATGCCCTACATCACACATATTGGTCTGCTTTAACATGAAAAAATTCAGACACCTCCAAAGTAAAATATACTAATCTTTGTAGAATTTCCCTTCCTTGTAAGACTTCAAAAAATCTTATTTCAAGCTTTTTATTCTCTGAGGACCTAACGCTGTATGGAATTATGTATTTATTCTGTACAAAAATTCTTACACTAATTCTGAATGCCTTAGAACCAAATAAGAGAAATTTGACTGAAACATCACCTCTATAGCACATACGAATATTATTTTATGCATGTGAACAGCAACATCTTTTTAAAAACTTCCTGGCTATCGGAATCTGGGGAGATTAACTTTATGACATCTTTTGGTCAAATCCTTAGAACCAAAGATGTGCGAATTTAGCCAATCACCCAACAGCATTAAGTAACCACCTGTTACAAGCCAAGCCCAGGCACCAGACAGAAAAAGACAAAAGGAAGACAGTTACTACCCTCAAAAACCTTATATTGAAGATACATGAGAGGATGGTCAATCCAAGGCCATTTTATCTCAGATAGTTCAATATTAACGTGTTTGTTGTAATTTGGAACTGATTCTACTTCATGCAGCATAAATACTGTCCTTGGATTCAGAATATATTTATGAGGCATAAAAACTTAGGTTAATTATTTTTGATATATAAAACGTGTACTTAAAGTAACATGACTGATTTTAAACACACACAGGTTGAGATCTACAAAAAAGTACATTACAAATGGTCACCTTAGTAGCCTAGACGTTCCATGCAATAACACTGACATTCAAAAACCCCATTTGGAAACTGCCCTTGAAAATAAGCAGGAAAATTCATCTCTTTCCTTTTTTAATGATATCTCACTTTCCTCCAAACAGGAAGAAATTACGTTACTCACTAGATGTCAGTTAGTCATAAACGTTTATCAAGTGTACTCTGTATATCAGGCATTATGCTAAGCTCTGCAGATACAAGAAGAGGAAAAAGACAGTCCCTGACCTTCAAGAGCTTACAATCCAGTGAGGGAGACATCAAACAAATATTTGTGAACAAGACACAGACACAAATATGGATAGATCTACATCTGCAAATACAACAGGAAACAGCTAACAGAAGGAAGGCACTAGTACTGAGAGGGCTGGGGAGAGGATTCCTGTGGAAGATGGGATTCTAGTGAGAAGAAGGCAAAGATGAGGAGGGAGAGCATTCCAGGCACAGGGGAGAGCCGTGGGGGGCTGAGAAGTGGGAGTTCTTGTTCATGGAACAGTGAAGAGGCCAGGGTCATTGGACTGAGGGGTGTGTGTTGGGGAGTAAGCTGTGGGAAGACTGGGAAGGGAGGAGGGAGCGAGGGCATGAAGAGCTCTGAATGCCAAGCAAAGGATTTTTTTATATGATACCAGAGGTGGAGTTATGGTGCCAAAGGAAATCTGAGGCAGTCCCCAAAATGAAATCCATATTCCTCAGGACATTACAACCGCCTTTTGAAAGTATTTTATGCTCTGAAGGTAATGCCAAAAGAAGAATTTCAAATAATGGAAGCCTGTTTGTAATAAGAGTACAGGCCACCACAGTGACTACTTAATGACCACACATAATTCCTGGTCTGTTTATCCAAAAATATCAGGCACATTTCCTCTACTCCAAAGGTCCTTAACCTGGAGTCCACACATTTTAGACAGATTTCAAGTCATTAGCTTAGAGTCCTATGCTACAAAGGCCAGGACTTGAAGCAATCTCCCTATTATGGACCAGCTCCAGTTCCAACTTTGCTGAGTCAATTTTCAGTCATGTCTAACTCTCCATGATTCCACCTGGGGTTTTCTTGACAGAGATACTGGAGCATTTTGCCATTGCTGCTTCCGGCTCATCTTATAGATGAGGAAACTGAGGCAAACAAGGTTAAGTGACTTGCCAAGGGTCACACAGCTAGTAAGTGTCTGAGGTCAGATGTGAACTCAGGAAGATGAGTCTTCCTTATCCCAGGCCTAGCCCTCTGCACACTATGGCGCCCCCTGGCTGCTCCTTGAGTTCTAACTTGATGTTCTAGTCTGCTCATAAATATGGGTCACTAGTCAGGACACCAGGAAATCAGACAGAACACCATGAATATGACACCATTCCTACAGGAAAGGTAACTTAAGGTGTCGCTCTGCTGAAAATGAGGGGAGGTAGACACCTGTTCATGAACTAAATAGAAAGAATATCACGATACATCATTAGACATACCTCAAAATGCTGGTCAATCAGATCAAAGTACTCTTGCAGAGGAATACACCCTGAGAAAGAGCAAGTGAAATCCTTGATTCCCTGCTTTTCAAAATGCTCCTGAAGACGAAGAGTGAGCTCCTTGGTAATGAGCCAAAGGTCTTCAAACTGCTCACTCTGGATCCGATACCGTTCTGTCAAGAGAGCCACCAAAAGAGAGATATGCCGTTAGTCATCAGCTGGGGAACAGAATGAAACCAGACAAAGCTCTCCAGTCTGCAGAGGTAAAAAGTTTTTTCCAAAACATCTCCCATTTCCATTGATTTTATGTAAAAATTTCTGTTGCACAATGAGAGTTTTCTGCCTCCACCACACAGTCTGGCTCCCAAAGGTGGGCAGTCACCAGAAGGGGCAGAGGAGGCTTCCAAACATGAAGCATCTTAGGACAAGATCACACCAATAAAAGCAACCTTGACATAAACCCATAGAAATGTTCTAAACAATGAAACCTGCTCCAGGGACAATCTGGGTCAATAGAAGCACCTGGCATCCAATGGTCATGGACACGCTGCCAGCATCCAACTCATGTTTATCCAATAGAGAGAGGGACCAAAAGGTAAGGGAAGCAGTCCTCTGCCTCATCACACCAGCATGGAGCAGTCAGGTGGAGAGTTTGGGACTTGGTCAGGAGGACCTAAAATTCCAGCCACAGACACTTATCAGCAGTGTGACCCTGGGCAAGTCACTTTTTTAAAAAATCGGTTTGCCTCAGTTTCCCCAACCATAAAATGGAAATGATAATAGCATCTACCTCTCAGGGCTACTATGAGGGTCAAATAAGAGAGTATGTGTCAAGTGTTTTGTGTATATCCTAAAGTGCTGCATGAGCAACTGGGGGACACTGCCAGGCCTGGAGTCAAGAAAACTCAACTTCCTGAATTCAGACCTGATCTCTTATACTTATCAGTTGTGTGACTCTGGGCAAGTCATTTAACCCTGCTTGCCTCATGAAGAAAACAGCAAATCCCTTCTGTATCTCTGCCAAGGAAACCCCAAACGGGGTCACAAAGAGTCCAACATGACTAAAAGAACAGAATCCCCCCAACAAATAAAGGGTTGCGTAAACGTCAGCCATTAGGAGGATCAGAAAAAGCACACCAGACATCTGGGGCTCTGGATGCACAGGCCCCAGAGAAATATTTGGTGAGCGAATGAACCTCTGAAGAAACTGCGAGCTCTCTTCCATCAAGCCTTAGTCACAACAAAATGGCATCCCCCTCAGTGTCCTGACCGTCCTTATGGGGCTCAGAGCTGATGGGATGGGATCACTTTACATTAAGTACTCCATTGGAGAACTGGGAGGTATTGTCTCTTCCTAGTCATAGTGGTATCCACTGGGGGTCGAGCACACCACCTCCTACATTCTGGGCACCCAGTGAGTATCTGCTGAATGAATTAATTCAACCTGAGAAATAGAAGATGTGTCCCCTTGGCAAGAACACTCTAACCTCTAAGTGTGTCTACATCTCTGTAAAACGTGCCATTCAATGTACTGACTTCCCAAACCCAGAGCCTACTGGTACTTGTAAAAATGGAGTAAAATGCTCATCCGAAGGGGCATGGCCTGCACTGACTGTTGGATCTCATCCACGGTAGATTTTAGTGAATTGTTAAACTAGTTACCAAGGCCTAGGGGCTCTTCCTGTGCCACTGTTTCACGGCTGTCCCTTCCGTTCCCACAGCCGCCATCTTGTCCTGTCTTCTTCTCCCCATCCAGCCAGACTCCTAATTGACCTTCACTGGGGCCAGATCAGACTGAAATACTATCTGTGTTCTTCATTCCTCAGCTCAAAGACAGCCAATGAAGCCTGCTAAGTCTACACTCCTGCAGGCTTAAACTAACATCACCAATGACTTCAAATGACTCTTCTCTGGCCCAGTTTTGAGCAGGCTACAGGGGCCTACCTTAGGAGATGATTCAGTCTGTCAAAGTCATTCCCAAAATGTGGCACCAAATTGAACATAATACAGCGGACGCGGTCCAGTGAGGCAGGGCAGGAGGCCTGGAACCACCCACATTCTAGATCCTATGCCTTCCATATTGTTTTTTTACTTTGCCTAAGTCACACTCAGGTTGGGCTGGAAGTCCACTAGATCCTTTTCATACAAATGGTAGGGTGTGTGTCTCTGATTAACTCTATTTCTTAAATCTGAGAAGAGGATGTCACATTGTTCTCCATTAAGCTTCATTTTACAATCTCCAGGTCAGCTTTGTGGTCCCTTGAGACCTGATGACTTTGTTATCCAACCCCAAGGTTCAGGTTATCAGCACACTACTTATGCCTTCACTCAAATCATTTTTAAAGAACACAAAAAGAAAGTTGAGGAGAGATACATGTGATGCCCCACTCTAGACCTCCACTCCCACAATGCCTGCCCCTCTAAGTTGACAAGTCTTCTCTAATTAATTTAACCAATTCCCAACCCACCTAAATATAACAGCCTTTAGTTAGCCCATGTCTCTCATGAGTCAGTCAACAAGAATTGAATAAGTGTTTACTACATGACAGGCACTGTCCTAAAGTCGGGGTCACAAAGGCAGAAACGTGGTTCCTTTTCTCCAGGAGCCCACATTCTCACAGGAGAGACAACATGCAATGAGGTGCATGGCATGCACAATGTAAATGGAAGGCATGAGCAGCTGGAAGAACTGAGAAGGCCTCTTGCTAAAGGTGAAACCTGGCTTGAGTCAAGTCTTGAAGAAAGCCAGGAAAGCAAAGAAGAGGAGAGTCTTTCAAGAAAGGGCAATGTTCAGTGTGAATACACAGAACCAGGAGACAGGCTGCCATGTGTGAGGAGCAGCAAGTAGGCGTGGGCACCGTACTTCACAGTACGTGGAAGAATCCAATGGACAAAGACAGGAAAAGGAGGAAAAAGGTCTTAAATGCCACACAGGGGTTGTGACACTTGATCCTGGAGGTAGGAGGAGGCCACTGGGGATTACTGAGGGGCAGGGGATGAGTATGTGAAAGATGCCATAAAGTCTCGCTTCAAGTCTGTGTAAACCATGTCAAATCCATCTTCCAGTCTTCCTTTCTAGTACCCTCGGCATGACCTGCCCCTGATTAAGCTAGGCACCTACCATGTACACCTACTATATACCTCTGCCTAGATGTTCCAGTGGCAGTTCAAGCCCAAAGGTCCAAAACTGAATTTGTCATCTTAAATAAAAACAAGAGTCAACTGATCCCTCCGCTAGCCTTTCCTCCCACTGCCAGTGGCACCACCAACCCACTACGCAGAAGTGAACATTCAGAATGAGCTCTAACAGCCCCATTTCCCCTGCCTCCTCCTCAAATGATTCAATGCTTCTTAGCAAGTGCATCCCAACAAAATCTCCTCTCCATTCTCACTACCACCATCTTAATATAAAACCCCTCACATACTATTCCTATACAGCAATAAATGTTAATGTAATACTAAAAAAGACTTCACTGTTTCCCCCTCAGGCCACTGTACTCATTGCTGGACAGTTAATCCCCTTTGTTCCTTCTCCCTCCCCCAAACCTTCCATACCTCCCCACTACCTGACAAAGGAAGTTCTTTCTGCTCTTGCTACTTGTGACCCTCTACAACTGGGCACCCTCTCACTTTTCCAACCCGACTATATATCGTCACTCTCTACACCAGAGTCAGTCAAGATCAGGTCCACGCTCCATGGAGTATCCCCTAATCTACCAGTCAAGTCACTGTGTTCAGACAAGAGGCAGAGAGTTTTCTGGTATGTAGGGCCATTCTTCAAGGGCTGAGTGTGGTTCTTTGGGATTGTCATGGCCTCTCCTCTTCTCAGTGCCCACATCCCACGCCTTCTAGAAAATCTTCAACTTCACGAACTTCCTTTTGAGGAAGCGCCAGCATTTGCCTTTCTGCGGCCCAAAAGCCCTTCTCCCATCATCCATGTGATTCCAAAGGTCACTTCAGGGGCCCCAACAGTCCCATCACCTGGGTGGAGGCTGATCAGGGCCCAGTGGCTGACAGAACCAGAATGGAGAGGAGCTCACTGATCTGGGCAATCCTTCCTGGTCACTCTTATTCCCTCCATTCCCACAATCGTCCTCATTGGCAGAGAAAACAGAAGCCAGATTAGAGCTCAGTGGTACCACTTTTCCTCTTTTGTCATTCCCCTGCCCACTGGTCACCACCATACACAGGCCTTCCTTTCCTCACTCTCTTCTTCTGTCCAACAGAGCTTTACATACACATACACACAAACACACCCCATACATACACACCAGCCATACACATAGACACACATACCATACACACACACTTCCTATCTACACATATCACACACGCATATACACACACCTACCACACACCTCACCCCATTACCTGGCCACCTGCCAAATCTGGCCATTTCTGCTCCACAGCACCACTTCTATCCATCTTGTCCCCTTTTCTTCACTCACACAACCACCCAAATTCAGAACCTTTTGCCCCAGTGACTGTGCATCCCCCACATCAGTCTCCCTGCCTCTGGTCTCTTCCCACCCAGCTGCCAAAGCGATCTTCCCAAAGCAGGGGTGAATCTGACTCTGTCAGTCAGCTGCAGTGAATTCTTATGCCTTGAGGTCTAAATATCAACTCCTCTGTTTGGAGTTCAAAATTATACATGGCCTGGCCTCAGTTAAGTGGGCATTGCCCTGTTCTTCCACAGGACCCTCTCTCCCCCATCTGGGACATGTCACTTAACTAGGCTTCAGACTCCTCCAACGTAAAATGGAGATAAAAGCAGCCACCTCTCTGTGTTGTTGTAAGAATCCAATGAGATCCTACAGCCCACAGCTGGGGACCGAGCCCATAAACACTTGTAAGTTAGTGTTTTCTTCCTTCCTTCGCTCCTTCCCTCCCTTCCTTCCTTCTTTCCCAGGTAGAGATGGACAACACCTATACCTTGATCTTTCTCTTTATTGTCTGACAAATAAATTGTTTTGTTTCATGGTTATTTCTCGATGTTAAAATTACAACAAGCAATAATAATGGCAGTGATATTTGGTGTTCATCTACTGACTTCCTGCTTACAAAGTGCTCTACAAAAGTGACTTAAGCCTTAAAACAACCCTTTTTAAGGGAGGCCCACTAGCCATTACTAGCCCCATTTTAGGAATATGGAAACCAGGTTTCTTGGAGACCATGATTCCCCCAGGCCAGATCTGAAAAAAGGTCTCTGTACTCCAATCCCAGGGCTCTTTGCATCACCACAAGCTGTCTCTACAAGTACAACCTCCAGCCTTCTCTGCTCAGAGATGGCATTACAGGAAAGATACAGTAAGGATTCAGGAGGCACCTACTCTAAGGACAGGAGACAACCCAGCGGGAAGAGTCTGGGGAATGGCTACAGTTTGGCTGATATGCAGAAGATGAAAAGGGGAGAAAAGAGAAATAAAAATGGAAACCTAGTTGGCACCCTTCGATGCCTGGCTGAAGAGGCTGTTTTTTTATTTTAGAAACAACAGGGAGTCACCAAGTTTGTTGAGCTGGAGGATGCTGAGGCCAGACGTTGCTTCTTCATCTTGGGAATAACACACAAGGTTTGAGGAATTTGGCTGATGCAGTCTGCTGGCAAAAAGACATGATCTCAATGCTTCTGTCTCTCTCCTTTTCTTTCACATTCATGTAAGAAGCTCCAATTAAATTAGAAAGTCTATCACTTGCTGGCAATAAAAAGCTATCTGACTCCCTTAATGATATGATACCTCAGACAATAAACTGCACAGTGTTACCAGTTGGCAGCTTGAGAATCAGGAAAATGAACCAAAATTGCCATATGTCTCCCTCGTAGTTTGGCCTAAATATCAAGCATGATTTTAGAAGCAGATGACTTTTAAGGATCCACCAATCCCCAGGCACCAAGCTCCTATGATATACTTATAAACGACTTGAATGTTTCTTGTGTAAAAGATCCTGTTCTCTTTGGATATTTTGAGTCCCTCTAGACTGATATTCTAGCGTTTGGAGGAAGGACTTTTCAAGAGGCAGAAATAGGTCTGTTAGAAAGTTTCTATAAAACTCAATTTTATTTTTAGAAGAGGAGACAGAAATTGATCAATAGAAAACCCAAGTTAATCTCACTGCCTATGGCCTCTTGTTGTCACTGGGCCATTTTTCAGGCATGTCCAACTCTTCATGACCCCATTTGGGATTTTCTTGGCAATGATACCAGAGTAGTTTGCCATTTCCTTCTCCATCTCATTTTACAGATGAGGACACTGAGGCAAAGAGGGTTAAGTAATTTGCCCGGGGTCACAAAGCTAGTGTCTGAGGATGGATTTGAACTCAGGAAGATGAATCTTCCAGACTCCAGCCCTGGCCCTTTATCCATTGTGCCATCTTATGCTCACTTACAATGGTCCCACATATAGTACATTACATTTCTTTTTTAATTTGCATTAAAGAGGGGCGGAGCCAAGATGGCGGAGTGAGAGCAACAACTCACCTAAGCTCTTGGACAAACTCCTTCAGGTACCTCAGAAAAGAGAATCTGACCAAATTTTGGAGGTGCAGAATCCAGTGGGAGACAAACAGTGACAGATTCAGAGCTCAGGTAGGCCTGGAAGGTCCACGGGAAAGATCTGTTCTGTGGGGATGAGCCCACAGCCCACAGCGCACAGCGCAGCGGAGCAGAAAGGACCCAAGAAACCTGAGCGGCAGGTAGAACCAGAGGAGCGGCACCAACGGCAGGAGACAAGCCGAACCCAGTCAGTGAGAGCCACAGAGTGCCAGATATCAGCGAAGCAGCTCCTGAGACTTTCAGCCCAAAGATCAAACTTTGGTAAGTCACCTACTTGAACTTCCAGGAGCCAGGATGGCGGAGTGATCAGTAAATGCTCTCTCCTCCCCCCTTGATGACCATGAAAGAACCATAAACTATTTCCCCAGAAAAATCCCAGATCAGCAGAAACAGCAGAAGGAGGCCAATAGTCTCATAACATCTGAGAGGAGGAAAATAGCTAACGGGGATTGCTCCTACAGTGGCAGAGGCAAACCAGAAGGACAGAGGACTCAGGCAGGGAAAACTTGCACTAGGACCCAGGCAAGCCTCAGCGCCAGGAAAGGAGCCCCAGGAGGGGTGGGAACACACATTAGCATCTAGGCGTGCCTCAGCTGTCCAGGGGAATCAGAAAGAAAATAGGGCAGCTGGGATTACCAGCCCCTGAGCTTGCCTTTGCCTCAGGTCAGCAGAGGGGTTATCTCCTGTGACCAGACCATTCCTCCCCCACACTTAACAAACTAACCCCAGGGCTGATTGGAGAAACACCAAACAAAAACCTGCTTTTAGCTTTTCCACACATCAGCTCAGCAAAAAGTTCTCTAGCTTTGGACTGAAAGAACCACAAGCCACAACACTCAATCAATATCATGAATAAGAAAAAGCAGAGGACCGAAAGATCCATAGAATCCTTCTATGGGTATAAGGACCAAAACACAAACACCAAAGAGGTCAGAGCTGAATCCATCTGAATCTTCAGAAGGGACTATGAACTGCTCACAAGCACAAACAGCTCTCCTGGAACAGCTGAAGAAGGAAATAGAAGATAAACTGGCCAATGACCTTAAAATTAATAAGAAAGAATTCACTGATGAGAACATCTCTTTGAAAAGGAAAATTGAACAAATGGAAAAGGAAGTTCAAAAATTAACTGGAGAAAATAACTTCCTAAAAGGGCAAATGGAAAAGGAAGTACAAAAATTAACTGGAGAAAATAGCTTCTTGAAAGGAAAAATTGGGCACATGGAAAAGGAGATACAAAAGTTGACGGAAGAAAACAATTTGATAAAGATTAGAATTGGGCAAGCAGAAACTAATGACTCAGTGAGACAGCAAGAATCAGTCAAACAAAATCTAAAGAATGAAAAGATAGAAGAAAATGTAAAATATCTAACTGGAAAAACAACTGACCTGGAAAATAGATCCAGAAGAGAAAACTTAAGAATTATTGGCCTGCCAGAAACCCATGATGGAGAGAAGAGCCTGGACAATATCTTCCAGGAAATCATCAAGGAAAACTGCCCAGAAGTACTAGATTCAGAGGGCAAAATAGTCATCGAAAGAATTCACCGTTCCCCTCCTGAAAAGGATCCCAAACTCAAAACCTCAAGAAATATAGTT
>CM053774.1:61581717-61628046 GCA_028658325.1 Potorous gilbertii | reverse complement strand
GTGCTATTTTCTTCAGCATTTTTTTGGGTCTCTTTTATTAAGGTATTGACCTGTTTTTCATGCTTTTCTTGCATCTCATTTCTTTTCCCAATTTTTCCTCCACATGTCTAACTTGATTTTCAAAATCCTTTTTGAGCTTTTCCATGGCCTGAGCCCATTGGATATCTATTTCAGATGATTGGGATACAGAGGCCTTGACTCTTATGTCTTTACCTGATGGTAAGCATTGTTCTTCCTCGTCAGAGAGGAAGGGTGGAATCATCTGTTCCCCAAGAAAATAACCTTCTATGGTCTTATTTTTTACCCTTTTCTGGGCATTTTCCCAGCCAGTTACTTTACTTCTGAGAGTCTTCTCCACCCCTGCCAAGGGCCACCCAGCAAGTGCTTGGGGTCTGAGATTCAAATTCTGCTCCCCAGCCTCAGGGCTTTCAACAGCAGACCTGGCTGCTATTCAGGGTAAGATTAAATCAGGTTGTCAGGTGCGGGTAGGGCTGCCTCCCAGGTTCAGTTCCCTCAGGGGGTTTACGCAGAGACCTTCTGTAATGGAGCTGCTGCCGAGCTCCTGCCTGCTCCAGGAGCCTCTGGCCACCTGCTGCCTCTGCCGCTGCCTCTGCTGCTGCCTCCTGAGGGGGCCTGAGTCCCGGAGACACCCTGCTCCCCTCTCAGCCCATCCAGACATCTCTTTCACTGACCTGTGTGTCTGTGGGTGGAGGGACCTTCGTCGCCACTGGAGATTCCGTCCCTGAAGTCGGCTCGGATCTGCTTGCTCCTCTCAGTGCCGCGTGGCCAGGACAGGGCAGGGCTCCGCTCCCGTGTATTGAGCAATGGACCTTTGGGGTCGGTTTTTCAGGGCTCTCTGGAACGGAAATCTCCTTCACTGTGTTGCTGTGTGGCTTCTACTGTTCCAGAATTTGTTGGGAGTTCTTTTTAGAGGAAATACATGGGCTGTGGGTTCGGAGCTAGCATATGTGAGTCTTTCTACTTCACCATCTTGGCTCCGCTCCGAGCTAGTATTTTTTAAAAGCCAGGGTGGTTTCAGGAAGATGGACGGTTAACTTGTGACCATGGCAGACAACTGAGCTTCACTAAAACTTTATTGTTCAAGGATAGAAGATTAAGCTGTCATTTAGAAGACTCAACTGAGTAGTCACTGGTAGTTTAGTGTATCTGGCTTAATGGATATTACATCATACTACTCTGACTGCCAAATTAATTCTCTTAAAAATGATAACAAACATGGTGCTTAATAATGAAATCCCAGTAGCATACAAGACCTTACTCCAACTTTATAAAATCTGGTAGCAGAACCTTTTTCTTAAAATACAAAATCTTTCTGTATTTTCTTCCCATTCAATGGTCCCCATGGAATACTGAGTTGCTACTGGCATAGTTTGGAAGTTGCCCGGATAAGTCATGAGAAGCAAGAAAGTACACACTCTTTCGTACACTGGAAAGCACCAAAGGATGCAATATGTTCCCATCCATTTTACTAGGTAATTAACCCACAAGTTATGGGCGGGGCTGAAACTAAAACAAAGAAAGAAGAACATTGGAAAACTTGAAACAATTAAAACAATTTGGAAAAAGTGATTCCAAGTCTTCTCAGGGGAATGAAAGTATCTTCAGCAATAATCTCATGTGGGAAAAAGGGAAGCTAGATGGTACAGTGGATAGAGCATCAGTGCAGGAGTCAGGAGGACCTGAGTTCAAATCTCACCTCAGACACTGGACATTCACTAGCTGTGTGACCTTTGTCAAGTCACTTAACCACTTGCCTTATCCTGGGTCATCTGCAGTCATCCTGATGAATATATGGTCACTGGATTCAGATAGCTCTGGAGGAGAAGTGAGTCTGGTGACCTGCACAGCCCTCCCTCACTCAAAACAAAGTCAAGTGCAAGTCATGTCATGATTTCTCTAATGGCATGGTCTTCTCGGACAACAAAGGATGAATATACACGCAAATACACTGAAACAACAAAAACTGACTGGTTTTAGGATTTTGAAGCAGATTATAAGAATTTTAATATTGGTAGAGCTATGAATTTGTAGTCTGGGGCAGCATCTGATGTGGTCCCCTTTCTTCTGTTACTCAGCAGGTAGACCTAAGGAACTACCATAGATAAAGAGGTTAAGTGACTTGCCTATCCTACACATAGAGTTAAGTATCAGGGGCAGGATTTGAATCCAGATCTTTTGTTGGTTAGTTGGTGGGTTTTTGGCTCTAAGTTCAGCCTGCTTCCCGCTGTGCTTTCCTTGATTTTGTGGAAGACTGCTGGGTTTGAAGTCACACAGCCACCCTGAGTTAATCTATTGTGGAGGCACACTTTAGATAAACTAATCCAGTCATATTTTACATAAATGTATTTCCATTCAACACCATGGCTAGAGTTATGACATCCATGGTTATCTAGTATTGCTATTTAAATTTCAGCTTACTTTTAGTGTCTGTATTTTTGGTGAGATAATTTATTAATCTATCATATTTTTCATCCATGGTTTTCATGTGGAGCATAACAAATCTGTAGGCTGTGACTTATCAAGGAAGAGAACTACATGAATGTTTCTTGCCATCTGACGATGTCAGGGGTGGAGCTCTGGGGCGCAAGGACAGGCCAAAGGAATGGATGACTAACTTGTAGAGGTTATTTTGTTACCTCTTTTTTCTGTGACCTTGAAAGACTACTGAACTTCACCAAAACTTTATATTTCTCATGTGTAAGATAAGGATAAAAGACTCAGATCTTAATAAAAAAGCCAACTGAGCAGTCTTTGTTAGTCTAGTCCATGGATGGGGAACCTGTAGCCTCAAGGTTACATGTGGTCCTCTAGGCCCTTTGACTGAATCCAAACTTCACAGAATGAATCCCCTTAATAAAAGGAATTCTTCTGTAAAACTTGGACTCAGTCAAAAGGCAATATCCAAGGACCTAGAAGACCACATGTAGCTTCAAGGCTGCAAGTTCCCAACCCCTAGTCTACTCTGTGTGGTATTGAACAACATTTCAGGTGACTGGGAGGCACACCAAGCTGACCTTCTCATCTTCCATGAATTTGTGGGGTGCATTCTACAAGGGCTTTCTGGGTCACACAAGGTGGCCAGCAACAGAAGGTCTATGGTACCTACCACTGATCAGTCCCTTTATTTTCTCTAGGTAGCTGTGCTTTTATAGAATCATAGATTTAGAATAGGAATGAATGAAACAGAATTTAAGGTCTTGCTCAGTACCAAGCCCTGTGTTAAATGCTGAGGATACAAATAGAAAATAACAGAGAAAGTTCCTACTCTGAAGGAACTTAAACTCTTAATTTGGAGAAACCACTCATACAGAGAGAGTTTAACTTCAAGGCAGAAAGCAAAGCTCAGGGATCTTTAGGATGACAGTGCCTAAGAATCTGGAGAATATATGAGCAGGACATATGGTAAGGCCCAGTATTACCCTGAGGTTTGGAACTACAGGGATCATATTTAGTTTAGCCTTCTCATTTGAGAGTCAAAGAAACTGAGGCCAGAGTGGTAGTGGTGGAAAAGGAGTTGAATTTGGTGTCAGAGAACCTGGACTCATTCCTAGTTTTGTCCTAGGTTGCCTGCATGACCTTGGGAAAATCATTTAACTTCTCTGGGACTCAGCCTCCTCACCTAGAAAATGGAGGCATTAGACTCTAAGGTTCTGCTCGATTCTAAATCTCTTATCCCATGATCTTAACTTGTCTAAACTCACCTAGAGGCTAATTTCCACTGCTGACCTTCCTCCTATGCCCCATCCCTTGTGACATCCAAGCCTGACTCTCAAAAAGTCATCATAGACAATTAACTCTAACCTGGGGCTGGGTGGACAGAGGAGGGGTACTACTTTAAAGCAGGAAAAGGACCTGGTCTGCTGAATTAAGTGGTAATTTCCCAGTGTTTGTAGCTAATACTGTAGAAAAGTAAGTGTTCAATATCTGGCATATGCCATTCTAGTCCTATCAGGAAAGTACCTGTCAATCAAGGATTTGAACTCTGGTTTTCCAATTCCCAATCCAGCAATTTTAACTTGGGAATTCTTTGGGGGAGGTGTGGGAGGTTTACCATGTTTATAGTTTATAGGCATAATGCATGTCCCAATTCCTGGCATTTTCATTGGCTGTCCCCTTTGTGTGGAACTGTTTCTTTCTTCATTTCTACTTCCTGGCCTCCCTGACTTCCTTCAAGTCTCATCTAGAATCCTGTCTTTTTCAAGAACTCTTTCTTAATCCTCCTTAACCATCCCTTTGAGATGATCTCCACTTTTCTTGTATATATTTTGTTTATACATTGGGCTTGTATGTTGCCTCTCCCCACCCTTAGACTCTGAGCTCTTTTTTTTATCTTACTCTTTTCCTTATATCTCTTAGCACAGTGCCTGCTACCTAACAGACCCTTAATAAATGCTTATTGACTTTACTTGACTTGAACTCATCTTCCTATTATGACCACCCAAAGGATGACCTTTAATCACAAAATAAAATTATCATTTTGTCCACCGAGTGGATGACCCTTAATCTCTCTCTCTCTCTCTGTCTCTCTCTCACACACACATACACACACACACACACACACACACACACACACACACACACACACACACTACCATTGCTTCTTGAGGGAGTATGCCTTAGAGAATAATGTCATAATTTTACAAAGGATTTTTATTTTCTGTGATAAAGACCTCCATGAAATAAACAAGATTCTATTAATGCTCTGAGACATGGCCAAAAAAAAAAAAAGAGAGAGAGAGACAAGGCCACACAGGCATAAACCAGCAGTAGGAACATTTGAGTGATTACCACCAAGGTTGCTGGTCCTTCTACCCAATTCATTATGTTATAAGGGAAAACAGGCCCTCAAGTCATTGCCATTTTCCAAAGGAGAGCTAGAAAGCTGGCTGTTTAAATAGGGCGCCTCCTTAGGGAAGTGTTTATCATTACCTACTTCCTCAGGTGGAAACTGGAGGTGGTCCTCCATGTCTTGGAACTGAATGATAGTTTTCAATAAAAAGCTTTACTACTCTCAGTGAAGGCCAGGCCATACCCCTGCTGGCAGTGGGGGCTGCCTTGAGGTTGTCTCTGCCTAGCTTTTCTTTGCCAAGCAGCTTTATGAGACACAACTGATTTACAATCATTCAGGGGGAAAAGGTCAATGTGATGGAGTGTGCATTCCTCATTCATCATCGTACTTTATAGCTTTGATGGCTATTTTATTTCTGGATGGCAAGCCAGTTGCTTTGGCTCAGCTCATCTTTTTCCTTGATTGACAGGTGCTTTCCTGACATGAGTAAGAATAGTATCTGCCCAGGGATAGGGAACCTGGGGCCTCAAGGCCACATGTAGCCCTCTAGGTCCTCAAGTGTGACCATTTGACTGAATCCAAACTTCACAGAACATATCACCTTAATAAAAGGATTTGTTTTATAAAACTTGGAATCAGTCAAAGGGCAGCACTTCAGGACCTAGATGGCCACATGTAGCCTCGAGACCATAGGTTCCCCACCCCTGCCAAACATTGAACTATTCATTTTCTACAGTATTAGCTACAAACACTAGAACATTACCACTTAATCAGGTAGGTCAGGTCCTATTCCTGCTTTAAAGTAGCACTACCCTGCATCCAGCAGTGTTAAGTAAGGGTCAGTGACGGCCTTTGGAAGAATCAGATGTGGATACCTCCAGGGTTGGGGCACAGGAGGGAGGGCAGAAGGAGAAGTTCCTAACAAGGCATTTTGCTGTAGCAAGAGAGAAGTAAAACAATAAACAACCTTCTCCCATGAAAATCAGCATTAATCTCCAAGTCCAAATTGCCCATGGGCCACAGGAAGCTTTCCAAGATTAATTACTGCCAAGAAGTGATAAGGTAATACTGTAAATGTACAGAAGAAGCCTTTTATTCTTGTAAGCTGAGTAGATTTTAATGCATTCTTCAGGACTGGATAATGTTTTTCAATCCATCTAAAGAGCTGAAAACAAAACAAAATGAAACTTCAGCAATTGGGAAACTTGGCCTTCATCTTGACTTCATTTTTCCTTGTTCACTGGATTTAGAGCTAGAAGGCAGGGACCTTAAATATCCAACTGCCTCATTTTGCAGATGAGGGAACTGAGACCAAGAGTGGGGAAATACCTTGCCCATGTTCACCCTGGAACAAGTGGCAGAGCCAGGCTTTGGGCCAGGCCTTCTAATGCTGAATCCAGTCTTTTCATCCACCACACAATGCTGACTTTTCGCAACAAAGTCCCTCTCTCCCCAGACGAAGCAAAACGTGGGCAGCTACCTAGCTGTGGATAGAGTTCCAGGCTAGAGTCAGGAAGACTCATCGGCATGAGTTCAAATCTGACCTCAGATACTTGCTGTCTGGATGACTCTGGGGAAGTCACTTAAGCTTGTTTGCCTCAGTTTCCTTATTTTTGAAATGAGTGGGGGAAAGAGAGGGAGAGAAAGAAGAGAGAGAGAGAGGATAAGAGAGAGAAAAAGGGAGACAGGGGAAGAAAAGAAAAAGAGAATAGGGAAAGGGAGAGAGAGACAGAGACAGACAGAGAGAGACAGAGAGACAGAGAAAGAGAGAGAGAAAGAGAGAGAGAGAGAGAGAGAGAGAGAGAGAATGATAGAGAAGAGAGGGAGAAGGAGAAAGAGGGGGAAAGGAAAAAGGAGAGGGAGAGGGGAAGGGGGACACATAGAGAGAGTTAAAGAAAATTCTAGCATTCTACTCTGGACCCAAGATTGCCTCTCTCCCCTTTGTCTGAGGTCACACTGGATGTGTCCTGATACATCATCTGGAATATAGACAAGTAGAGAAAGTGACTGCCCTTTCTGTAGGGCAGAATTGTGGAATGTCATGTGCCAGCCTATCTAGCTCTCTCTTCTCTCCTCTATCCTTACTATACCTTTCTCTCTCTCTCCTCCCTCCCTTCCTGTTGTAGACTACTATTGAGAAAAAACAAATGGAGCAGAGTGAGTTTATCTCTTTCCCAAAGGGATGTATGTTTTAATACTTTGAGGTCACAGCTAGAAGGGACACTAAGGCCATTGATTTTAACTGCATTTTACAGAGGAGGAAACTGAGGCATATAAGGGTTAAGTGACTTACCCAGACTTATATAGATACAATAAGTATCTGAGGCAGAATTTTTACTCAGATCTTCCTTACTCCAAAGCTATATACTACCTAACTTTGGACCTGGCACATAATAAGCACTTAATCAATGTTTGTTGACTTACTGACCTACTCATGTTCCTACTTCTGATATACCACTAGAAAATTTAAACAATTTTTGTAAGCATGTATCCTCTAAATCTTTGCTAAAAATGGAAACTACAGGGAAAAAAAATCAGACACTTTGTATTCTAAAAAAATGATTCATTTTAGCTTAGGAGTGAGCTGGAAAAATAAGTCCTGCTTAATCACCAGTACGAATGGGAGAGGGCCTGACTCATGACAAAAAAACAGATACCTCTAATGATCACCAACCAAAAATCTCATCTTTGTGATATTCTCTTAAGGGAAGTCACGTTGATGAGAGTGAGTGAAGCTGAGAATCCAAGAAAGGGAATTCATAGAGAGAATCTTCAACTGCCATCGTGACCTGCTGACCTGAGACAAGGAAGACTGAATCCTAAGAAAATTCTATTGTCTGTCCCTGAGTTTCATCATTATTTAGCTTAGCAACATACGAGGGGAAGTTAGGTGGTTCAGTGGATAGTGTGCTAGGTCTGGAATCAGAAAAACTTATCTTCCTGAGTTCAAATCTGACCTCAGACCCTAACTAGCAGTGTGACCCTGGGCAAATAATTTAATCCTGTTGGTCTCAATTTCCTTATCTGTAAAATGAGCTGGAGAAGGAAGTCACAAACCATTCCAGTATCATTGCCAAGAATGGGGTCACAGAGAGTTGGATATGATTGAAAAATGGTCCTTTGAACCTCTCGCTGGCCTAACCTCAAGGTTGACAACACTAATATCTAAAGTGGAACTAATCATTTCCTTCCAAAACGGCTCTTCTTTTTCTCTCCTCTATGGATGAGTAAGCATGGCGTGGTATATAGGATGTAGAATCCCTGCCTCTAATGTCTACTATTAGTGTGACTCTGGACAAGTCATTCAACCTCCCTGATTCTCAGTTTCCTCCTCTGTAAAATGGGGGAGGTTGCTGTATTAAAGAAGGTGATGTATGTTAAATACTTTGTAAACATTCAAGCTATCTATAAATGTGAATTATCGTTACTGTTAGATAACAATAATAAGCATTTAGACGACATTTTAATTTTTGCAAAATGCTTTACTTAGGTCCTAATGACTCCAAATCCAACACTCAATCCACATTTCAACCATCATTCTCCTAGTTACTCAGGCTCAAAACTTCAGCTGGCATAATTTTTGATTTCTTCCTCTCTTTTGTCCCTATGGCCAATCAGTTGCTAAATTTTGTCTGTTTTCTTGCAAAATATCTCTTTCATTACAGTCATATATTGAAATCATCTTCTAGCCAATTAGCTAGCTTCCAATGTCTCCATTGTCCAATCTATCCTATACACTTTAATTTAGATACATAGAACTCGTAGGGATTTTAGCCATCACCTAAACCAACCTCCTCATTGACAAGGAAACTGGGCCTAGGTTTCCATCACAAAGATTTAGTAGCAAAACTGAAGCTAGAAGCCAAGTTTACTGATGACTTTCAAGTTTTCCTTCCACTATAATATGTCACCGCTCTGCCTCCAAATTTTCAATGACTGTCCAATGAAGAAAGTACAAACCCATTGTCTTGCCTATAAAGTCTCCACAATTTGTTCCCAATCTTTCTGTCCTGCATTCCCCAATAGCAACATTCCATTCATTTATTAACTTACTGTTTCTTCTATGTCCTTTGTTCACTTCAAGCTCTATGTCCTTGGCTTGTTCCACTATCCTGGCTTGGAAGAGCCTCCCACTTCCTTCTACCAATCCACACTCACCCTATCCTTTTAAGCTCATCTTTTCCATAACCTCCTCCCTTACTACCACAGCCTACAGTTATCTCTCTCCTGTGAATTACTACAGATGATGAGGTAGGAAGAAATGATGAATGCTGAAAATGGATATAGGAAGACTAGTATTTGAATTCACACTTAGACACTTATTAGCTATATGTAAGTACATTAGCTATAAGTAAGTACATATAACTAGTAAGTCATTTAACCTCTCTGACCCTCAGTTTCCTATGTATAAAATAAGGGCATCTGATTTACTTTGTAACATTCTTCCAAGTTTGGCATTTACCCATTCCACTGCCTTGCACAACTCCTTCCTGTGTCACAGATACCTAGAGTTTTGTTTTTGTTTTTTTGGAGGGAGATGTCTGGGCTAGTAATTTCTTTGGTGTAGAATACTCCCTTTGAAGAAACTAGCAATGCAGAGGGGTACATTTTCTACAACTTATCATCTTATAAAGTTACCTGGGGGCATGGAAAGACTGAGTGATTTGCCCAGAATAGCAAAATCAGTGTATCATAATGCCAATATTTGACCTTAGGTTTTGCTTACTCCAAGGCCAGACTTCTATTATGCCATGTTTCTTTTCCTATTACCTCTTAGAGGAGTCATACTTCAATTGATTTAATACTTCTAGAAATTAAAGAAGTCTCTTTATTGGGTACCATAGCAGATGGATTCCTTTTCCTCCATGTGTAAACTACTCTGGACTTGATTTAGTAAACAAACAAAAAAAGCAAAATTTTTTTAAAAAAAGGAAAATGAATGTTATTTGATATCATGTAACACACATCATCCCTTATAATTGGGCCAAGGGATTTAATATGGACTTAATTTTTTTGAGGGTCCTGCTAGTTTGATGTCCTGACCTCTGCTGATATCCCTAGCATGCACTGGCCAGAGTGCCAATCTCCACTGGTGTGGTCAGTTACGCATGGTTGGCTCATTACCCTCTTCTGGCATTGCTCCTCCTGTGAGATCTGCTTGCTATACTACCCTTAGCTGGCTGGGTCATTTTCCTGGAATGGTACTCCTTTCACCTGGGCTGCCCCTGCCATCCAGGTCACCTCCATAGGTTTATTTCACTGCTAACAGAACCATCTTCAGGTTCAGTATCTTTACCCCATTATCCAGAAGTACGTATAGCTCCTCCCACATACAATGGCCCTTAACTAGGAGCCTGGGAATTCCTTGCATAATCAGTGAAAAAAAAGTTGTGTGTGTGTATGTGTGTGTGTGTGTGTGTGTGTGTGTGTGTGAAATTCTTGCAACACAGGTCTTGCAACAAGGTTCTATCAGGCTAAGGATTTATTTTCCTTTTGAGATGGTCCTCCTTTACGTACAGCTCAATTACCTTTAAATACGTGGAGGGTTACTTAGAAGTAGGCTTATCATATCCTCACAGAGAAAAATACCACCCTCTCTCAGTGTTCTGATAGAACTTAACTTGCCTCCTGGGCTTCAGGAGAGTCAATGCCATTGGATTCAAGTTAGAATGACCAAAGCCTTGATCTAGTCCCATGTCTTTCTAACATCCCTACAGTAGGATTCGATTTCAATTCAATGAAGCATATATTAAGCACCTACTTTATGCATGGTACCTTCCTTTCCCTAAGGGACTACTAGTTTGTCCAGAGGTTGGCAAGGCATCTCAGTTGTTTCTAGTTTATTCACGTTAGGTAATGAATGGATATATTTGAATTCCCTAGAAAGTGTGTCTTCTGTAGTATCTTGTGACTACTCTGTGGGAAATGGAGTGAATAGCAGAGGCAGAAGTTGGGGGTGTCAGTGTATACATACGTATATCTGTGTATAGTTACTGTCATGCATAAGCAGTCTGAATTCATGGATATCAGAACCATGTGAGAACTTTATTTGGCAAATCATTTCCAAAACCAGATCTGACTGGAAATGATCCAGTCAAATACTGAGTTGTGTTGGAGATACAGAATGAATGGAACACGATTCTGAGAGGGTGGTTTGCAGAACTGGGTTTGAGTGCTTGACAAACTATTCTTATGTGGCTGATTTCTCAATTCTCAGATTACAATTCTCTATGCTTCTGAGAATTTTAAGTTTGAAGAATTTAGAGATTTTAAAATTTGAAATTTAGAAATTAGAATCTAGAAATTTAGAAATTGGAAATTTTAAATTTAGAAATTTTAAATTTAGAAATTTTAAATTTTATAATGTAAAAGTTACAAGGGCCCTTAGGAGTCATCTAGTCAAACCTATACACACAAGGAATCCTGCTCTAACATTCCTGACAAGTGGCTGTCTAGCTCCTGTTCCAAGCAAGGGAAAGTCCTCACCTCTAGAGGCAGCAGTAGACCATGCCACAAATGTCAGCTCTAATTTTAGGTTGTTTTTCTTCTTGCAAGCCTAAATGGGCCTCATTAAAGCTTCCACTCCTTCTTCCTGGTAGGGATTCATATTCAGTAGGGACAAACATAAAATCTTGCACCTGGATATAAAAAGTCAACTTCACAAATTGGGGGTGGGGGTGGCATCATTAGGCAACAGTGGCTTTGGACGGAAGTATTTGGATTTTAGTAGACTGCAAGTTCAGTATTTCCCTTAAGAGGCAAACAGAATGAAACTAATTTTTTCTCTACTTTACAGCACTTAAAGACATCTCTGATGATTCCCTCCTCCCCTATCCCCTTACCCTCAACTTTAACATACACACACACACACACACACACACACCATGGGTCTTGTCTAGGTTACATATGCCAACCACCTCCAATCCAGTCCTCATGGAGCATGCATACAAGGCATCATCCTGGTTGCCATAATCTGAGCACTCTGCAATTTATCATTGTTCCCCTTAAACTATGATGCCCAGATCTGAACACAACACCCTATATGTGAACTGATGAGTGTAGAGTATGATGAGACCATCATCTTCCTATTTCTGAAAGCCTCCAGAATCCTCTTCATGTAGCTCATGATCTCATTTTTTAAAATATTTTGTCACACTGTTGACTTGTATTGAGTTTGTAGTTTACTAAAATTTAATGACTTTGTCAAATAAGCTTCTTGCCATCCCATCCTTTACTTGTAAAGCTGATTTTTTATATCAAAATACAAGATTTCACATTTATCCCTACTGAATTTCATCTTATTAGATTCAACTCAGTGTTCTAGACCAGTGGCGTCAAACTCACGTAGAATTGAGAACTGCTAAATTGTATACAAGAATTCCTGTGGGTCACATATTGACTTGGTTTTAAAATGTAATAATTTCTTTTACCGCAGCAACAATAATTGCCTCCTCAGTATTTCAATCTTGTTCCCCCAAATAGTTTGGAGGAAAGCTCTTATATTTTTATTATTTTCCTATAGTACCTGATATGGTTAATAGATCTTCTATAAATATTTTCTGAATTGAAATATTTATTACCATTATGCCTCCTTGGGAATGGTGGATGAGTTACTTTTGCTTTTAAAAATAAGTACATTTTAGTTTTTCTTTTATATAGGTGACAGTTGATAAAATGTCTGTCTTGAAGAAGATCTGAGTTCAGATACTGCTTAGACACTTACTAGCTTTGTGATCCTGGTCAAATCACTTTAATATCTCTCAGTCTCAGTTTTCTCATTTGCAAAGACAGCACCTACCCATCAGGGTTGTCATGAGGATTGAATGAGAAAACATATGTAAAGTACTTAGCTAATCTTAAATCTCTGTATAAATGCTGTGCAAACATAACACACATACCAATGCTTTATGGTTTATAAAGGTGTTTTATATACATTATCTCATTTGATCCTCAATAGGGCTGTGAGAAGAATTGTTTTAGGTATCATTGTTCCCATCTTCAGAATCGTAGGGCCACATAATTTCAGAGCTGGGAGGGAGTTTAGAAACCACACAGTTTGGAACTAAAATCCCATTTAGAACATCTTTGACCCAGTGTCACATTGGAGGATCTCCAGGTCCGGACCACTGACTCCTGCTACTTAAAACAAAAACCCAACCTCCCTCACTGAGGCTGGCTTTATCCTCCAGAGAGGAATGTTGGATCTCCTCTGAAGTCGCTTGGGCAACTGAGCAACCGAGTCTACCAAGGTTTGTGTCCTTGGGCACTCTACTCTCTCCTGTTGTACAACCTTGTTTTTCTGGACCTCCCTCCTTTAGCCTTGTTTCCTGTTCCACTTATTTTTTTTTTTTTAACAACTTACGGTAATATAAACTCTTGATATGCTGACATATTTAAAGATGCTAATTGCATCTCTGTTGTATCCCCCAATCTCCCCAAGAGGTGAGCCATGGATTCAGGCAGTAATACTTAGAAGGCTGGATCACTAGGTAATCACTAAAGTAAGGTAAAAATTGGTAATTTTTTGTTATAATTCTGTAGTAATAAATATAATTCCTGTTTAGTTTCTAAATTCTTCTTTCCTACCTAGGGAAATGAGAAAGACATATTATGGCAAAAACATGGCTAGAAGGCTCTGGATAGTACGGTCAGGATCTCAAGGATTCAGAAAGAAAAAAAATCTTCTCATTACTATACTTGTCTATTGCTTACATATGACCAAGAGTGTGCTGTATAATCTTGGGATTATAGAAAGAGAGTAATAAAAAAATTATTTTTATTTACTGGGACTGGCTGACTCATTTATTTTTCCTTCTTAATTAACCCCTCCCAACACCCAACTCCAGATGTGGGCCTAGGTATTTTGGAGCTCATGGCAGACCATGTATTCCTTTTTTGTTTTTAGTACTCTAGTTCCAGCCAATTTTTTCAACTTAGGACACATCCTCTAAGGTCTACTCTCTCTCCTCATGGTTAGGTATACTTCCCTATTTCCCCTTTCTTCCTCAACCCTATGTTCAGGCACAAGGAGGCTCAACTGAGTAAAGATCTCTTTTTTCCTCCCAGAAGTCTTGTTCTTTTATATTTGTATCCACCCTTTCCCAAGTTCCCATTTTATACTCTTAAAATTTGCCAAATTCTTTTATCTCATGTTTTCTTCTTTTCTATGATTTAGCTACTTTTTTCTTCATACTATTGACTGTTATAGTCATATACTTATAATGAGGTATATTAAGCAAGGAAATGAGCTATTGAAAAGACAGGGAGCTTTTTGGGGATTTCTTTAATAAATGGGAGGTGGAGATTAAGGTGTAGCCTTTCTGAGTGTGTAGGGGTGGAAGATTAAATGTGTTTGTGTCTGTGTGTGAATACATACTCACACATATGAATTTGGTACTTTTTCAATCCAAGAATTTTATAAATATGCCCCCAAAAGAATAATGAACTCTTCAATAGAAACTTGTTGATTATCTGATTTGGAAATTATCTATTCCTTTTCTCCCAACTTAGTAGGCCTTAACCTAAAAGGCTAAGGTCTCCCAGTGCATCCTGGGCCATCTCCAGTCATCTTGATGAATATCTGGTCACTGGATTCAGATGGCTCCAGAGGAGAAGTGAGGCTGGTGATCTACACAGCCCTCTCTCTCACTCAAAACAAAGTCAAGTGCAAGTCGTGTAATCATTTCTCTGATGGCATGGTCCTCTTCGAAAACGAAGGTCGAACGCAACCTGTTCCACTTATTTAAATTCTTACTGTTCTCATGCCCCTTGGGGTAGTACTTCATTCTGTACCTATTTATAGCAATTGATCTTTGTCTCTATTTAAATTTAATTTTCATTTTTTGACAGCTCTCATGTTTGGTTGGATTTTCCTGATATCAAGTAAATAAGTTCAATTTTGCCTTACTGGTCCTAATTCTGCCTTGTAGGACCAAATTTAAGGAGCCTAGTTCTTTTCCCACATGATAACCCTTCAAATACTTGAAGACAACTACCATGCCCTCCTGAGTCTCCCTTTCTCCACTGCTTTATAGATGAAACAACTGAGATTCACAGAAAAGAAGCAACTTGCCTCAGGGTTTAAAATAGGTAAAAGACAGACAAGAGATTTGAAAGCAGCTTGGTCTAACTTCAGATGGGACCTCTTTTTCTTTGTAAAAGTCAGTACAAAATAATCTTCAAAATATTTGTATAAAGCCATGACTTCTTCGTTTCCTGGCACGAATGGCCAGAGCCTGACTATGAGGTCCTGGATTTGTGTCTTTTCTGAAGATTTCCTATCATGCTTGAAATTTGAATAATGATGTAGAGTATTGCAAGGAAGTGAAAATGAAAAGTCCTTTAAAACATCACTGCCATTTTTCATTTTAATATACTTTTTATTAAAAAGATTCATGATTCATGAAGTATTCCCCAGAGCGACAGGTGAGCTTCAATATTTATGATTCTCTGATTGCTTTAGCATTTTTGAAAATAAAAATGAGCCCTCAAGTACAATTTAAATGGAAAAGATTAAAATTCAGGATTATGGACTTTTTTCCATTTGAATAAATACCAACTCTTTTGCCTGGGAGTCAGAATTAGAGTTTCTGTCACTTGATGGTGTTTGAAAAAATTCCTAATTCCTCCCTCAAGAACAATAATAAAACATTTTAATTTCTTAAAAATCCACCATTCTAGACAAACATTGTCCTAAACCTCTTGCAGTTAGAATCAATGGATGTTTCATGTTACATTCCAAAGCATTTAACTATACCTCACACCTCTGACCTATTTACCTTGCAAATGCATCCTTCTGGCTAAAATGGGAACAAGGTGAAAGTGTTCATGGAGTGGCACAGAATTCTAATTCTAATAATTTCTGGAAAAAGAGCTCCGAGAACATATATATATATACATATATATATATATATATATATATATATGTATATATATATATGTATACACACATATAATATACCATATACATATGTATATGAATGTGTGTCTATTTACAATCACTTAATCAACCCTGCAATTATACATCTTTTGTGGTTCAGTCATTTTTTTCAGTTGTATCTGATTCTTTGTGACCCATTTTCGGTTTTTCTTGGCAAAGATACTATGGCTTGCCTTTCCTTCTCAGCTCATTTTACAGATGAAGAGACGGAGGCAAACAAGGTTAAGCAACTTGCCCATGGTTACACAGCTAGTAAATGTCTGAGGTTGAATTTGACCTCAGAAAGATGAGTTTTC
This sequence comes from Potorous gilbertii, assembly GCA_028658325.1. NCBI lineage: Eukaryota > Metazoa > Chordata > Mammalia > Diprotodontia > Potoroidae > Potorous > Potorous gilbertii. Next base: position 61,612,001 of record CM053774.1, on the reverse strand, counting down.
CTGTATCCAGGCCTGGTTCTTTATGCACTATGGTGGCACTTAGCTGCCTCAATTATACCTCTACACCTTCTAATAAATAGATTATGGATGACAGCCTGGCCTAATTGGTAGAGAACTAGCCTTGGAGCCAGGAAGACCTGAGTTTCTGCCCTTTCTCTGAAAGCTGTGGGATCCGGGATAGGTCTCTTGAGGTCTAAGACAGCTCTCCAAGACTTTAAAACTACAGATGAAATATTGACATTCCTTCCTAGGCAGTCTGCACCAGAGAGATCACAATCCCAGTTCCTATCCCTAGTTTTCTCTCTTCTCTCTCCCACCCCAAGCTATCTCAGCTATTTCACTGCATGTTCAGTATTGTTTGTTAATAGGGATATTTGTGTACAATATAATATTTTGGGTATTGATAATGAGTGAAAGATTTTTTTTTTCTGTCAGAGGAATAATACTACTACTTCCAATCTTGTAGTGTTTCATGTTTCCAAAATCAAAACAAGAACATACAAAAACAGCCATAACACGACATACTAGAATATTATCACTGATAGGTTGGCAGCCCTACTCATGTTACATTCATAAGATACTCTGAATTCCTTAACATGAGTTCTGATTCAATGGAGAGGGGTCATTGATACAGCTAAAAAAGGTAAATATTGGCAAGAAATCTCTCACTGAGAAGGTAAGTAAGAAAAAAAGCACATAATTAACGACAATTTTATGACAGTTCTTCCTGGAAGAATTTAAACGACCATTTAATATTCTTCAAACTTTCCTACTGCACTAAATTTTGATTAATTGTAGTATTAGAATTTATGTGATCTCTATGTATATCTTTCTATGTGCTATTTATGTTTATTTGAAAAGCCTATAATTCACAGATGAAAAATTAAGTGGATGAAGAATATAGATTGTGATGTCATTAGATGTTATCAAGACAGCACATTAGTATCCAAATCTTGTGCAGGACAATGCAGACAGACAATCAGCTGGACTCAGAAGTGGATAAGAGGAGAATGGTTTGGAATAGAGGTGGGAAACTGCACAGTGCCTGCAGTCATATCAAGTTCCTTCTTGACATAAAAGTCCATATTTTTGTTTTCTTTACTTCAATATTATTTCAGTGATGATAGATGGCAATAAATCACTGGACGCCATGACCTTAGAAGAATACAAATTTCAGGAGACCTAAAAGGCAGTGGAGAGGTATATGATGGGCATAAAGAGTTGCAGCATATTTCTAACAATGACAGGCACACAATAAGAGATAAGAAAAACATAATATAGTTGAGTTAAAGCTGAAAAGAAGGAGTTAAGCTCAGATAACTTAAGTGATAGAATAAGTAACTGAGATAGAATAAAATCCCATGTCCTCTGATTCCAAATCCAATATTCTTTCTACTATATCATATGAGCTGCATCACTATGGACACACAATAAGAGGATGTAGACAATTCATGTAGTGAGAAGGAAGGATAGAGTGGATAGATAGATGAACAATCAATGTTATAGTGGTATCCATCAAATATTAAAAGGTCACTTTACCTCAGTAGACCTCAATTTTCTCATCTGGATGAAATGGTCTCTTATGTCCATTGTTTATTAGTCATCTTGGGGAAGAAAGGAATAAAGGAAGTATTCAGGGTAGAATCTCTGGAGAATTTATGGAAGAGTGTGGAAAAAAATTCTACAGAATGAGAAAGTTGGGATGGGCTGTTGAAAGGACTGTCCACATGGATGAGTTCCTGGTATGTCAGGATATTTGAATTTCCTAACCATTTTATGCAAAATAATTGAAAAGTTTAATATTATAATTTAACTATTGAATTATGAAATCTACATATTAGATCGTCTAATCCTTCTCATTTTACAGATAAGGCAACAGAGGTCTAGGGAAGTAAGGTCTTAATGTTTCTAATGGATATCAGCATAGCACTAAGATTGTCTATCTGTAATCCCTCACTCTTGGGGAGGAAACGTGACTTACTGAAGGTCAGGCAGTAAATCTGTGAGAAAGCTTGGGCAATAACCCAGGTCTAACTCCCAATCCAGTGTTCCTTTCATTATACAATCCTTCAGATCTAGAGTCAGCTTCTACACAAACAAAAATGACTCTGCGTTGGATTCCTGATAAAGATCATAATCTACAACTGGGAAGGACCTAGAACAACCCCTTCATTTTACTACTACTACTGCTACTACCACCAACACTACTACTACTACTACAAGCATTAACATACCACCTCTTGTGTGTTAGTCAGTATGCTAAATGCTTTACAAATATTAGCTCATTTGACTGCTATTATGATTCCCATTTCACAGTTGAGAAAACTGAAGCTCATAAAGGTTAAGTGACATGTCCAAGGTCACAGAACTATTAAGTGTCTGAGGACAGATTTGAACTCAGCTGTCCCATACACCAGGCTCACACTCTATCTATTGTACCAGTTGTTATTTGTTGTTGTATTGGTTTTTGGAGGGGGGAGGCAAGGCAATCCGGGCTAAGTGACTTGCCCAAGGCCACATGGCTAGTAAGTGTTAAGTGTCTGAAGACAGATTTGAACTTTGACTCCAGGGTTCGTGCTCTGTTTACTGTGCCACTTAGCTGCCCCAGTTGCTTTTTGTAACCCCTTTTGGGGTTTTCTTGGCAAAGATTCTGGAGTGATTTGCCATTTCCTTCTTCAGTTCATTTTACAGATGACAAAACTGAGGCAAACAGGTTAAGTGACTTGTCCAGGGTCAGACAGTTAGTGACTGTCTGAAGCTGGATTTGAACTCAGGACCTTGTCTTCAGAGTGGAATGTCCAATGCACCATCTTACTGCCTTACACACTGAAGAAACAACCAGTCCTAGATTATATAACTATTAAGTGGCAGATTCAGAATTTGAACCCAGGATCTCTGATTAGAAATCTACTATACTTTGTAGGGCAGGTGAGAAGCTCTTCTAACTACCTGAATGAAACTTTTCATTTAAACCATTAGACTAAGAGTCAGTGAAGTTGTTACCCTGTGGTCTTGTCTTGGAGTTGGAACTTCAAGAAAATCTATCTCATCAACTCTGTCAAAACTATTTTGTCCTAGGTGACTTCTTTAAGTGATGGAGAAAGGGGAAGGAGAAAGGGGCAGTGGCTGGTGTCTGTGATGCCACCTGTAGTAGCTAAAGAAAGAGACTCTTATGAAGCCACAGTTTTCTTCATTACTCCTGAAAGCAGCCTCGGGTAAGACAAGACATATCCTAGGGTTCCAGGAGAGATCTATGGAGTGAACTTGTGACCCCACGTCTGGACCGTGATTTCACTCCTCCCTCTTTGGTTTGAATGATACAAGTTCTTAATTCATTTCTTTTCTTCAAAAGAAAACCAAATGAATGGATTTCCTTATATTATCACATCTAAAGAGTAGCAAGAATATTTTACATAAAAATGAAATAGGGGTGCACCATAATATGGAAGGCATTTGGGGGAAAATCAAAAGAATGTGAAAGTCTTAGGGTGGGTCAATGGTCACAATTATTATGAACCCAGCTTTGATAACTAAAATACTTTCACTATTTTCACACCATTGCTGGACCAAAAAAGCCAAGAGCGTATGCCTCTGAGGTGTGTAAACAGCTCATTAAAGGCAGCATCTTTTAAAAAAACCACTTAATGCTAGCTCCTTAGAAAAAGAGGGCAATCTAACTGAGAATTATGACAGCAAAGAAAAGATTCCATTCAGGGCCAGCCCCAAGAAAATGCTGTGCAGTAGAATAAGGCTTGTTTTTGGTATCCTGCTTGCTATCTTTCTGAAGAAGGCCCCTTTCTATCCCTTAACTTCAACTTTCTGTCTATCCTGTTTACCATGCTTTAGGGTTCTACCCTTAGTTACCAGCTTACTAAAGTATTATTTGGTAATTAGGGTATCATCTGATCAAACTGCCAATGGTTAGAGGGGATTCCAAAATCTTAAGATTAAATCTTAAAGCCTTAATAGTCAAAGAAATAATGGAATGACAGATAAACGGGTTGATAGTTTTAGTGGGGAACTGCATTTCTACTCATATTACACATGTAGGTGGCTGTCTGCTTTCAAGGACAGCCCTAATTTCAATCCAAAACTGTTCTGGAACCCAGTTACTCACTCTTGCCAAGCTGGTCCCAGATGGAACTTTATAAGGGACGTACTTCCTGTAGATATGACCAACTCTAGAACATGGAACGTCAAACATTCCTCCTCCACACATCCAAACCTAGGGTGGGGAAAAAAACAAAAACAAAAAAACACCCAAAAGATAATGAATTTCAGAAGGGAAGATGGCCAATAAGAAATAGGGTTTATGAAAAATCCAAAAGCATTCTGTCTCTACAGCTACAAGCCCTTAGGTGAAACGTGATTCCTTGGAAGAAGGAAACAGGATTTTTATACTAGATCCTACAAGTACTGAAAAAGAAATATCAGTACAGTGTTAAGATTCCTAACGTAACAGATCGCAAGACTATCTAAATTTTCTTCCATAATATATTGGTCTTGATGAAGATCATTTAAATAATCATAACAATAGCAACTGTTTGCTTTGTTCTTGTACATTTATAATATCATATAATTAGCACCTCAAACTCAGAGAATTTTCTAAATTATTTTGCTGTACTGGAATCTGTTATAATGAATATTCTGTAAAGTCATATATTATGTTTCTATTATACTTTATGGGTAGAAAGTATTTTTATATTGCTGTTTCCATTTCCTTAACATGATAACCATGTGAGGTAGGAAATACAAATATTATTATTTCATTAACAGAGACTCAAAGATTTGCCCAAGGTAACACAGCCAGGATGGATCAGAGATGGGACTTGAATCCAGGTCTTTTAACTCTAATGCAATGCTCTTCTCACTAAACTATGCTACTGAACAATTTGCTGGGACTTACCAGCTTTTGTTCATGGGGAGATTTTTGTTGTTATAGTATTTACTGTAACTGAATTCAGTAGCATACGAATTATAATTGCCCACTCAGAATTACAGTTATATGTGAAAATAGAGAAATTCTAAAATAGATAGCTGAAATAAATAGTACAAATGAACATTTAATTACTTAATATTTAACACATTAATACTTAACACAATATGTTCAAAAGCATTTCATTTCACAGTAAATAAACCACTTTGTGGGGTTAAAATACATCTTCCCTCAATCTGCCATTATTTATTTCTATGCCTGTACTACTGTCTCATCCTGGAACTTCCTTCAGCCTCTGGGGCTTCTTTGCCTACCCCCAAGAAGACCCTCCACAAGCCCCCCACCCCCTTCTCGCATTGGTGAGTTCCTTCTTTGAGCTTCCAGTCTTGTGAAAGGGCCCAGACTGCTCCGCCTTCTTCATTCCCTTCCTGGCTCTGTTTTTAGCATTTTTGGCTTCAAAATCATTCTCCTCTCTCCCCTTTCAGTTCCCTTTTATGTTTATCTTTCTCCATTAGGAGTTAAACTGCTTGAAAGCAGAGACTATCTTTCATTTTGCTTATATTTGCTACCTCCCTCCTCCCCTCCCCTCCCCTCCTCTCCCCTCCCCTTCCCTCCCTCCCTCCCTCCCTCCCTCCCTTCCTCCCTCCCTCCCTCCCTCCCTCCCTTCCTTCCTTCCTTCCTTCCTTCCTTCCTTCCTTCCTTCCTTCCTTCCTTCTTCCCTTTTTCCCTTCGTGAATAGCAAGCGGGGAACTGCTACTGAACATCCTTTTCAACTCTTCCTCCAGGTTGAAATGATGAGGCTGAGGTGACAGAAACATTCTAGTATTGAATCACCGACCTAGCATCTCTGTAGTATTTTGAAGGTGTAGGACACTGGTTGCAGTCTTCACCCCTTCCCCAGCACTTAATGGACTCCACTGAATCTGGTGTGAGTCCACCTGACCCAAAGCCAATCATGTCACTCGCTTACTCAAAAATCTTCTATGGCTCCCCATTGCTTCTTGGATTCAGTTTAAATTCCTTAGTCTAACACTTAAGATTCTTTAGTTTCTGATCCAAATAATCCTTTGACATCTTATCTCTGACTATTATACTACACAGATGAAGCATTACAGACAAACTCATAATTCCCAGATGCCCTTCATGCTTTCCTAATTTCACTCCTTCACTTTTGCTGCTCCTTCAGTTTAGACTATTCTCTTATCTGGCATCACCATCTTTCTAGTCCTCCAGGCTTACAACCTCAACGGTGTGGTCAACTCATCAGTTGCCAAAGCCTGTCATCTCTACTTGCATAATAGCTCTCATGTTTGTCCCCTTTTTTTCCACCTACACAGCCACCACTCCCATTGGGGCTCTCATCACTGTTGCAGTCATCTTTTCATTGGTTTCCCTGCCTCAAATCTCACCCTCTCCTACCCATCTTTCACATAGCTGCCAAACATTATTTTTAAGTGTATATCTGACCACATCATTCTCTTACTCAATTGACTCCAGTGGCTTCATGTTACCTCTGAGAGCACTGGGGCTTGTCATTTAAAGCCTATCCTTCCAATATCATTATAAATGATTCTTCTTCATGCATCATATGGTTTAGTCATGGTATTCTTACCATTCTTATAAATATAAATTTCCCCTCTCTGTGCCTTCATAGGTCCATGACTGGAATTCAATTACCCTTTGATACCACTTCTTAGAATTCTTAGCTTTTTTCAGTCCTCAGCTCAAGTGGCATTTCCTTCATGAAGCCTCCACTGATCCTTCCAGATGCACCTTGTTTCTATATTGTCTATACTTTAATATGACTGCTGTATTCCTAGCACCTAGTGCAGGAGCAGGGAACATGAGGCCTTGAGGTCACATGTGGCTTTCTAGGTCCTTGGGTATGGCCTTTTGACTGAGTCCAAGTTTTACAAAAGAAGTCTTTTTATTAAGAAAATTTGTTCTGTGAAGTTTTTGGGTTTGTCCTTTGTCGGCCCCACTATTGCATTTGTCCTTCATTGTCAAAGAGGACTATGCCATCAGAGAAACAATGACATGACTTGCACTTGACTTTGCTTTGAGTGAGGGAGAGCTGTGCAGGTCACCAGCCTCACTTCTCTTCTGGAGCCATATGGATCCAGTGACCAGATGACTGGAGACGGCCCAGGATGCAATGGGAGACCTTGGTCCCTTTACGCCAAGTACCCTTCAGGTACTCACTTTAGGGTAAGGTAACACCCATTCAGTGAATAGGCCTGTTTAAGAAGTAGTGAGGGGGTGGCCCTTGTGATTCAGTCAAAGTACCACACTTGAGCACCTAGAGGGCCACTTGTGGCCTTGAGGCTGCAGATTCTCCATTCTTGACTAGCACATAAGAGGCATTAAATGCTTATTCATTGAATGATTGAAATTCTATCTATTCTTCAAGAGCTAGACCTGAATACCATTTCCTTTATGAATCTGTCCCTAATTTCCTATCCAGACAGTAATAGCACTTCATATTTCTATGGTAATTTAAAATTTGCAAATTTATTTCTTCACAATAATCAATATTCTAGACAGTGTCAATATTATGACCCTTCAATTTTTAGATTACTAAACTGAGGCTCAGAGGTTGAGTGATTTGACCAAGTTGCACAGCTAGGTTATATTATATTGGATTAAAATCCTGATTCTTTCCTCTTTGCAGTGTGCCACTCTTTCTCTCATACCTCTTCAAATGTGACTTCTCCTTCCTCCAAATCCCTGTAGCATTTTCTTGGGGGATAATGTTTTATTATCTTAATATTAAATATTATTTAAATTTAATCTTAAACATCAATGCAGCCATTAATCTGGCTTTGCAACTACTTAACAGATAAATGAATTTTAATGCATAAAATGTAGTCATTCCTTCTAAGTCTTTATCTCTGCTTCTCCATTTATTTCTATCACTTTTCTTTATGTATGGCCTTAATTAGCATGTACTCTTTCTTTTTTAACTTTTCATTATTTTACAGTGGTCTTATACTTGTTGATATTAATTGAATTGTAGTATTTAGTACAGTAATAAGTAATACACCATCATTTAGATAAGCAATTCCCCATTGTTGTACATTTAGGTGTCTTTGAGAATTTATTTATTTATTTATTTTGTGATTAGAAATGATGTTTTTTTTTGTTTGTTTGTTTGTGGAAGGTTAGCTCTTTTTTTCCTCTTTGAGAATAGTTTTATGATGGGTTTTTAAATAATGGAATTATTGGAAAAATATTTTACTTATATTTGCCTTTATTACATTTATCATATTTTAACTTGGATTACAGTTAAATAATCTCACTTCTACTAGTTTGTAAACTCCTTGAGGAGGGGCAGTTAGGTGGTGCAGTGGATAGAGCACCAGTGCAGGAGTCAGGAGGACCTGAGTTCATATCTCGCCTCACACACTTGACATTCACTAGCTGTGTGACCTTGGGCAAGTCACTTAACCCCAATTGCCTCATCCTGGGTCATCTCCAGTCCTCCTGATGAATATCTGGTCACTGGATTCAGATGGCTCCAGAGGAGAAGTGAGTCTGGTGACCTGCACAGCCCTCCATCATTCAAAACAAAGTCAATTGCAAGTCATGTCATCGTTTCTCTGATGGCATGGTCTTCTTCAGCCATGAAGGATGAACACAACAAATTCCTTGAGGGTAAGGACTATGTGACATTCAACTCTAGAGACTCCCTAGAGTACCTAAAACAGGGGCTTTCACAGTCTTACATTTATTCTCCTCTATGCCCTCCAGTAGCAGTGACCTATTTGTCATTCTTCTTATACTCACTCCAATGCATGGTGACATACCCTTTCTCCATCTCTTAGCTTCCTTGACTTTTTAAAGACTCAGATCAAATCTCTCCTTCTGCAGAAAAGTAACCATAGTTGCTTGAGTTTTTCCCACTGAGATTATCTTCCATATGATATATATACTTATATCTTTTCCTAATTATTTACGTGATATTTTCCTTATTAGAATGTAAAGATGTGAATTTTCTTTATTTTCTTTCTCTGTACCTCTTAGCATAATGCCTACCACAAAGTAAAGGCTTAATAAATGCTTGCTGACTTGACTTTAATAGGTAGATTCTCAATAATTTTGTTTGTTGAGTTGGATTCAGTTTTTAAACGTGACATCTGGAATAGTCTCTGGGAAGTTCGAACTTGTCACAATCTTTCAGGATGATGGCTACAAATCATCAGTCATCAGGTTCTGTGATCCATGATCCATACTTAGTTCTATGAATAAGTATAGGCATTTCCAAATAAGTATATAGAACATACAGGTGACTGACAAATTAAGAAATTAAATTGAAACAGGTTATTAAAGATGATTTTGAAAAATTTAAATCTACCCTATAATTCAAACAGACATAGTTTGAATGCCATTTGCATGACAAATAGAATTGGACATCCATGTTTCAACCAAATGTATCTGGGGAGATAATTTATGGGTTTGGCAAAATTGCTTATAACTCTAGTGCTTTATCTGGCTAAGACCATTAATTATTAAGTGTATCATTTCCTTCATAAGGAGTTGTTTTTGAAAATATCTGGGCCAACAACAAAAAGGGTGGAGAGCTTGTTTGAATCAATTCCAGTGTCATCAGTTTGCAATTCACTGAAAGCATCCAGCATGCTAAATATAACAAAAAAGTGACACCCATTTCTGAATTAATCCAGGCTCATAAATGTTTCATTCCCTCATGGTATTAGATTTTCATTATTCAATGTATACACAAGAAGGTTTGAGATCTGACATCCCACATAAAGTACCAGATGGAATTCCTTTGTCAGGGGAATATCAATGGAGTTCAGTGAAATTGTTTTTGGCACTGCTGGGCTGTGGGGTGATTCTCTCACCACCACCATCCTAGAATTATACTTGCCTATAGGTTCAGACAAAGATAATACAAAAGGACCCAAAACCATGTGGCAAACCATAGCTTAGAGGGTCTGCGAGGGTGATGGACATAGTGGTATTGTTTTTTAATTTCCCTGGAGATCAATCTTAAACTCCTCTAAAATCCCTTTAACTAATAAGAAAAATCAGACAACTCTTCGGCCATTCTCCTTTTAGGTATTATTCAGAAATCTGAGGCTGCCTAGTCTGGAAAGATCTTCCTAAGCAACTTTTGGGCTACATTCCTGAGATTCTCATAGGCCTGTCTCACTCTCTGGATTCCTTTGAGATTCATGAGTGCTAACTTGAGGCCAACAGTGTATAAAAGGGATAGCAATGATATTTATTTGAATCTAACAAGTCTTTATCAAATGAGTTAATATTTGTAAAAAATAGTGACTGACATATAGTTGTTGAGTCATTTTTCAGTTTTGTCTGACTCTATTTGGGGATTTCTTGGCAAAAGTACTGGAGTGATTTGCCATTTCCTTCTCCAGCTCCTTTTACAGATGAGCAAACTGAGTAAACAGGATTAAGTGACTTGCCCAGGATCACACAGTTAGTATCTGAGGGCAGATCTGAGCTCTGGAAGACGAATCTTCCTGACTCCAGACCCAGTACTTTATCCACTGTACCACTTAGGTGCCCCAGACACACCAAGTACTTTATAAACACTGATTCCCTTTCCCTTACCTTATTATGCATGTACTATATATACAGTACTTTGGAAGGTGTTTGGGGAAATATACAGTTTAGGTAAGATACCACCTGCCCTCATGAAATTTATAGTCTAGTACTATGGTAAACTATTTGTTTTTACCCATAACAAACTAATATTTTTTGACATAAGGAATCCTTTTGATGGGAAGTACATGATCAACTCTTTTCCAGTCACCTGTCTGGATGTTTAATGCTTCGCCTCTTGCACAGGAATTGACAACAAAGTTGGGAAGCTAAGGCATGCATTCGAGACTGCAAGTATAATATAATTTATTGGACATCTAGTTAGTGCCTGCCAGTACACCTTTTGGGTACTACTACTGGCCCAGGCATGGTATCACTGAACTTTCCTTACAAAGGTGAGGGATGCTTATGTGACAACCTTCCTCAAGCTTTACTGTACTCCTACTTCTCTATCTCAGGGAGAGATCAAGATGTAGAGCTAGGGCCATGGGTAGATATCCAGGAAACACTTGGGTGAACACAACCTTAGTTGTTCTCCACCTAATTCTTGTGTCTATTTGGATTTGAAGAATACTTGGAATGGGTCATACAAGTGAATTAAAGTTAAGTAAATGCTAATAAGGGTGAAATATTCCAAAATATTTTTTAAATGCTAGTAAAAGAGGTGAAAAAGTAGGGGTTCTTTTTTTGGTATTAGGGACCTCTTGGCAATCTGGTCAAACCTATGGATTCCTTTTCAGAATCATGGTTTTAAATGCTTAAAATAAGATACAGAAGATTACAGAAGAAATACATTTATCCAGATAATAAAGAGAAAACAAACACATTTCTGAATCCCACATTAAGCACTTCTTTTGTAGTATCATAAATTGTTAGAGCTAGAAGGGACTTCATGTTAACTGGTTATTGTCCTCTGTTCTCACAGAGGACCAAAATGACATCACTGTATTCAAGCCAAGTGATAGTATGTTTGACAGTGACTGATTGGAGCAATATGGATTTGGAGTGCTGTACCACAGGTCAGGCACAAATAGCCCATGTGAACACATAGGGTGAATTCTCTAAATTTGTGCATCTTTTGAGCTACTTCAATTCTGCTTTGTTCACAGAGCACAGGGTCTTCTTTGATAGGGGCTCACCATATTGGACAGTCCTGTGACAGCATCTCCCGTGTCATGCAATCAATTCCAAAGTTCTTCAGAGGGACCTTGAGAGTACCCTTGTATGACTTCTACTGACCACCATGTGAATATTTGCTTTGTGTGAGTTCTCCCTAAACTAATCTTTCAGACAAGGGTCTAAACTATTTATGGGTCAAAGACATGTAGTGCATCTCACTTACTTGGTGCTGATGAAGCCAATCTAATAGTGATAAGGACAGATCCTAGTATTGTTCTCAACAGACTATAATCAATCAATGCTGAAGTCACTAATTATTTACCTCAGGTTGCAGTCAATCCTTCTCCAATCAAATTTTCAACTGAAGGAAAGGGACTTTGTAATAATCAATCATCTTAAAGACTTGTTCAGCATAACCCTTCATGCCTTCCCATCCTGTGTGGAATGGGATGTCCATCCATGTCTTCCTATAGATATTCCATACAGCAACTACCAGGCTTGCTTGGACTTTTCCTTTAGATCTTTTTGTATAAATAACATAGACAACAATGGAGCACATGGGTTATCCTTCATGTATCCCTTGCTCTCCCTTCATGGCCTGATTATCTCTTTTCATCTGTCTTCTTTGACAGTATCCTTACCACTTCTTCTCCTGTCCAGTAGTTGGCAAGAAGTCAGTTTCTTCATATACCTTATACCTCTCCACTGCCCTTTGGATAACCCTCAACTTTAATTCTGAAGAGCCAATGGCATTTCAGAACTTTCAGTCATAGAATAACACCAGAAAAATGGGAAGATATGGCATATATAAGGTTGGCCTTGGAGTTAGGAAAAGCTGGGTTCAAGTCTTACAAATGCCACATTCTAGCTGTGTAATCCTGGGCAGGTCTAGTGTTTAGCACAGGGCCTGACACATAGTAGTTACTTCATAAATTCTTGTTGTCTTAACCTCTCTGTATTTTAGGAAGCTAAGCCTAGAAGTTAAAGGCAAGTTGTAGATTTGTGCCAATGAAAGGAACTACAACACTGATGAAATCACAAACACTGATGAAATCACAAATCTAGACCAACAATGCGTATGTAAATTATTTTCTGGGCTAAATATAGTATTATACTATTTTATGCATATATAAAAAACCCCATGAAATTGTAGTATCATAGGGATAGGACCTTAACTGTGACCCTAACTTTTCGGATAGGCTCACATTTTAATAACATATATAATAAATAACTTCAGAGTGCTAAGTACCAATACTTTTTAAAAAGATTAACATTTTATAATGAGAAATAGCATCCTTTAATAACTCATTTTGGTATCTAAAAATTCTCACTGTAAGGAAATTTTTCCTTGTGGCTAACTCATATCATGTCCCTTGAAATTTGATTTTCAAATTCATTTGTAGATAATAAATCATAATCATCCTTTGGGTAAAGAACCATTCATATCTTTGGAGAATATTATCCTTGAAGATAATATTGCATTCTCTTTTTCAGGTCAAGCAAGTCAGTACTCCTTAAACCTTCTCACCTCTTAAGCTATGAGCTCTAAACTAATTGGATCCTTTGGGAAGAGTCAGACCAATACAACAGGTGATTTCCTAGGCTTCCTTTACCTAACCATGAGCCTGTCTGTACAATAGTTTAATAAAGTGCTTGGAGTTTAAATCTGTCATGGTATAATGTTGATTCATGGTCAATTTGTCATGTCTCATATTTGAATATAGCCAGTGTTTCTACAATATCCCCTTTCTCACCATACCAACCTGGTCTTTTCTCCACTTCCCTTATCACAAGGAGTGTTCCCTTGATCTTCCAGCTTGTCAGTGACCATACTTCTCCAACAGAAACAACCAAATGGGAACAAATGGGCACAGCAGAATGGGAATGTCTGGTTTCTTTGGTGAAAACATGGGACTCTAGAAGAGTACACCTGCTATTGAAACACTATGCTTATATTTCTGACACATATTATCTGATAGTACCATATGGTGTTCTGAAAGGAGAGCTGACTACAGTGATGTGATATTTGAGAATATATTTCTTAATGAAATGATCTGCTCAAGGTCACATGACTAGTTAGTGCCTGCATCTAAATTTGAATTCAGATCTTCCTGAGTCCAAGTCTAACAGTCTCTCCACTGAACCACCTAATAGCCTCTCTGAAGAGGTTTATTCTCATATCAAGCTTATCCAAGACTTTTGTTTTATATGGCAATGAATGGGGGTCATTTTGTATACCAGTTCATACTCTGAATGAAAATTGTACACTTCTCTTGGGTGCATTTTTTTCTCCAGTCTATGTCTCGTCATCCGTTTTAGACCAGAATATAAATATACAGAATGGCGAGCTGAATCAAATCACAGTAATCATTTTGACTGTAAAATGAGCCTCAGTAAGAGATAGTTGTCAGCATGATAACCAAACTGTTCCATAAAATTTAAGATAAATAATTATAATGCATGCTGGTGGTCATAATTCCCATAAATTATTGTGGGAAACATTCCATGCTTAACCAATAATTAATAATCGTTGGCTTGGTGAGTCATCTAAGATGAATTTCAATGATTAAAATGCCTGATAAAAAGTTGCTTTCTGTCAGCCATCAAGAATGGTAATTGATCTGAAAGATAGGCACATTGTAATTTAATACACTTATCATCTGGGTTTCGAAACAAAGAAATGGCAAATATTTAAAAATCTATCACCCCAAATTTAAATAAGTAAATATAATCTAGAGGCAGGAAAGTCTTGATTTGATGGAATGGTATAATTTCATTAGAACAAAAGACAGAAAACTTTTTGATGATGGAGGGTTATATACTTTTTAGTACCTATCTGTTTGGGAATTAATTCAGTTAAAATTAGGAGAGCAGTATGAGAAAGATGAGAAAGTCTTGGGGTCAGAGAACCTGGATTCAAAACCAAAATAATGTGTGTGACCTTTGGGTGAGACCCATCTTCAGGTCTTCAGAGATATTGCATTATTCTCATGTGAACTGGGAGAGTAAAGCACTGCTCTCAGTGAGATGTTTCCCATGAAACCTGTCCAGCACAGGTGGAAGATGTTAAGATATTCCATATGTTCCTCTTGGCTGTTGACATTATGCTAACTATATTGAGTTCCAGAATCTTGCACAGCCCCTGTGAAATTCCCATTTCCAAAAAAAAAATAACATTTATTCTTTGCCTATTTTTGAGAACATGTGAGTTTGAATGTCTAGAATATAGTGCAAATCTAATATATTTTTGATTAAAATATGATAGTAAAGAATATTGAGCATATTTGGAAAAGGTACAACTCAAGTCTCATTGTCAGAAATACAATTTTGTAATATAAACTTCTGACTAACAAGTTCAATTCAATTCAATAAACATTTATAAAGTGCCTACTATGTATCAGGCACTGGGATAAGCTCTGGGTATACAAAAAGAGGCAAAAGACAGTCCTTGCCCTCAAGGAGCTTACAATGTAAGGTGAGAGATGACATTCAAACAAATACATACAAAGCAAGCTATGTTCAGAATAATTAAAAGAGAGAAAACATGGGAATTAAGAGGGTGGTGGAGAAGAATGAATGCTGGATTTAGAGTTAGAAGGTCACATAAATATGATCATGAACATTTGGAACATTCATTTCTGTCTTTTACCTCCCTAAGCTATATGCCTAGTAGAGCATTCACTTGGTCAAAGGGTAGAAACACTTTATTCCCTTTCCCTGAATAATTCCAAATTGATAAATAGAATGGTTGATCTCCTCAGAGCTTTCTCTACAAGAGTTCTATAATTGTTCCTGACTTTTAATTTTGCTTCCTAGCTCTCCTATTTCTTACCGATGTTAGTTTGGGCAAGGGAGCTAGGTGGCACAATGGAAAGAGCTCCCGGCCTGGAGTCAGGAAGACTCATCTTCCTGAGCTAAAATTTGGCCTTGGGCACTTACTAGCTATGTGTCCCTGGGAAAATCACATAACTCCGTTTGCCTCTGTCTCCTCATCTGTTAAAATGAGCTGGAGGAGGAAATGGCAAATCACTCCAGTATCTTTGACAGGACATCCCCAGATGCAGTCATGAAGAGTTGGGCAGGACTGAAATGACTGACCAGCAAAAAAATCCTGGACAAATCTTTTAAACTCTCTGAGCTTCAATTTCCTCAGTTATAAAATGAGGGTTTGGGATTAGGTGATGTCTAAGGTACCTTCTAATTTAAAAAAATCCCAAGATCCTTATATGGTGTTTCATAGTTTGTACAATGAAAGAATCTGAGCAACATGTAAAATTCATGATGGTACATGACTTACTTTTCCGTACATATAAGATAGGCTTAGATTGAGAATTAAACATGGAGTCAGTAAGACATGAGGTCAAATTTTGTCTCAGACATTTACTAGCTGTATGACCCTGAGTAAATCACTTAGCCTCTTCTAGCTTCAATTTTCTCATCTGTAAAATGGGAAGAGTAATGGCATCTAGATTAAAGGGTTTGTGGAGAATCAAATTAAATGAGATCACACATATAAAGTGATGAACAAATCTTAAAATATTATATAAATTCCAGCTATCATTGTTACCTAGAACAAGGACTAGCAAATATAAAGGTAGAGGGATATGAAAATGTAGAGGAAAAAATGTCAATGGATTTGGAATAGAAGGACCTAGGTTCCAATTCTAGTTCTACAACTTAACCATATGACCACAGGTGAGTCCCTTCACATTTCTAGACTTCCATTTCCTCATCTTGTAAAATGAGGGGATTGGCTTCCTTGTCTGACCACATTGGAGGAATGAGAAAACAATGGTGACCACGTGCCAGCCTCCACAGAGGAAATGCATATATGTGACTTCCTATGTCAAATGCCCTTGGACAAGTTCCCAAGAAGACTTGATTTGTATTTGGTTCTACCATATTACAAAAGATTTGGTGGGGGAAGGATCAACACAACTCCTCCTATCTTTCCTATTTTTGTCAAAGGTAATGCCATTCTCCCAACTTTGCAATCTAAGAATCATCCTTGACTCTCCACTCTCACTCACCTCCTATATCTAATCTGTCGCCAAGTCTTTAATTCCACCTTTTCAATGTTTGTTGAATCTATACCCTTCTATCTGTCCACACCACAACCATCTTAGTTCAGGCCCTCGGCATTTCTTAACTGAACTGAAGGTGTAATAGACACCTTACTGGCCTTCCTTCATCCACCTTTCTTCCTGCTTCAGTACATCTTGCACACATGCATCAAACTGATATTCCTAATGTAAAAGTCTTGCTGCTATTCCTCTACTCAAGAAGTTCCTGTGTCTCCCTATGCCTTAGGATAAATTATAAACCTTTTAGTATGGTGTTTAAATCTCTATAATTTAACTCCACCTCCTTGTTCCAGCCAAATTGGCCTATTTGTTATTCCCTTGTACATAACATAGTATATCCTCTTTCTACATCTTTGCACTGACATATACTCCCACTTCACCTATCAGTCAGATACGTATTTGTGACTTGTGAACAAGTTGTTATCCTTCACACTCCTCAATCCTTCACATTCCATGAGGGCAGAGAATGTTTTACTTTTAAAATTATATACCCATAGTTCCTAGCAAGGTTTACGAGCTGGAAGGGACCTTAGAGATCATGTAGCTCAACTCTTCATTTTGCAGATGAGGAAACTGAGGGCTAGAGAAAATAAATGCCCTGCTGAAGGCATTTGTGGATAAAAGAAATAGTGATAGCGGTCATTTATGTGTTACTTTAAGGTTTGTTATGCATGTTACCATTATCTAAGGTAGAATGGAGCAGAACAAGGAATTGAATGGAGGATCTCTGATTCAAACCTAAAGATGGACTTCAAGAATACTTGAGTTTTCTTGCTCATAGATTACTGGGAAATCCGAAATAAGGTGGGGGTGGGGGGAAAGGTTTTAAAAACAACAACAACAAAAAAACCTAACGAAAAACAAACCTCCCCAATACAGTAAACAATTCCAAGAGTACATCAAACATGAATTTCCAACCTAAAGGACCCTAACACAAGCACTGAAAACCACATACTGATTCTTCTCACCTTCTGGATGCTGCTGAATGTCAATAAAAAGTAAAATAAAATAAAAAAAGGAAATTAGGAAAAATGCCTCCATACCTGGAGGCAGCAACAACTGGAAAATCACACTGGCACTTCAGTTTATATCTACTAGACATAAAATGCAACTTGAAAATGCCGGGTTGCACCTGAGGTACCTTTTTTTCTAGGTAATTAGAATGAATCTCAGGCTGGCTTGTAGGGCATTTAGCAGCTGTTCCTGTTTATCTTTGAGCTGAATGATTTTAGAGGCATTTTAATATTTTCTTCAGAAGATCAATTCTGGGGCATATTGTCTTCAAATGGATATTTTTATGTCATCTGGCCCAAGTGTTATGGAAAGAACAAATGCCAGAGGGATGACTCCCAATCTTTGGTGGTATGTACTGTGGCCCCTGGGTACCATAAAGCAGAAAATTGTCTCATTTTAGACTTGAAATTGTCTTCTAGTTGGAGATGTTTCTCTGCCTCCAAAAGGAATGATTCCACGGAGGTCTCTAATCTCTCTGCCTCACAAAATCAATGGCCAAGTATATAAAGATTATTTAAAAATCCTCCTTAGCATAGAAAGGATTTCTAATGAGCACATTTTATGATGCTAATCGTGTAATTTATTTTCCCACCAAGTCATGGGTACAAAACATCATCATAACAGTTTACAGAAAAAAGGCTTATGGGAAAATGAAGCAATTCTGAAAATGAGCCTGAATTAGATCCAGGCAAATAAACTACTCCTGGGTATCTACATAAATTAGTCACTCCTGGAAGGGATTGTGCTCTTTTAGACAACTGAAAAAAAAGAAGAAAATACTGATTCAGAAAATTAAGATACCCCATTCTTTTATGAGAAGTTTGGTCAAGGAGTTTAGAGACTAGGAAAAGAGGCAAAGGTACAGACTGAAAGAACAGAGGAGCAGGTGTGATCAAGGGCAGTGGGATTGAGGAGAAGGGAGATACTATGAAACATTCCTGAAATTCTCTCTGGTTGACTTTGATCATTCATGTCTACTGCTCTATTTCTGTGGAGGGATTGAGCCCATAGTAGCAGTCAATGCATTTCCTCATCTTTCCTAGCAGTGGGTCAGGAACTGCAGAAAGGTGAGAGTGAGAGGATGAACGCAGCTGTTTACTTTGTGAAGAGAGGTACCTTGTCTTAACAGGAGGGCTATTTTCACTCCAGAATAGGAGTATTAATTAGTAAATTTCTGTTCCTCTCCATGAAGAGACTTTGTAGTGTTTGGAATAAGTAGGTAAATAATGTGTACTACTGACTTAAAGGAAAATTTGGGGTAGAATCTTAAAGGTTGAAATGACAGATTTCTGCCATACCTCATGGTTGTACGTGTATATGTATGTGTATACACTATGTGTGTCTGTGTTATGTAACTGAGTACAAATATTCCAGTTGCAGTTTGTTACAGTCAATGAGTTTGGTCTGAAATTAAATGGAAAGATATCCATTTGGATTACATTTGGAAACCTATGATAGTTATTAAAACTATAAATAAGGCAGAGTAATAGGATTTTTTAGTTGTTGTTACTATGGTAATGACATCTGGGCGAGTACTGGCAGTACTCTGGCCTATATTCTCATTTTACAATCTGTTCCAGCAATCTGACCTGAATTTCCACCCTTAGTTGCATAACTCTTCTGGGGCTTATCTTTCCCCTACACCCTACCATTTCTGTTCTCCACTCTCCTTTGAGGAATTAGGAGGTCTTACCCCCTTCCATATCAACTGAATTAGCTAAGGTCACCAGAATTCATAGATATAACTCTGGTGACTGTGGCATTGAGTAGATTTAATCTGGGTATTATCTTTATAGAGAGGCCTATAAGGGAGTCAGTTTAGAATTTCCGTTAAGGTTAAAGAGATAAAACTAAAGTTTGTTCACGAATGTCTCCCAAAGTGGAGTAAGTTTCTAGACCATATGGCTTATTAAGCTATCATAGTTAACAATGGCCATTTAGTTAGATTGATTGTGAATCATTGGGGCATTCTTTTGCTAAATAATTAGCCTATATCATCACACAAAAGCCCTCATTAAGTAAATATTAAGTTTCAAAGATAGTCCAAAAAGAATGCTTGGTAACTTTATGTTAGACCTTTAAAGAGAAGTGCTTTATATGCCATCTCTTGAAGATTCCTTGAGAAAGTCATCAAAGTCAGTTTTCCACCAAAGGACTATTTCTTTTACATATTTCCAGTCAATAAAACTTAGCTTAACAAAATTGGGAGTTCAAAACCTAATACTGTTCTCTATTCTGCCATGAACCACGTAAACAGTCTTTGGTAAGCTACCTAATTTTCCAGTGACTTCTCATTTGGAAAATGGCAATTATAAAACAGATCCACCTTAAAATAATGTTGCATATATAAAGAAATGAAATATAGCATGGCATGTAGGGTGCCTATAGGAGATTATTATCATTTATTTTCTTTCAAGTAGTGAACAAACACTACTTAGGAGCAGAATATCAACTTTTGAACTCATGCTGGACAAATTTTAGTTTCTTGGTTGATCTGTTATATACATATTCTATCCACATAGGTTACAACTTCCCTATTACTTAGCAGAAGTCATAGAGGATTGCTGGGCTGAACATTTGTCTCACTGTTTGAATCTGGTAATGATCCTCTCTGAACTTAGCGAAGCAGATCCTTGGAAGACAAACATGCTGTACCACCAGACCTGTATTTAAAGACCTTTCAGGTTGGTAGGAATTTCCAGAGTTTAGCTTCTATTGTTTTAGCTTTTTAGAGCTTCTATTCCAGGATGAGGAACTGGTAGAAAATACTTTTCTTGACACCAGACAGAAAATTAACAGTGACTTTTTCAAGTTTATGAAAGAGTAATAAACATATAATAAATAACAAACAGGAAAATAAACAGAAGATGAACTCTAGCAGATATGTGCCTAGGATAAGTTTTTATTGTTTTTATTATATGTATTTCTAATACTCATTAGCTTTTACATCATTATTTCTCACAGTACCTGGCAAATGGTTGAGGAATTTGTGAGCATTCAGTAAGTACTGTTGACAAATATTCATGGCTTCCTTCAAGGTAGCTCAGGAGCTACCTCCTGCTCAAGTCCTTATGCTTCACCTATCCAGTTATACTGCTCCATATTCCCATTACTTTGTATTTAACTATCTCTGCAAATATTGTATCTCCAGTAGAATGTAAATTACTTGAGCGTGTATTTAATTTTTGGTGTTGTATCCTCAGGACCTAGCATAGCCTTTGCATATGGTAGGAATTTAAATGCTTTGGGAATTGAATTTTTTTTAACTATAAAGACACATTATGCAGAAACATCAGTTTCAGCAACAACCTCCCCTATAGCAACTATCTTTATCTCACAATTTATCCAATAATCCATGAGTTTTGTGCTCTACTAACATTTATTAAAGGTTATTTTTAAAAATGGAGAAACTTTTCGCATAAACAGTTGCTCTTCTCTCTGTCTCTCCTTCCTTTCCTCCCTTCTCCCATGTACGTATACATACACACACCCAATCACTATATCTTTAAGGGGCTTTAGGATGCAGTTTAATTGTTGAGGAGGCATGAATCTGGAGAGAATCTGTTAAGAGTTATGGTTTGAGATAAACTAAAGACAACAGAGACAACAGAGACAAAAGATCTTACAAAAAGAATAAAGAGAATTTAAAAGGAAAAGGACACTTCTAGAGAAGAAATTTTGATTGGAATCTTGAATGAACTGAATGGTGGGACTGTGTTTTCAGAAGTGATTAGAAGTCATCTTCAGTTATGGTGATAGTGTAAGATGATATTGGTTGTGATAATTCTCATAGCTAAAACCTGGTAAATAGTTATCTTTGTTCACTATAGAGAGCTTGCCTTGGAGTCATAAAAATCTAGATTCAAGTCCCACACATATTAGTTGTGTGACACTGGGTAAGTAATTTTCAATGATGTCAACTCAAATAAAATAAGGGGCTACTAAACCATATAAAAAAATCTTTGCAGGCTACATATTGACTTCAAAAAACACATTTTGACACTATGTTCTATTGCATTATTTATTTATTTTGTTCAGTATTTCCCAATTACATTTTAATCTGGTTCAGGCCACATTTGGGGAGCATTAAGGGTCCTGAGGGCATATGGTTGACACCTCCGATCTAGAAAATTTTCTAAGACTGTGAGTTGCAGAGAAGGTGTTGACTTACATTGGCAGAGGGAGTTTCCTTATCCAGGAGAGCCTTATATTAATAGTCTCTATTACAGTCTTAGTGTTATTATTGTTATACTGTTAATAAATTATATAACTAGAAATGTTCACATTTATTTAGGAATAAATGGTTAGGGTTTTGAGATATAAAAAGATAAGAGCAGCCACTCATGGGAAAAGAGGTTTACTTAGTTTTCTAAAATAAGAGTTATTTTAAAAGTTGCAGTAGAGCAGAGAATTAATGGATAAATTAATGAGAGCAATGTCAAAATTTTAGTAATTAACAAGAAGCAATACAATCATGCTCCTGGGTTAGCACAGAATTTGGAATGAATATGGTAATGAATCAAATAATCCAGATGAGACATTACATCACCCTGGGTATGATAAATGTGACAATAGTCAACTCTCATACTCTGCCACATAGACAATGGATGAGCGTTGAACAAAGTGTAGAAATAAATCATTCATATGTGATAGCCAGTGATTTTCTGACAGTAACAGACATGGGCAATAAGGACAGTCAGAGACAAGTGAAAGAATGTCTGATGGACCATGATTGGGAATTTTAATTTGATTTAAGTAATTTACAGGTGCTGAGAAAGGGAATTGAATAATCAGAACATTTTCAAGGACGATGATCTTTGTATATGTTTGTATGTATATGTGTCTTGGAGAGTTTGGACTGCGTAGAAGATAAAGCAGGGGTTCCCAACTTGTGGCACACATACTGTAGAAAACTTGCCAAGGAGGTAAAATGAATATTTGATTTAACTATTAAATGTTACTAATACTAATTTCTTCATTTTATTTATTATATACACATATATGAAGCATTCTAGAATTCATTTCATATTGAATAATGGGCATGAGAAGGTTGACTGATCACCAAGGGATATGAGAATCATGTCTATCTCTACATCTATCTATCTCCAACTGCTATCTGGCCTCGGAGCTACATTGGTTGGCCCAGAAAATTTTTGGAAGCCTCCTATTTATGGAATGATGTATCCTAATCATGATCCCTGATCTGAAGATACTTTGAAGAGAAAAAATAGAATAAAGAGAAAATTTCTCCTACTAGATTATAAATTCCATTAGGATCAGGACCATTGTACATATAAACTTTGTTTTCCTTAGAGTCTAAAACAGTGTAATAGGCTTGTAATAAATGTTTGTCAAGTGAATGGATAGTATTTGATAGAATGCTTTTTTGAATTGAGCTCTAAAAATTAATTTTGATGTTTAAATACACCTTTTATATGGTGTTATGTAGTCAGAGGACATATTTATCAAACTTGAGATGATGATGAATTGCCCAGCTACATTTTGCTTTTGAGATAAATGGATAAAGAGCTCTAATTTTAAACTTCTCCTGGATCTTCTAAATAGGAATTTAATGTCACAGGTCAAAAAAAAAACACAGTGGCTTATCTCTTTTCCCCTCTTTCTTACTACTACTCTATGATAAATCAGTGTCATTTTATACAACTTGTTCTGTTTCTTAAACCAAGTGAAGGCTCCTAATTCTTCTATGTAAATTCTACCAAAAGCACCTGTTCAAACTTTAAAAATGTCTATTTTATTAAAAACAACAACAACAACCTTTAAAATACTAATAAGGAAATCCAGGAGCCCTCAGGTCAGCACACAATAATAAGACGAATGAAGAGATAGGGTTGAAATGGGACCCACTGTGACACAGCTGTCTATGAAGAATCTGTCACTCAAACCAAACAAGCTAGGGCACTTTAGTCCTGAACTTGGAGCTCCGTTGCCATAGTTTCTACACAAAGACGACAAGGCTGCATTCCAATTATATCTTTCAGAATGACAGATAACAGCAAAATAGGAAATGGGGTAATAAAATCTGTGGTCACCTGACAGGGATGTGACAGATAGAAGTGACAGAGATGTGAGAGATGCCCATTTATTTTGCCAAAGAAACATCCTTACTATTTGGAATATAAATGTATTTGTTTCAGCCTTTCCTTACTTTTCATCACCAAAGTTTTGCATTTCTTGTTCTACCAACTTACCCCTTAGTATGAAGTGTTAGCCAAAACACAGTTACCCCTCACTAAATGGAAATTTAGTTGCCTGAATTCTAAAGTTCTAAGGAAATTGACCCTTGAACTTTCAGAAATTAGGGTTGGAAGAGTGACATTTTGATTCTGCTATTATGTTTCAGATGTTCTTGCTCTATTTGGCCCCATAGACTGCAATCAGAAGCAATGAGTTCAAGTTGCAAGGAGGCTTATTTTAGGTTTGATATCAGGAAACACCTTCTAACAATTAGAGCTGTCCAAAAGCTGAATGTCTTGCCCCAAGAGGTGGTGGGTTCTCCTTCCTTCAATGTCTTCTGTCGGAACCTGGACAAACACTTGTCAGGTATACTGTGATGGAAATTCCTTTGCGTGTAGTTTAGACTAGAAGGTTCTACTTCTCATTAATCTGCGATCTGGTGAACTAGATGGGTTGCCACTCCAGATAGGGTCATGACCCACAGTTTAAGAAGCACTGAAGGGGTTGCAAGTGGGAAAAGTTTAAGACGTCCTGAATGAGAGGATTTTCCTGACCCAAATGTAAGTGATATGGTAAACTCCAATAATGTTAATAATTATAACTTACAATGAATAATAGCACTCTGTAGGCTCAATGAAATCTATTAGGATGGTTTCACAGACCTGTCATTGGTTAACCCAACAAAAGAGAGAAATCAACATTATACTACGCAGACTCTATGAAGCAAGTATTAAGAATTTGATTTCTGGCTTTGTTATCTTTAATCACCTACAGTGATTTACAAACTACAGAGACATCTAGAAAGATATTACTAAATTCAAGTGATGGATAAAACAAAAAAAAAGAAAGAAAGAAAAGCAGATACTGGTAAAGAGTAGACTCTGATGTAGTTAGAAGTGTAAATGGTAAGCAGGGAGTCAGCAAGGACAAGAAATGTCAGGTTTGAAGTAGGCAATCATGAGCTGCTAGGTTATACTTTCATTTTGATTAAGCAACATTGAGCACAAGATACTTTCAAAAGTTAACATTTAAAGTATTATTATAGAATTTTAATACAATTATCCTGGCATGGTGGGTTGAAGTCTGGATTTTGGGTCTGAGGACATGGGCTCAGCTCCCATGCTGTCCCACGTTACTTACTACCTGTATGACCATGGGCAAGTAATTTTTACCTCTCTGGGCTCAATTTTCCTCATCTATGAAATGAGTAGGTTGGATAATTCACTGTTTCATGATTCACAATTTAAAATGAGCTGAAAGGGTGGCAAGTGGGAAAAGTTTAAGAAGCACTGAATTTAACAACCTCCAATGATCCAACCAGCTCTAATTCTGTGGTGCTATATTTCTGATCTGTTTTGGTGGAGGGAATTTTCAGAATGGGATTTCCTTATTCTAATGAAAATCATAGAATATTAAAATGCTTTATCTATTTTTAAGTATGATCTTAATTACATTCAGAAACTCTACTTTTTTCCACTAACAAAACACAACTCTCTGATTTCATAATGGAAATCACATTTTGCTGGAATTTATCTATCTTGTTACATGACTGTAACTTAAGAAGGAATCCGTGGCTGGGAGAAAGTGTTTGTTTCTGCTGACACCATCTTTAATGACTTCCAGCTATTTATTAGGTATAATTTCTAGCAGTATTCAGTTTGCTTTGGTGGTTTGCTCTTGGTAGGAAAAACATTTCTTTTCAAATCAGAAACATGATATTTGAAATCTCATCTAGGAAAGATAAATGCTAATCAAAACATAGAATATGAAAAGTACAGTGTTTTGTTATGTGTAATATAATGGAGAATTGAAGCAATAGAGAAAATTAAAAAAAAAATTTAACTGTCCTCTAAAATATCCAGACATCCCAGCCATGAATAAAACTTGCTGGAATTCTTCGTTTACTTTTCCAATATCACCCCAGAAACTATTGAAATTTTGGATAAAAATTGGGAAGATCAAATCAGAAATTCTTGATTTTGATCAAAGTTATAAAATCAAACTCAAATGCTCATTTTTCTTAGGGAGTTGATTTCTCTTATACATTGAACATTATTAATCATCATGATTAATGTCTCTTTTGGTCAGTAAAGTGAAAGGTTACCTACCCGTTATTATATAGTGTTTGCCACTTATAAATAGGATCTGGAAAAACTGATTTGCAACTGAATATATTGAATATTGCTTCCTGAAATGTATAGTAGACTCTTCCAAAGGCCACCAAGGGAAATGCCATGAATTCAGTATTACAAAACTTTCACAAAGCAGAGTGAAGATGAGAAACTAAAATGTATTAGCAAATGTAGGGAAAAGCATCTGGGTGGCTTACCTTGAAAGATATTTCATATTGTTCTCCTCCCCAGATTTCTAAGCCTGGATCATAGCCACCCAATTCCCAAAACCACTTTCGGTCAACAGCAAAGAGCCCTCCAGCCATAACAGGAGACCTGTGGAATAATTAAAATAAGCTATAAAAGACTGTGAACATTAGGCCCCCTGATCATATGCTTGAAAGGGCCAAGAAGTGTTTCAATAGTCAAATTGTAATGAGACTTTAAGCAATAGTTGTTTATTGGTGAGTCTAGGACTCCCATTTGGTCTGTAACTGAAATGGAAGTAGGAGCAGGGGGAAGATTCTTCCCATGTTTTAAAATTTGCTGTTAAGTTTCTAGACTTAAAAATGCCCAGAAGAGCCCCATTTATTTCATCTGCATATCATGGGAGAGAAAGAAGTGAGTCTTAGTGACTCATCCTTTTGAAAATACCCATCGAATTTTACAGGACTTGCTCAAAGTGAAGATGCATTTTCCACTACTATAAAGGTAGATGAAAGCACTGAGAATAAAGCCACAGGTATTACCTTTCAGAGAAGCATTTCTTTCCTTAATCATTGTCTCAGTTATTCATTTATACTCACTTTTTTTTTCTAGAAGGGGATCTAGTCAATGGCAAGGAAAAACAAGCAAATAAACCCTAATTGAGTACTTATTATGGCAGAACAGAGGTATTAGGGGCTGAGTATAAGTCTGGTGATGGAATTTCTGGATTAAAGGATAGGAATTGTTTAGTCACTTTTCTTGTAAGAAATGAACACTCGAAATAAGATCCAACATACTCACATAAAACAGTGTCATTGAATGAAGTTTAATATATGGTAAAGTAATAGCTAGTTGCCAAGATGTATATAGTGCTATAAGGTTCACCAAATACTTAAAGGTGTTATCTTTGATTCTCACAACAACCTTATGATACAAGTGCTATTATTAACTCCATTTTACAGATAAGGAAACTGAGGCTGCAATGACTTTCCCAGGGTAATAAAGCTAAACATGTTGGAGGCAGGATTCTTCCTGGTTCCTAGTCCAGTATGCTACCCATTGTGCCACAAAATTATGGAGAAGTAGCTTTGGCATGGTGGATAGATAACTGACCTTGCCATCAGGAAGATTTTCAAATCTTGCTCTGACAAATACTTGCTGTATAAAAATGATTAAGACACTTAATATCCCAGGGCTTCAGGCAACTCATTAGGACTAGGTAGAGTTGCTGATCTACACTGGTAGAATGTATTCACCAAGGGTTTATACCAGGGGTGGGGAACCTGCAGCCTCGAGACCACATGTGACTCTCTAGGTCCTCAAGTGCAGCCCTTTGAATCTTAACTTCACAGAATCTGTTCCCCAACCCCACCCCACACTGGCACTGGGACTTTGTCACAAGGATAAGTATCATGTCTGGATCCAGTTGCTCTCTCACTACTCTGCCTTCCCACCCCAAAATAATATAAATTTGTAATTTGCTAATTTTTAAATGATTTGTATTTTATTTCATTTCTTTTATTTAAAACATGTTTCCAAATGAATAGTAAGCAATATGGCAGAGAACCTTCAAATACTTGAAAAAGTGTTCACAAAGTGTTCATATCCTCAAGCACATTACAAGTACCAATTTGAAAATAACTGACACAGTAACTATCAGATATTCCATTTCCTTTATTGTAGCAAGTGACTTAAAGACTTCTACTAGGGAATACTACCCCAATTTGAGATACTATATCCATTTGAAAGATATACTCTTAAATTTCCATAAAAATCCTATATTTCATAGCTTTAATTAGTTCAGACTACTCTTGCCCCAATCAGCCAAGATGAGTGAGGTTTTATAGGTATGCAAATGATTTGTAAGAAGCCTCCAAAGATTTAACTTCCTCTGGGTAAACCCAGGGTACACAAGTGAAAGAATTACAGTGTTGGAAATCAATCAGAGAGAATTTTTTTCCATGAAAGAGAAGCTTAAAGTAATAAAAATGTACCCCTCTAAAGTTTTACAGTTTTTACATTTCACTTGAAATAAATGTCTTGCTCCTAGACCTACCTCATTTTAAATGCTTCTACTCTCTCCTTTTCTCCCTCTCTTTCTCCCATTTTCTTTCTTTTCATTCAGAATTTGAAAGTAAGATATACTCTGCTGAAGAACATATAAATTAAGCTGAGGGAAAATAACCATCTATTATATATACCTCATCTATGCCAGGCACTGTGCTAAGTACCTGATAAATATTTTTTCATTTGACCTTTGACTCAATGTTAATTATCTCTAATAACCTAGGGATTATCTAAACTTTAACTTTTTTATGGGCTTTATAATTATTTGGTGAATTGAATTAAATGAAAAGTTTAATTGAATTGAATTAATTTAATGAATTAATGAATTAAAAATAAAATTAAACTTTTTCTCTGGACAAAATCAAAGCAGAAAGAATTACAAAGTATTGATCGGGAAAAAAAAATATCATTGCTAAAAGTCTGATTTCCAAAATGTATAGGATATTGAAATAAATATGTAAGACCAAGATTCATTGCTTAATAGAAATATGGTTAAGAAATATGAATTGTTAAAAAAAAAAACAACAAATGCCAACTTTGATGATCATATATAAACATGATTTAAATTACTAATGATAAGAGAAATTTAAATTTAAACAACTTTGAAATTTCACTTTACACTCTGAAAGTTGACAAAGAATACAAAAAGTAGAAGTCAGTTCTGAAGAGACTGCATGATGACAATACAGTATACTAACATCACTTGTTCTCAGATTTCTGGGTATCTATCTGAAATTATGCAAGAAAAGTGACTAAACAATTCTTAGTTTGTTTAGTTCTTTGATCCAGAAATTCCATTAAAAGACAGAAACAAAAGGTAAGTATATTCCAAAATGTTGGTAATGGTACTTTGTGTTGTAGCAAAGAGTTGGAAACAAAGAGAATGCTCACCAAATGAGGAAAGAGCTGAAGTGACTGTGATATATGAATATAATGTAATATTATGATGCAGGGAAAAATGATGAATGTAGGGAACTCAGATAAATGAAAAATTTGCATGCACTGATAGAAAAATAAGCAGAACCAAGAGAACAATATTCAGTGATTATAACAATTTAAATTTTAAAAAGTCACCAAAAGTAATTTGAACCCACAGTTGACTGAAAAATCAAACAAGTCCCCAGAAAAAAAACAGATATATTGTCCTCCATCCTCCTGGCATCAAAACAGGGGTATATAAAGACTGAATGTTCATACACTGTCAGGCATGGTCACAGTTGTCATTTCTCTCAGTTGCCTTTTTATTCCAAGACAATGGTTTAAGTCAAGGAGTAGGGAAAATGTGTGCTGAAATGACTGTATTATCAAAACCAAAAGGTATCAATTTTTTTTTAAATAAAACTGTGCAAAGGTCTCCTTTTTCTGTGCTCCTGCTTTGTATATATAGATGGAAATATTTAGTGGTGATTGAATTTTAAAATCTGGTTCAATTTGACCTTAAGTTTAGGAGACATTGTTAATGAGTATATAGAGGAAGTCAAACAGACTGGTAAAGTACCTTGACATCATGCCATACAAAGATTGGCTGAGTAGGGGGGAGGGACGTGGCATCTGTCTTCAAAGGTTGACATGTACAAGAGGGATTAGACTTGTTTTCCTTGTTGCCAGAGCGTTGAATTAGGACATCGGTGAAAGTTGAAGATTTAGGTTTTATTTACATAGGGAAGAACTTCCCAACAATGAGAACCATCCCAAAGTGTAATGGTTTGTAGAGATAATGTATTCTTTCATCATTTGAAGGCCTGAAACTGAAATATCACTTCCTAGGATGCTGGAAAGGGGATCTTTCAGATGTAGCTTAGATTAGCTAGCCTTTTTATGGCTAAACTTGGGGACAAAGGCCTCATTTCTAGAATAAATAGAGAACTGACTCAAATATATAACCATACAAGTCATTCTCCAATTGATAAATGGTCAAAGGATATGAACAGGCAATTTTCAGGGGAAGAAATTAAAGATATC
>CM053774.1:61556993-61581217 GCA_028658325.1 Potorous gilbertii | reverse complement strand
TTGCGCCATAAGAAATGATGAACAAGAAGACTTCAGGGAGGCCTGGAAGGACTTATATGATCTGATGCTGAGCGAAAGGAGCAGAACCAGGAAAACTTTATGCACAGCAATGACCACAGTGTGCGAGAGTTTTTTCTGGTAGACTTGGAACTTGGTAATATCACAAGAACTTACTGGAAAAAAAAAAATCCCAATGACAATTTCCTAAGGCAAAATGCCTTCCACACTCAGAGAAAGAAATATGTAAGTCATTCGTAGAACGTAGCAGATCATGTCTGTGTGTGTGTGGATTTTAGTGTATTATGTTTTGATTTGTTATATGATTTCTTCCACTTAATGTTAGTGCGACTACATAGCATCACTATAGTGAAAATATGCTCAATAGAAAAGTATATGTAGAACCTATATAGAATTGTATGCTGTCATGGGGAGGGAGGGGGGTAGCGGGGGGAAGGTGTGGGGGGGATAAAATCTTAATTTTAAGGAAGTGATTGTAGAACATTTATAAATAAATAAAACTAAAAAAAATAAAAAAAAAGATTAGCAAGCCTTTGAAGTCCCTTCCTATTTTGATTCCATGATAAATTATAGAGACTCTTAATTACACAATTCCATTTTAATTATCTGATTATAGATTCACATTATTTCACAGCCCTTAATTTACCTTAACCTGTTCATTTTTATGGATGATAAAACTCATTCCTAGAGAGGTGAATTGATTTATCCAAGGCCACACAGTATTTAGTAATGGATAGCATTAGTTCTCTCTACTCCAGTTCAGTCTTTTTTTTTTTTTTTTTTTAGAAAAGACAGTTGTTTTCTTTCTCTTGAAAAGCAAAATTGTTTTTTTTCAATTATTGAGAATTTCTCTCCCCACTCCCCCCATGCCTCCCTCTACCCACTGAAGAAGGAAGGATGAAAAGAAGGAAAGAAGGAAGGAAGGAGAGAAGAAAAAAAGATAAAAGGAAGGAAAGAAGGAAGGAAGGGAAGAAAGAAGGAAAAGAAAGGGAAGGAAGGAGGGAAGAAAGGAAAGAAGGAAAGAAGGTAAAGAAGTCCTTTATCATATAAGCACAGTTAAATAAAACATTTCCATAGTGGTCTCATTCAAAAATACATTTCTTATTCTTCATGTTAATCCACTATCTCTGTTATGTTATGAATTGTGTTCTTCTCACCAGGCCATTCCTACCTACATGAAAGTCCAGTTGTGAGACTAGTATTTGGTAGATTTTGAATTGGACAGAAAGAATCCCAGATCAAATAATCATTTTATGTGAGCTCTGGTAGATGTTGAACAATGATTCCCATGCTGTTAAAGGGAAAATGACATTTCCTGGGTTGCCTATCTGCTCCCCTCCCCTGCCCCCCAATGCAGCTAAATTGCCATCATCTTAAAGAAGAAAGGAAGGTTTTTTTGGCCTTTCTTCTTCCAGATTCCTTCCAGATTTCAGTGCATACCGACACTCTGTATTTATTTGTTATATATGTTTTAAGTACATGTCTGTGAATATATATCCCTACTCCCAACCCAGAGAAAAAACTGCTTGAGAGTAGTTTTTTTTCAACTGTATCCCCATGTTTAGCATAGAACCTGCTAGAAAAGACATGCAATAGATACTAGTTCATTGAGAAACTAATTTTTTTTTATTTTTTTTTTTGGTCCTGATGTGATTTCATTCATGTGGGTGATGCCTAGTGTGGAGACTTCCTCCACCAATGTAATTCCTGCAACTCATAGTCTTGGAGCACTAAGTTCAGTGATTTGCTCATGGCTTCAGAGCTAGTAGGTTTAACAGGCAAGAAGATTTGAGCCTCAGTCTTTCTGTCTATAAGGTTGGCCTCCTTGTGCTCACTAAATTTTCCTGGATTGTTCTGATTAACATTTCAGAGATAGCCGTGAATACCAACAGTTCAAGGTGAATGATGTACAGTGTTAGGGATGCACTTATTATTATGGTAAGAGTTACTGAAGGTATCTTAGTGTCGTAGATTTAGAGCTGGAGAGGTTAGCTATTATCTAGCACCTCATTTTACAGATGAAGAAACTGAGGTGGTGGAGAGAATAAATCAGTTGCTTGAAGTTTTGCAGGCAGTTATTAGCAGAGATGCAATTTGAACCCAGTCCTTCTGACTCCAAATCAAGTACTTGGTTCACTGTGCCATGATACCTCTAAAACCTGGTAAAAAACCCGGAGATTCCTTTTCTTTAAAGATATATGCAAGGATACTTTAATAAAAATGGTAGATATAATAGAAAAGATTATGTCCTCTCTATAACTGATCCCCACCTTGTGCACATCCAAATGTCCATTGATCATTGATGTTTTGATAATTTTTTTTTAGCTTCAACAAAGTATTCAGCATGACTCTGTATTATAGTAGGTAAGCAAATATGCTTTCTGTGGACTGAATGATTTGTCTCACACATTTATGGATTGCTACTTTCAAATATACATAGATGTTGTGTGGATTAATAAAATTTACATTCATTCAAATTCATTACTAAATTCAGATTAAAATTTTGTTAGCATACTTAAAAACTTGGGAACCAATTTTCTTTGATATTCTAAAGACAAATATACATCTTTTTCCAGTCCATTATTCTCCTCTTAATAGAAACAGAACTATTATATACCATTTTCAGTGATACACTTTTGATCTTTCTTCTCTAAAGTGAATGCAGTAATCTCAAAAACTCAATCTCTTTAAGTCTTTCTTTATTGGTCTCATTTTCCAACCTGCTACCATCTTGCATTCCCTTTCAGATGATCTTCCAGGCCATATTTTATTTTCCCCAAATATTCCTTGCCTTGTTTTTTCTTTTTTTACCTTTTTGCATTGAGTCCTGTGAATACTCTGAGGGATGTTGTCTAATAGGGCTTTTATGTTTGCATTATTTTCAGAAGAGCTATGGGAGTTGTGTACGCAGAGTCACAAGTCCTGAGCCAAGCAGTTGTATGCAATTAAAAATCTCTCTCTAACTGTATGGGCCATTCTTGTGATTCCTTCTTCTTATATTAATATCAACATGAACTGATTTGTAACAATAGCTCCTGTTCAGGATTCTTTATTCCCTAGACAGTAGAAATATGGTGACATTCTGAATGGATAACTAAAATCAATTTTCTACTTTGCATTAGGGGTAATGAACAAGGTGATAAATGAGATTTTCTTCTGGCTTACAGTGGACCAGTTTACTTCACCATAGTAATTTTATCCTCTAAATTATGTTGCATTCTAAATTAATGAAGCTATAATATAAAAAAGTGCACTGAAAGCTATTCCTTATTCTGTTGCTACAAAAAAAAGACCTTGCATAGTCTCATTCAAGTACACATTTTTCAAAGCATACTATGGCTCCTCTTACTGAAAGCAAGACATAGTATTTAATGGCTTCAACCACACTCCATAACATTCCCTGAATTTAATGAGTTTTTACTTTCACTGTTATGTTCTACCTGATTCTTTACCCCCACACAGGAAAAAAAAAGTGTGGTTTATTAGACATTTTCTCCTTGGAATTTTCCCTAAATATTCTATTTTCATATTTAGTCCCATACTATCTAATCCAATCAGATCAGTACTTATTAAATACCTACTTGGAATACAAAGACAAGCAAAACAAAAGAGCCCTGATCTCAAAGAGTTTGTATTTTACTAGGGGTGATAGTTGAACTAGTATTAATAGTCAAGTGTGCATTCATGTATGTATTTGTGATATGTTAACATTTGGGATATTATTCTATGTATGTGTATGTGATATACACATGCAGATATTTTCATCGTTGTTCAGTCATTTCAGCCATGTCTGACTCTTTGTGACCTCATTTGGGGTTTTCTTTGCGTTTGATACTGGAGTGGTTTGACACTTCCTTCTCTAATTCGTTTTATAGATGAGGAAACTAAGGGAAACAAGATTGGGTGATTTGCCTAGGGTCACACAGTTAGTAAATATCTGAGGCTGGAGTTAAAGTTAGGAAGAGAAATCTTCTTGATTCCAGGTCCTCCACTCTATCCATTAGACCACCAAACTGTCATATATTGGTGTATGTACATGTGTGTCTGTGTGTGTGTACTAGTAGTTGTATGTGATTATGTGTATATATGTATATACCTGGTTGCATTTATATATACATGCATATATGATAATTTGGGGTGGGAGAGAGGACTCACAATGATGGGAAGTCAGGAAAAGTTTTCGTAGATATTAGACATATCAACAACCCTGAAGGAAACCCTGATATTTTAAGAGGTAGAGAGTTGAGGAAAGAAAATGTTCCAGGTTCTGTAGACACATGGAAGGCAGAGCTGGAATGCCAAATTCAGGGAAAAGCAGTGTAATGGCAGTCTGATAGAGCTTCAGTGACCTGTCCCCAGTTATAGCAGGTCAGCCAGTTTGGTTAGATTGTAGAGTACATATAGTGAAATAATGTGAAATAATTATGAAGGTGTTTGTGTGTGTGTGGGTGCATGAATCTGGCTATAAAGGGCTTTCAGTGTTAAGCTGAAGACTGTACTTTATGCTGTTGCACTTCTGCAGACTTTGGGGTCAAAAAAATTTAAGAAATGTTATCTGATTATTAAGAAACCCATGCATGAAGAACATTTAAATGTCAATCTCAGTAGCAATTGAAACTAAGTCTTAGGAACCAATAGAATCCTGTATTTTGGTTTCCCTTCTTTGCACCAGGTTTTCTCAAGAGCTCAATCCTTTGACAACTTCTTGCCAGCTCAACCTGGCTTGTGTCAGTGGGAATCTTGGATGCCTGAGTAACAGTGCAAGTTTGGTCAGAACTATAATAGGTGTCTTTGTTTCAGGCCTCAATCAAGTCAAGCTAATCAGTTTAGACAGGAACAGGGTAACCTGTACAGTAACATTTCATAGACATTTTTAGTTGACACATAATGGGTGATGTTCACTATTAAAGATTCTCATTTTCAACTGAATTCAGCTATTGAATTTAAAATATCACAGGGCAAAATAACATCATCTGCTTTGGAAATGCTTGTTCATTTAAGTACTAAGCATTTACTGCAATTAGAAAAACTATGGGGGAAAAGTGGCTGA
This sequence comes from Potorous gilbertii, assembly GCA_028658325.1. Classification (NCBI taxonomy): domain Eukaryota; kingdom Metazoa; phylum Chordata; class Mammalia; order Diprotodontia; family Potoroidae; genus Potorous; species Potorous gilbertii. Next base: position 61,576,149 of record CM053774.1, on the reverse strand, counting down.
AATAGCAGCTCCTCATGCAGACTAATTTCTGTCATTTACTTAAGAAAAAGGACAATTTCATGTAATTTTCCTCCTTTTTATAGCATTTCCATTACAACATTGGTACACTCTAGGGACACTTGACACAGTGTACCTGGGAGTTGTGTCATCTCTCAATGCCTGAGATATCCTTGACATAAGATCATTTTGGAGTGAATTATTCACATGAACACAGCAGGCATATAACACCTGATGCATGGATCTGGGTTTCTCGTGTTCACAATGAATAAGAATCTTTGGAGATGCTCTCTTTATTTGAAAGTTCTCTACAATTGAATGTTATTGTAGTTGGTGTCTAGAGTGTTGTCTCATCTCTCTTAGGAGCCTAAAAAGTCTCTAGAATTTCTAACTAGGGAAGACAGATTTTTGAGACACAGGAAAAAGGAGAGACACAGGTATAGAGAGTTCTATATTGTCCTTTATTTTGCCCTTGAAAGAAACTTCTTTGTAGATCTTTGAGGTTTAGGGTACTGAGAGCACCTACCCATCATGTGCGTGTGCAGTGGGAAACAGTAGGAATCAAGCTCCTGGCTGCTGTGATCTAAACGTCTATCTGCAGTGACTGGGATCAATGCTGCAGAAGTGAACAGATTGGATATGTTATCTATCATAGTCTTACAGATTAGTGAACTAGAAGGAAATAATCTTTCTCTGTGCTGTACTTTTCTTTTTGGTTTAAACTTGGAAGTCTAAGGCTAGGGTTCTGAATGGAAACATGTCTGTCCCTTCATTTTTCTCTATGCTCTATGGGGCTGAGTACTCCTGGACCTTTTCCCAGAGACTACAAAAATCAGGAAAGGCAGTCAGGAAGAGTTTTTAGACAAAGTGGGGCAGAAAGCTGCATATGGGAAGCACTTAACCATTCTTTTCCTTTTATTTTTGTGTCTAATACATGTGACTAAAGGACATCAATTACCCGTTTTTTGTGAATGTGAAACAATAATTCTTAATTCTTAAAGAGTAGTCCTATTATACTAGTACCTGGAATTCTGCTAAGTATGCTAGAAATTGCAGGAAACTTAACTTGTGTGTGCATGCTCAAGTCTCTCACAAATCATATAGAATTTACACTGGCAACTGTATGCGCCTGCTACCTGGCACCCCAATAATGTCCCACAATTCTTCATGACAAAGATTGACACTATATTGCACAGAAAAATAAAAGCAGCAACAAAGTTTTGAGAACTTCTGATATTTGGAATCATTTTGACAGAGAGAAGATCCAAATGTAGTGTGAGGATGGAGTCATAGATATTCCTATTTAAAAAATATTTCTGAGTAATAGTATATTATGTTAGTCTAAATTTAGCCCCTACACAGCATAGAGTTATATCTTCCCATAACCATGATACTTGGTGTCATGGGAGGCTATCATGCATATATGGCAGAGAGTCTCTGATGGGGACACTTGATCGGTAGACTGAAAATAATGTCGTTTGGTAGACAACTCAGAAATCACACACTTTCACTGGGTAATTAATATGATATATTATACTGCTTTCTGAGGGCTTCAGTAAGGCAGAGAGAGCATGAGCTTACAAGAGATCACGGATCTGTCAGCACCTATGACGTTGTGTTGAATTCAAATCAAGTCCCCTAAGACTATAACTTGAGCCTAATGACCTTGATCTCATCCATGGCTGCTGTTGGGTGTGCTGAAACTATATAGTGTGGGTTTCCTTTCAAGAGTTGGTTCATATGCTTAGCTTGAGATGGAAAGGAAGACTCTGCCTGAATAGTCTAAATTAGTAGTAGTTCCAGTGGCTTCAAGATTGGGCAAAACAACTCCCAGTGCTATTTCTGCACAACTGTTCGGCTGCATCATCCTCAAAGGGGAGTGAGATAATACTGCTAAGTGAAAGAACTTCATCATTTATTCCATCAATAGTCCAGAACGTTCAGGAGATCATGTACATCACACAGAATGGAGTTTTGGTTTTTTTTTTGTTTTGGACACAAAATGTCTCTGCTCAAAATATAAATGTTACTTATAAAAACTTAAGACTGACTGAAATCGGAAGAAAACCCATTTATGCCTCATTTATCGAATAAATAGTAAACAGTTAAACCTTATGGAAAAATCACCCCCTTCATGTACTTATGGAATATAAAACACAGCATTTTCTGTTTATAAGTGATTGCTATCCATGGGCAACTTTTATCTCTACTTCTAGCATTTTATATTAAACTGGGATTTAACTTAAGTGTGAGAATGAGCTTCACACCAGTCATATTCATTTTGTAATGAATTCACACTCCAGGTGTTCCCTCTTGTCTTCAATGTGATGACCTTATACTAAGGATGGCTAATTCACCCTGCCACAAGAAGGATAAATTAGTGATTACTGACTACAAAGTTTGAGATGCCTGGAATCCTTAGGTGGCTATGGGGTATTCTGACAAAACCTTTCATGGTTTTAGGAACAATTTACTATTCCAGCGAAATGCAGCTTGGATAGAGTACTAGACTGAGAGTCTGAAAGACCTGGTTCCGTACTGTGTCTCCTATCCTTAATAAGGTGTGTGATTTTGGGCAAGTCACTCAACTGCTCAAAGTCTCCGTTTCTTTACCTATAAATAGGAATAAAAATACCTATAGTGCCTAGATTGTAAGGCCCAAATGAGAGAAAGTGTATGAAATCTTTGCCAAACATTAAACTGCCTTATGACTGACTGCTTTTTGTTTTTTAATCAAGGTAGAATCTTCATCCAGGGATACTGGTCTCAATTTATCCAGACCTTCTCAATTTGTTTGACTCTTATGTATATGTAAATACTCCAGAAGGTGTACATGCTGGGTGTGTGGGGTGCTTCTTGTATATCTACTAACACTGCGTGGAAACTAGTTGAGCATTTGGGATGCCCCATTGCTTATATCTTGCTCTTACGGCATGACTGGCCAATCTCATTTTCTGATGGTTCATTTTATGCCATTTATTCGTACATGATTCTTCTTTGTTAAAATGCTGTAGTTTACTTGTGTCTGCAGCCTCTCTCTGGTGCCTTTTGTCTGACTCAAAACTTCAATGTCAATGGACAAAAATGATTACTATTAGTCAGTAAACAAGCATTTATCAAGCATGTAACATGTACTAGGCACTGTGTTAAACATTGGGTATATAAAGATGGCAAAAAAGAAAGATCACTGGGATTTTCTCATCACTTTTAATATCAAGCCTCATGGAGAGGTGAGTTCCTTTATTGTTACTCCTTTTCAAGGGGAGGCAGTGTGGAACAATGAATAGAGAACTGGTTTCAGAGCTGGTAAGACCTGGTTCAATTTTAGCCTTTGGCGCCTACTGACTGTGTAACTGGGGAAGTAACTTAACCTTTCAGTGCTCAAGACAACTCTGAGACTAAGGTACATTGGATCCTACACTAGTGAAATCAAAAGTTCATTCCCTATTCTTTTTTATAGACATTTATTTTTGAGGAAAGTGAGGTACAAAGAGTTAAGTAATAGATTATAGGTAACAAATGAATTAAAACTCAGGACTTCCTTAGCTCCAGCTCAAGTCTACTATTTATTGAGAATGATGATGCTCACATAACCACAGAATATTACATAACCACAGAATATTAGTGCTGGAAGAGACTTCAGAGATCCCAAATTTTGATCCCCACTTCTCCTTTCTGAGCTGTGACCTTTTGTAGCTCTGTGCTCTTTAGTTCACGCTTCTGTAAAACATAGATAACAATATATTCATTGCTCATATCAGAAGGTTGGTGAGGAAAAAGCATTTTGTAAACCAAAAAGGCATATAGGAATTTCCTAGGAAGGAATCTCCTTTTTACCAGTTCAGGTTGGTAACTTTCTCTGCAATTTATAGTCTTAAAGTCCTTTTGCTTCCTTTCCTTTCCTTTCCTTTCCATTTCCTACAAAAAGATCAAGCTATTACTGGTATAAAGTATTGTGTCTAGTAAAATTAAAACAACAACTAGTTCTTGCCCCCATGGAGTCTACATTCTGGAGGGTGTGAAAGAGATACAAAATAAAATATGTAAATTAATTGTAGGAGGGGGAGAGCACTCATAATGGGAAGAATCGGGGAAAGTCCTCATCTAGTCATTGGTATGTGAACAGACCTGAGAAGGAACCTAGTCATTCTGAGGTCAACACAAGGATAGAGTGCATTCCATCCAGAAATTGAGGAACACCTGTATGAAGGCAGAAGGTAGAAAATAGAAGCACATACAGAGAACTATTTTTGAAATGCCTTCTGAGACTGAGCCATGGTATTGAATCTTTCAATGAAGGCAGATATTTGGTGATTTGAATTTGTAGAAATGTCTGGAAAATTTAAATTTCAAAAGCTAAATGTCATTTCAGAGCTAAATATGAAAATGTAAAAAAAAAAAAAGGTAGGTGATCAAAGAAGGTAACAGTCTTTTGGCCACAAACTGTGTCTATAAAGTAAGGAAATTTCTTTTCAAGGGGCCCTGGCACAGCTGGAATAAGAAGGGTGTCTCTGGATTTTTGTAGAAATTAACAGTGAGCCAGAGAGGTCTTCATCAGGGGAGAGAGACGGAAGTGTGAGAAAAAATGTAACATTTGATGACTTGGAAATTTTCAGTAGCCAGGAAAGAGACAGATGAGTGAATGCAGTAGAGGATTATTCACAAAAAACAGCACCAATGTCTAGAATGGACCCAGACACTTATAAATAGTTGTTTGCTCCCAGGTACACTGATAGCTTTTCTCTTTTATGTGTGTTTCCTACCCATGCTTGGTTTGTAGATGTTATATGGTAAAGCTCTGGCACTATCCTTTCTCTTGTTGTTGTCCAACTTCTGAATCAAGGTATTGGGATGCAGCTGGAAAAATGTTCCTATCAGGCTCAGAGTATTCCTAGAGGAACTGGATTTTTGAAAAGATAGTGTTGGAAGGATTGTGGAAAGATAAGCACACATAGTTGATGGATTTTTGGTATGACATTTAGGAATTATACAAGTAAAATGAATTAAATGACTATAACTTTTAAACTAGAAATCCCACTGTTAGGCATATACCTCAAAGGAAGTCATTGCCAAAAATAAAGTTCCAAGCACATCAAAATATTCATTGTAGTATTTTTGTGTGTGTGTGTTAACAAAGGTCAATAGCAGATATTCTGTAATTTGGGGATGGCTAAACACACTGTATGTAATGGAATGAAATACATTGTGCACGGTGAAGTAATGAACATGGTGAATAAGGAGAAGAATGGAAAGACTTACATAAATGAAGGTAGAATGAAATAAACAGAACTAGGAAGATAAATACACATTAACTACAACAATGTAAAGAATGAACCATCACCACAGAGCAACAATCAACTAGTGTTTATTAAGCTCAATCAAAACTGAATGCTAATTTGTAAAGTACAAATTTGGCCCCAAAGAAGAAATGAGAAGATACTTATCCCTACTCCTTTGAAAATGTGGGAGTCCACACTGCATGTGTGTCAATATTTTTTTTAATGTATTGGTTGATTTTACTGAAATTTTCTTTTTCTTTTTAAGAAAAATTTTATAAGGGATGGATTTCTGGGGAGGATAGAGAGTGATCCAAGCCTAAATCATGACATAGAAATTATCAATAAAGACTTTATTTTAAAAGAAAAAAGTTAAGTAGAAAAGCTTCATTTTATGTATAAGTAAACTGAGACCCAGAGAAATTGTGACATGCCCCAAATCAAACAGAGTATGGGAATTTGAACCCAAGGTCTTTGAGTCTTTATCCATTGGTCTCTTCATTTCTCCATGTTGCAGAGTGGTGTGAGTACTTGAAGGTCCAACAATGCCTAAATGGTATGTGGCTAAGTAACAGTACTGTTTCTTGTGACTACTTGGATACCTTGCATTATATTCATTGTTCCAATGGGATACATGAGGTAGTGGAAGGAACATTATACTTGATCACAGAAGGTCTCCCTTTAAGTCTTTTCTTTGCCAATTACTTCCTGGGCAATCACATGCTTTCTCTAAGCCTCAGTTTTCTTCTTTGTACAAGGAAAACAATGATATTTTATCTTAGAAGGCTGTAGTAAGGATCAAATAAAAAAATGCTAATAAAACATTGAGAAATAGTTGAATATGAATGTCTATCACCATTATACTACTTCAGAGATTGGTCAATGTTCAAGAACTTTTGAAAATTCAATAATTTTGAAGGTTCTAAGACTTTTATATTTCTTACCAGAAGATCTTGGACTCAGAGCTAGAAGTGACATTAGATATTACACTGCACTTTCATTTTTTATGTAAAGTATCGCCTAACCCTATCAATTTGCAGGTTTTAAATTACAGTCATCATTTCTCAACTTTTCTTTCTTTTTTTAATCTTAAAGCTTTACTCTTTAAACCTACCCTACCAATAAGGTATCTAGGAAATTCATATGAAAATTTCAAACTGTCTCTCCCTTCCCCTCTGCTCACAGTCACCCTAAATGGCAGTTAGGTTAGAGAAGGCAATAAGTATTTATTAAATGCCTACTATATGCTAGACACTGTGCTAAGTGCTTTGAGAGTATTATCTCACTTGATCCCCACAACAACCCTGGGAAGTATTATTATTTAGTATTTTTAAGGGGCAAATATTCTTATTATTTTATAGTTGAGAAAATTTATGCAGACAGAAGTTATGTGACTTGCCCAAAGTCACACGTTCATATGCGTCTGAAGGCAGATTTGAATTCTGTTTTCCCTGACTCCAGGCCCAACACTCTTCTACTGCATCTGCTATGCAGCACGGTGGATGGAGAGCTGGATCTCAAGCCAGGAAGGACTTGAGCTAAAACCTGGCAACTACTAGCTGTAAGACCTCTGGGCAAGTCGCCTCAGTTTCCTCATCTGTAAAATGGTGATAAGAATAACCTTCCCTGGTTGTTGTGCGGATAAAATGAGATGTTTCTAGTGTTTCACAAAGTTAAACTGCCATATTATTATATTGTCACCAGAACTATTATTTCTATTATTACTGCCTTCCTCTCTATTTCCTCCCCTTCCCCCCAAGAGAGATTTTGGCCAAACTGGGGCGTACTCTCTGTTTCTTGAAGATTGCTCTTCCCCCGAAGCCATTTACTGTTCCTTCCATCTCTGAACGCTGTCAGACACACTCAAGAAATCAAAAGCCTCCTTGGGGAAGCCAGTCCACCGCGCCGCGTCTGTGTTGTCAGGGAAATTCTCAAAGCATTTCCACAAATTAACAGACTGTCATGCAGCATGTCAGCATAATAAGGTGTGATCTGCTAAGTGGTGATGGCTGGGAAGCCCTATTTCAAAGATGGCTCTAGGTCTACCTGTATTGTTTCATGTCTTGAGGCCCTAGAATTCATAAACTATATCCTCCCTCTTGCCCTTAACCATATTTAGTGCAAGTAGCACCAACTTATTGCCTTAAAATTCCTAGCCTTCTTTGAAAGAGTGCCGAAACTCTACTTACTGAACTAGCACATTTCTTAAAAGCAGATGTTTTCTCCTGTACACACACCCTGAATTAACATTCCACACACCTCCTGTTTTTCTTTCGCAGTAGATTTTCAGACAACATACTCATATTCTCTTTCCCTGTCATAAAGTTTTGGGCCATTATAATTACTTCCTTTATGCATGTCCCAGAACTGTTTGAGAACATTACAAGTAAAAATAAGTTACCCAGGGTCTTGATCTGAATGGAGACAGGTGTGCTTATGAAGTAAGGTGGTAGCCTGTGGGACTTGTTTGGTGATGGTTTTATGAACCCCTCTAGCTTGCTCAAAGAGTAATCCTATGTAACTTATTTATTAGTGTTTGAGTCTGAAAGCTGCAGTTACCAGGTGGGTCATCACTGACTACTAGATATTCTGTCATGGAGGAATGTCTGAAACTCACTCTGTTCCTGGCTGTACTCTCATTATGTTATTCATCATGGATTTCCTTATAGTTCTGGAGCTCAACCTTAACTTTTTGGCAAGAGTCACCTTATAGCACAGGTATCTAAGCTCATCTCTAGGTCAGTGAGATTGTCAGAATTTAGTTTATGTGGATTCACAAGAGATATTCCTATAGAACAGTGGTTACTGATGATTTTTTATTTTGGTGTCATGGATTCTGGTGGTCTGACAAAACATAGGAATCCTTTCTCAGAATAATGTTTTTAAGTGCAAATATTTAAAAAAAAAGAATAGTCTTACAAAGGAGACCAAAAATTAGTGAAAATAAAGATGCATTTTTCATATTCAGGTTGATGTACCACCTGAATCAGACTAAGTTCCTGCTATGTAGAGTATTAGATGTTTGCATAAAGTCCTTATAAAATCTTGAAAGTACTTATCTTTTTTTCTTTTAAAATTCTAAACCAATGATTTTACTGGTGTAGTGTACTCCTGAAGAGTAAACTCCCTCTACCGATACACATAAACAACTCTTCTGCAATTTACAGTCTTTAAGGGTTGTTGGTGGGGGGGGGGTACTAGGACTTGTCCAGGGTCACACAACGTCTGTGTCATAGATGGGCTCAGAATCTGTGTCTTCCTGACTCAAAGTCTGACTGTTTATCTACTGTGCAAAGCTAATTTTCTCATACAACATACCTTCTTTCTGATTATTGCATATGTTACTCTATGTGGAGGAAATGCAAAATGACCATTAAAAGTACATAAGAACTGCAGCAAAGGAGATAGCTCTCCCCATAAGGTAAATTCAGGGACAGTATGACTGAGTGGATAGAATCCACTTTGGAATCAGTAAGACCTGTGTTTACATCCTGCTTCTGACACATGTTGGCCCACCGTACCTTGGGCAAGCCATGTATCTTTTTAGAATTATATTACATTGGACTTGCTGAACTATATCAAGGGAAAGATGGTTCAGACTGGGCATTCTCATCATAGGTCTGGACAGGTGAAACAAAGAAACAGAGATAGACCTCTCAAAAGAAACCAAAATCATACATGGACATTTCTGGTGCTCTATGGGTAGTCTGTAGATATTAAGAAAAGATAAAGGTCTCCAGCTTGTTTAATGACTGAATGCTATTTTCTGCCAGAAGAAAAACAGTGTACTCATTGGAATAATAGGATGCAGGCAAGAATTAGACAAGGTGAGAAGATGGGTGAGAGTGGTGGGGTGTTTGGATCGAGGGAGCAACCACCCTGGTGAAATCAATTATCCATCCAAGTTTTCAGAGGTATTTTTCCACAAGAGGAATCATCTTGATATTATTTCAGGTCTGTGTTTCTTGGTCTTTTATTAATACTTCTAGTACTAAACTAATACACTTTGAAATTCACAAAGCTCTTTTCTTAAAACCACCACCACAACAATAACTAACATTTATATAATACTTTAAGATTTGCAAAATGCTTTACAGATACCTTGCTTTGTTCATATAAAAACCCTGATAGGTGAGTGCTATTCCCACTTTCCCAATGAGTAAATTAAGGCAGACAGAGGTTAAGTAATTTGACCAGGGTCACCCAACTAGCAAGTATGAGGCCACATTTGAACTCAGGTCTTCCTGATTCCAAACTCCTTGCTCAAGCTGGCCTGCTACAGTGTAAGCATAGCCACTCTCATTTTAAAGATAGGGAAAACAAACTCAGAGGATTTAAGTCTTGACTGAAGTTACATAGTGAATATTAGAGTCAGAATTTGACATCAGATTTCCTGACTCCAAGCCCAGTGATTTCCCATAATACATTATTTCTCTTTTACTGAGAATCCTGCCAGCATATGCCACTAACTTCTAGCCCAATTTCAATGAAACTTGTAATTCTACCTGGTCAAAGTTTTTGTCTTTGGGAGAAAGCAGCCATAATTTCTGTAACTGCATTTAAACCTAAAGCTTGTCCCTGAACTCTTGCTGAATTACTATACCATTGATAGTATAATCCCATAAACCAAGGAGCTTTCTGGACAATACATCTTATCTTCACATTGTCATAGCCTTGTCTTTGGATCAAATAACGCTTTGTTGGCTTTCCCATAGTACAAGTCAATAGATGAAAGATTAAGCCAAATTAAAGCTCTTGTATTTCAGATCTTTTTCCCCCTGTAACTCATTCCTCATATTTTGTCCTTGTTACAAATATTTGGAAGCCTGAAGTCTAAGGATTTGCTGTAGTATGTGACTTTATTCCATTATAAAGCCACAGTAGAGCCCCACCTCCTCCATTCTTCGAAGAGTTAATAGTCCTACTACAACTCCTTTCCTATTCTAAGGGGAAGTTAATTAAACTCCAATTTTCTTAGGTAAGGAGAGCCAGCATTTTAATTCCAATAACAGTAGTAGCATGCTAATAAGAAGATACTAATAAGAATAATGTGTCTACCTAGCAACCCACTTCTGAGAAGCTAAAAGCATTTTGTCAACATCCCCCTCCCCCCGCTCCATTATTTCTCAAAATAATAACTCTCTTAAGTACTTGGCTTACAAGTGTTTCACATGTAAAAAACAAATAACAACAAAGTAGAGACAGTGACTTTGCTAAGATTAATTTCTTCTTAGGAGGCATGCGTGAAGCTGAAAGAACATGGAGATTTTGGTTTTACACCCGGACCCTATCACATAGCTGTGTGTCCCAGGCTAGGTCACATAAGCTTCCTGAATTTGTTTTCTCACCTATGAAATGGACTATTTGTTGCCAGTGCTGCTTATCTCACAGATTTGTTGGGAGATTAAGTGAAGTAAGTGAAGGTACTTTTGTAAAGCGTTATGCAAATATAGGGTATTTCCCTTTTGTTTCCCAAAGTGTTTCACTTAAGCAAGGTTGATAAAAGTCTATTCGTCTTTTAGGCTCTTTTGTAATTTGCTTGCTGATGCATATTAGTTACAAGGTTTTGGAGTTTTTTTCCCCACTAGGTAGAGAGAAAGGGAGGACAGAAAACAAATGTTTGTTAATTTAAAATTTTAGTTTAAATTAATAAATATTCTTTAAAGATAGCATCAGTCCTGTTGATTCATGATTGGAATTCATCCATAGATTGAGTTTCTTTGCTAGGTGAATGCTATTAAATGAGTTTTGATTTATAAAAAGAAAAAAATAACCTCTCTATTGGAGTTACAGAAAAAGCAGGTGAGTCTACTCTAAGTACCATCTTTATCATGTTCCTTCCCCAAACTCTCCTAACTCAGGACATTTCAGTGAAATTCTAGGTAGTATTAACAGCCGACACTTTCCACTATCGGTTTACATACCTCATTGATCATTCCAAAGAAAGCAAGCTCCATTTTGTCATGAAAACCAAAAGCAATATGCAAGATTCCCTTCTGTAGGTTTAAACTGTGCCTCTAGCTGTAGAAACTGGTTCTGACTGTATTAATACTATTGATGGACATGATGATTGACACATGTATTAGTGGGTTTATGAATTTATACGGGAAAGTATAGTAGGTAGAGAACTGGCCTTAGAGCCAGAAAGATTTCCATTTTTAACTCCCATTTCTGCCACATAATTGACTTTCTGACCCTTGGGCAAGCATTTTATTTCTTGGTGTTCTAGGCAATTCTCTAAAACCATACATAATACTTTAGTAGAGGTATTTTCCTTATCTGGAAGTAATGAAGTTTATTTATGGGAAAAAATACATCTAACAAATATGTGGGACAGGGACTGCACTACTCACAGATTCTCAAACTACTTCTCTCATTGCAATTTTATAGTTTTAGAGAATTGCTTTGAGAGCTGAGAGGTATGTAGATGATATATCAAATGTATGCCTAATGGGTTTATGGACCATATGAAGAAGAGCATTTGCTAAGCAAAGGGGACCACAAGTTGCAGTGAAGGAAGTTTTATTTCCAAGTCTGCAGGTAGCCATTGCCAAGTAATGAAGAAGAAAAGAACACCTATAAAACACAGTTTAAGTAAACTGTTGAGTGTATTCCCAGTGACTCAAACCTCACTAATGTGATTCCATTTCAATTGCTACATTTTAGTAACAATTTTAGGCATCGTTTCTACATCTCTCATTCTCATAAATATAACCTGGGCAAATCTCCTTTTGTCTCAGGTGAACAAGACTCCAGAAAGACTTGTTCTCTGCTAATATGAATTGGTTTTTATTTTTTTAATAGTACTTAGATTTTAAATACAAATAATGTAGCTTACAACAAAGCAATACTATTCTTGGAAACAGCAGACAGGGTTCTGAGTGATGGAGGCTTATCAGTTTAGAAAGTGAGCTGCAATAGCAAACAGAACCAGAGAAATTTGAACTTGGAAAAATTGTATCTTGTTCACCAGACTCAGAATATGGTGGCCAGTAGCAGTGGAGTTTCCTGCATCACACTTGGCAGGTATTATGGGATAGGATGTATTGTTTGTTGTGGTTTAATAGCAGTGTTCTCAAAAAGGTGCAGTGGTCAGAGCTCTGGACTTCGAACCCAGAAGATCAGAGTTCAAATCTCACCTCAGTATTTACTGACTGCAAGACTTCAGCATGGCACTGTTGACTTCTGATGGCCTCAGTCTCCTCAGCTGTGAAACACGAATAGGAATTGCATCTACCTCATAGAGTTATGAAGAGACTCAAAGGAGATTATGTATGTAAAACACTTCGCAAATTGTCAAGTGCTCTCTAAAAGTCAGCTATTATGATTTCTGTGCAGTGAGCACTCCCTCTACTGGTGAGGGTTAACTTCCCTTTATGTCTTGTCAACCCTTATTTTTAAAAAATTTTTATTGATATAATTTGTTGTTAAATTGACTAATTTTTTCTAGTACCCCTCTCCTTTTCCAGGGATCACTTCATATAACAAAGGCTTTTTTTTTTTAAAAGAATGAAGAGGGAAAAAACTCTTAAAATTGATAAGCAACAGATTTTGGGGTTCTGTTTTCTTATTTAACTTGAAGTCTTTTGTTTTATTGGATTATTTAATCCACTTACTTATATGTAAAGTTATGAGTTAGTTTTCTATTTTGATCCTGGTATTTAATATGACTTTCTTTTTCTGAATTGGGATTTTTAAAAAATGCATCCTCTTTAAAGATGTTGTTTCTTAAGTTATTTTTACTTTTTTTTAAGGAAACCCTGTTTCTGTAGGATTCTCTTTTCTTTACCCTTAAATTCCTCCCTCCATTTCCAAAAGACAATAGTCAAAGGACATAAACAGGTAATCTTCAGAAGAAATCAAAGCTATCAATAGTCAGATGAAAACATGTTCCAAATCACTGATAAGAGAAATGCAAATCAAGATAGTTCTGAGGTACCACCTCCCACCCCTCAGATTGGTTTAATGTGACAGAAAAGGAAAATGATGAATGCTCGAGAGGATGAGAAAACACAGGGGCACTAAGGAATTGCTAGTGGAGTTCGGAACTGGTCCAACCATTCTGAACAACAATTTAGCACCATACCCAAAGGGCTTCTCTTGTGCATACTCTTTGACCCAGCAATACCACTAAGTAGGTCTATATCCCAAAGAGATCAAAGAAAAAGGAAAAAGACCCATATGTACAAAAATATCCATAGCAGCTTTTTTTTTGCGGTGGCAAAGAACTGGAAATTTAGGGGATGCTCATCAATTGTGGAATGGCAGAACAAGTTGTGGTACATGATTGTGAAGGAATACTACCATGCTATAAGAAATAACAAGCAGGATGGTTTCAGGAAAATCTGGGAAAATGCAAAAAAACTGATAAAAAGTGAAGTGAGCAGAACCAGCAGAACATCATACCCAGAAACATCAATACCCTAATGATGGTCAACTATGAAAGACAACTATTCTGATCAACACAACGATCCAAGGTAATTCCAAAGGACTCATGATGAAAATTGCTATTTACCTCCAGAGACAGAACTGTTGAACTGAGTATGATGAAAGAATACAGTGTTTCTCCCTCCTACCCACTGCCCCCCAATACAGAAATGTTTTGAGTGACTTTACAAGTATAATGAACTACCATATGACTTGCCTTTTCAATGGGTAAGGAAGGGAGAGAATTTGGAACTCAAAATATAAACAAAAAGAATGCAATAAATAAACAAATAATCTTCCATTCTCTCTACCCCCTCTGTTTATCATGCTTTCCTCTAGTTTTTAGAGTTTAACTCCTTTTCATAATTTTTACATAATTTACATAATTTAATTCTCTCTTTTCTCTTTCTCCATTAGTTAATTAAAATCCTCCCTTTTTTCTCTCCTCTTATTTTGTTAGTTTTAAAATATTTTGTTTTTTTCTAAAAAAGGATTTCTTTACTGTTATCTTCATCTTTTCTATCAATTCTAAACTTCTTTCATTGATGGTCTTTATACATCTTTATTTCTTCTTTATTCTGTGTTCCTCTTTTGCTTCTTTGGAGACATTTGCTAAGGCAGATTCAAGTTTTTCAATTCTGTCAATTATTTCTCCTATATATGCCATGCATTCTGCTTTGAAGATTTTTATTTCTCTCTTATACCATTCGGAAACATCCTGCTGAGATTCCATGCTCTCTTTGGAATGCAAAGTTTTTGCTGCCTCATCATGTGTTGCTTTGTTTTTCTTTGTCTTGTTAAATTTACTCAGAGATTTCTGTGTTTAGATGCAATTTTCCCTTCTGTTATTAACAGCTAAACTATTGATATTTCTGTGGGTACTCAACTTTTAAAAAAGAATTTTCTTCTGGGACCTTTGGTAACTTCAGTCTTTTTTCTTTTATTCCCCTATAATTCAATATCTGATTCTTTTTCTTTTGATGGCAGATCCCTTGAAGGTTGGAACTCAAAGGTGTCTCTAACTCTTTCTACATCACACCGGGGAATCACTTTTCACTAGCCTCAATCCCTACACCAAGTGACTTCAGCGAATACAGAAGTGGTCCCAGTGAGATCCTAGCCTCCTTTCCTTCCTTCCTTGACTAGCACTCCGCACTGGCACCCTGTTCCAGTTCTCTCTGTTCAACGGCTGAGATTTCCTAGGCTGAGTAAAATTCTGATATCCTATAACTCCACCCGCTTTGTGGCCATTAATCACCAGTCTCCTACAGTACTATATTGCTACAGGATGTCTAATTTGGAAGCAGGTTTCAGTGCCACGGGGGAAAAGTCAATTTCATCCCTCTGGGAGGGTGGCAATAACTGGGCCTGGCTCTCTGCTCTGAGTGGATGAGACACAGGTGAATTCCCCTGGGCTCAGAGCTCCAAAAGAAGCCATTCTCTCTCACCTCCTGTGGAGGTATCTCCCTCCCTTATTTTTTTAAATAAAGATCTATATAAAGAGCTGGAGGACTTCTTTTTTTTTCCTATTGCCTATTCCCTAGAGTACTAATCCTTGGAATGTCTTTGTCTCTTTTTCTTTTGAGATTACTGGTTCAGCTTTTTCAGTCACATGGTTTTAAAAAATAAATTAACATTTTATTTTTTCCCAATTACATGTAAAAACTAGTCACATGAATTCTTAACAATACTTCTCTACCATTTCTTGTGTATGAGTTTTTGTCAGGGTAACATGCCATGACTTACTTATGCTTACATATTTTGTGGTCATTAAAAATAGAACCAAGATCATTTCACATATCTCACTCAAAAGCTGTATTGAGGGTGCCATCATCTTTCTGGTCACCCAGGGTGACAACTTGGGAGTCATCTTTGACGCTTCTCCCTCACCCTTCTACGGCCAATTAATTGCCAAGTCTTTTTGATTCTATCTCTAAGACTTCTCTCACATTTGTCTCCTTTTCTCAGCTCAGAGGGCTGACTACCACCCTAAGTCATTTTCTCATGACTTCTTGCAGTGACTGCCTGGCATCAGAATTACCTGAGTTCAAGTCTGTTCTGGGACTTACTAGCTGCATGACCCAAGGAAATCCCTTAATGTTTCTTCCACTGTAAAACGGGGATAATAATTGCCCCTCCCCCCCCAGGGCTTCTGAGGTCAAAGGAGATAATGTTTGTAAAGAATTTAGCACGGTGGGGGGCGCACAGTAGGTGCTTAATGAATATTTGTGTGTTTCTTTCGCTCCTTCTTTCCTCACACAAAGGTCAAGCACAAGTCTGATCGTATTTCTTTTCTGCTCAGTAAGCTCCACTGGCTCTCTATTACCTTGAGGACAAAATATACACTTTCCTGTTTGACTTTTAACAAGCTTTGACCACCTGAATCCAGTTTATTTTTCCAACTTTCTTTATATTGTTGCACTTCATGCCTTCTCAGATCCCAAGTTGATATTCTCCTTGTTCCTTTTTAATGATGCTCCAGCTTCCATCTTCATGCCTTTGCCCAGGCTGACCTCTATATCTCTGATGCCCTCCCTCTTCACCTCCACCTTGCAGAATCCCAAATTTTCTTAAAAACTCAGCCCAAAGACCCTTTTCTACACAAAGCCTTTCCTATTGCCCTGAGCATTCTCCCCACCTTCCCAAAATTTATTTTCTTTATTTTGTGTAATATAACAAAGCATTTTCTATATTTTCTATATATTTTGTATCTAGTTATGTGTGTATATAGTGTCTCCCCTGGGTAGAATGAAAACTTCCTGGGAAGTTCTTCATGTATTCCCAGTGCCTGGGAATGTTTTTGTCATTGTTGGGAATGTAGATGCTTAATAAAGTGGTCAATTACTTAAAGATGTCATTTTTTAGCACTACTGTATTTCAAAACACTTTCTTCTATTCCTTTCCCCCTTGAATTTGTTAATATTCTTTATTGGACATTTATAATTAAGTCCCATGGCCAAAAAAAGATAAAAAAATATGAAGCCTGGAGCATCACTGGAAGTTCATTGGCTCATTTCCAAACCTAAATCACCATAGACTGAAGAGGACACTGGCCTGCATATAAGCCCTTTAAGATTTGAATGTGCTAAGTGCTTTCCTCAGGATAGCTCTGCAGGGAGGCATTGCAAGCGACATTGCCTACAGTTTTCAGATGAGACCTAGGTTAAATTTGCCCATATTCACAGAGCTAAGAAATGCTACTGTAAGGATTTCACCTTGGATCTTCTTACTTCAAATCTAGCACTTATTCTACTATATAATGAAAAGATTCCTAAGGAAGAAGAGTTTGCAGTCTCTCTAGGCAAGGTAGATTTTAGTGTAACTAAGGTGGATTTTGTTATTCCTTTTTAGATAATATTTCTCAGGCTTCATGGCCATAACAATCTCTAGTTCCCAGGCTCATGACTTGTAAACATCTCTACCACCTTTGCACAGCATTATGTAATGATACATAATATAAACATTTGTGCTTAGAATTGCAAATATCCACTGCGACTGTGCAATGAGATATAATAGTAAGATAACATAAACTTGTGAGGCTATTGCTGGCAAATTGCCTTCTTTGTCTGTTGCCCTATAAGTCAAGTGGCCACTGGTCAGTGAATGGGGAATATAACAGTGTAATGTTGTGTGTGCCTTGATTGGCCCCCATCAAGGCTTGGGGGAATTTGGGATTTGGGTAATGCATAGAGGAATGCATGTACTTTTCTCAACTGGCTCCCATTGAGGCTTGAGGAGATTTAGGGGAGTGCTTGTCTTGAGTGACCCCATCGAGATGAAGGGGTAGTTCTCTCCCCTACCCCTAGGAGAAAGGTGATTAGGGAATACTTTAAGAGCAGGTGTTCCTCATGAGAAGACTAAACTAGAATAAAGTAAGCTTATTTAATCCCTTATTTTGACTCCATTTCTGTCTTCCTGAATCAAGAATGAACCTGTGCTAAAAAACCTGCTAGCAGTCTTCTTGTGTCTCCACCTGTCTTATACTTGAAGTAGATGGAGTGTGTTATGTGTCCAAGTGTCTCCTTCATGTGATTTGGTTCTCATTATACCATTACTCTGAAGTGAATGAATTAATATTTTGATGTTCAGTCTTTGCAATATAAAGTAAAACTGGGAATTGTCACTGAAGTTCTGGATTCAGGGAACCTTAGAATTGGAAGGCTGATCAAAGCAGTGAAGTTAGGAGAACTCTGGTTTCAAATCCTAACTTTAACCCCCTAAACCTCAGTTTCCTTTCCTATAATGTGGAGATGATAGCACCTACCACTCTACCTCTCAGTAAAGACTACTTTGGCAACCAAGTAATTGAAGTATGAAAAGTATTCCTCTCACTGCCTCAGTTTCAACTGCAAAATGGGGATAATAGCACCTATCTCACCAAATTGTTGTAAGGATCAAATGAGATAATATCCATAAAATGCCTGACCCATAGTAAGTCATTTAATAAATACCTCTCCCTTCCATTTCTTCCCCTAAAGCACTATATCAACACTAATATTAAAGGAACTCGATAGAATTTTAGTTAGAAAAAAACAGAGATTTTGTAGCCAAATCACTCATTTTCCAGATCAGGGAACTCACACAAGTGCTGGTGAAGTGACTTGTTCAAGGTGCCACAGATGGTAAGCAGCAGAGTCAAGCCTTTAACCCAGATCTGCCAACTTCTTGTCTAGTGTGTTTCTACTATTCTCCAGCCTTCTTGTAGCCATCCGATGTGTTGAATCACAATTCAGAACCAGGTGTGAATTATTTTCATTTTTATTATGTAGTCTGGCTATATTAATATAGTCTCATTTTCCCTAAACTTCATTTCCCATTACATAAAATTCATTTGTACTGTCACTATCCTATAAGGTAGATGTTATATTACTAATTTACTTTTTCCCCTCTCATTACATACGTAGTTTTCTTTTTAATTCTGAAGGAGAAAAAAATACGTTCCCCCTTCATTTATTTATCTCTATATGATTTTTCCCTTGGAAGGTTGCCATTAGCATTGCTTCAAACAATAATTTTGAAGTGCTTTCTGTGTGTTTTTTTTTTGTAAGATTAGACAAGCACAGTAGCAGTTTAAATCATGCGTACCCAATTGAATACATGGAAATTATTTGTTCACTATAAAAGGATCTTATCATGGTAAGTAGTGAAAAAAATCATCAAAAAAAATCGTTCAGAAAACCCGGGGGGCGGAGCCAAGATGGCGGAGTAGAAAGACTCACCTATGCTAGGTCCGAACCCACAGCCCATAGATTTCCTGTAAAAAGAACTCCTGACAAATTCTGGAGCAGTGGAAGCCGCGCAGAAACACAGTGAAGGAGATTTCGTTGCAGAGAGCCCTGAAGAACCGACCGCAGAGGTACCCGGGGACGCGAGCAGAGTCCTGTCCTGCCGAGCGCTCCTCTCCCCCGCCCCAGCCACGCGGCACTGAGAGGAGCGAGCAGAGCCCAGCGGGCGTC
>CM053774.1:61485960-61556493 GCA_028658325.1 Potorous gilbertii | reverse complement strand
GAAGAGAGGGCAGATTGGTGATATGGGTAATTAGAATGTCCAGTGTATTGGGGAGGGGTGAGGGGACAAATGGGGAGAAAATTTTGGAACCCAAAATCTTGTGAAAATGAATGTAAAAAGTTAAATAAATGTATTTTAAAAAAAAAAATCGTTCAGGAAGAAAAGATGAGCATTGTTCATAGATCTTTCGAGGCTTTGCCCTTCAGGAGGTTGATATTTGTTAGTCTACAGTAGCACCTGAGGGAGAAAAATATTTACGGCTTTCTGCTGCCTTTTTGGCAAGGGTTCACCACTCTTAAAGCAATATCACTAAAAGATTTTCCCCTCCTCAGCTCCACTTTACCTTTAAAAGATCTTCAAATGAGATTTAATTATGAAAATACAGTATTTCCATCATTTCACACCACAAGAACATACACCTTTAGTAAGAGCAAACAAACTAGGGTACATGTTATGACCAAGTTAACTGGTGAATCAGTTGAGTTTCTAGACTGAATTTTGGACAAAATGCATTTCCATTGTTAATGCTTAAAATACTGAACAAATCTCTTTACCACATGAGTACTCAGTCAGTCTCAGTCCCTCTCTCTCCCACCCTCTCCCCCTCTCTTTGCTCTCCTTATTCCCCCCTCCCTTCCTCTCCCTATAACTTCAGAGTGACTGAATTTTGATTCATAAACATTTTGCATCTTATTTTCCTACATTTTCTTCTCCCTCTCCTTCTTTCTCTCTCTTTATCTTACCCAAGCTGGAAAAGCAGGGGTTATTCATGGCTGGATCCCACAACTGAACTGCATTTGACTTACTCTGTTTCCAATCTGCTACTCAGAACTTAGGACAGCAGCTGAGAACCTCTAAATGCAAAGAGATTCTCCAGACAGAAATCATACCACACCTGGGGCAACTAGGTGGCTAGAGCACCAGTGTAGAGTCAGGAGGACCTGAGTTCAGATCTCACCTCAGACACTTGACACTCACTAGCTGTGTGACCTTGGGCAAGTCACTTAACCCCAGTTACCTCATTCCAGGTCATCCCCAGTCAACCTGATGAATATCTGGTCACTGAATTCATATGGCTCTGGAGGAGAAGTGAGGCTGGTGACTTACACAGCCCTCCCTCACTCAAAGTCCAGTGCAAGTCATGTCATCATTTCTCTGATGGCATGGTCTTCTTCAGCAATGAAGGACAAACACACACACCACACCCATCTTAAGTTTTCTTTACGTTTATAGGCATTTGCAGTTCAGTTATTCTTTTGTCTTACTGCCCCTAGCACCTTATGAGTTCCACAAGGGCAAAGAATATATCTAATGCCTAGGTGCCTTTACAAATGATTGCTACATGTTGTTGAATATTATTTATTAAAGAATACCATAGTAAAAAGGTTCATAGATATAAAACTTAAAGGGATTTTAGGAATGATCTAGTCTAACACTGTCATTTTACAGATGAAGAAACTCAGGTAAAACAGTTAAGTGATTTGCTCAGGGTCACCCAGCTGGTAATCTGAGACCAGATTTGAATTCAGATCTTCCTGATTCCAGGCCTGGCACTCTATCCACTTTGCCACATACCTGCCCTTCATGCTGAGCATAGCTTGTAAATATAAGGGATTGGTATTGTTACTAGTAATGGCTGCAAAGACTTTTCCCTTTCTATTATGGTCATAGAATGTATTCCTGGATTGTAGATTTAGAGTTGGAAAGAACATCCGAAACTATTGAATCCAAGTTTCTCAGTTTACAGATGAGGAAACTGAGGTTATGTGACCTTGCTAAAAGGTACAGAGGTAGTAAATTGCAGCCTGGATTTGAACCTGTATTTTCTACTCTCAAATCTGGCATTCTTTTTTTGTTATGCTCTGATGTCTTTAGTTTAAAAACAAATAAGACAATCTAAATGATGTTAGAGAGCAGCCCATGATTATCTGACAAAAAGGCATGACAAAAAATGATACAGAAAGTTTGGAGTAGCCACCATGGAGAATGTGATTGAAAATGAATGAATTGAAAAAGAAATGAATAGAAGCATTATTGAGCAAATTAATGAACCCTATGGGTTCATAGAGCTCAGAGAGCTGAGAGCTCAGGTCAGCAAAATCTCTTGACAATGCTAGCTTATAGACTTGGTTTTAAACTGGAATTGTTGATGATCCCACTTCCCAAATCCCCCATCAGAAGGTGGTCCCAGGATGCTTTGAATATGAGCAATAAAATGTCTTGGCAAACTACACACAGTAAATCACACCCATGTAGAATTCTCTTTTGCAAACAGGGATATATATTTTTTCAAGTGCTCAGGACCAAATTATACATTAATTACTTTGGGGAAATTTTCCCACAAAAGGAAACATGCCAATCTACCAAATAACTTATTCGCACGGGTAATTTTAACTCTAATAGCTGACAGTTACATAAAATTTTAAGGTTTGCAAAGCAATTTACACACATTGTCTCATCTAATTTTCTCGAAAACTCTATGGGATGCTGATTGGAGCAATGAATTCCAAAACAGATAAGGAAATGAGGGTAAGAGAGGTATGACTTTCTTATGGTCTTGTAGCATATATGTACCTGAGGTAGGATTTGAACTCATATATCTCTTGACTACAAGTCTGTTCCTCTTTCTCAGTCCTATCTTTGCATTCGTTCAACTATGCATACAAGATGAGAGGAAAGTAGATAGATCATTCCTGATTTCTTTTGAGCCCTCTGGATGATAGGCTAAGGGGCTGGTAGTTCTAAGGCTTCAAACAAACTACAAGATCCAGTAGTTCAGTAAAAGAAATGTCAAGGAGAATCTGGTGTGGCAGAAAACCCTTGTTTCTCAAGAACTATCTCCAGGAAAAAGAGAAAGCCCCAGCTCTCTTCTACAATATTAATTCAACTGTTATGGCCTAACCCAGGTCTAATCCAGGGGTGGAAATCCTGAGGCCTTGAGGCCACATGTGTCCTCCTAGAGCCTTGGATCTAGCTTTTTGACTGAGTCCACGTTTTACAGAACAAATCCTCTTACTAAGGGGAATTGTTCTGCAAAGTTTGAATTCAGTCAAAGGTCTGCACTTGAGGACCTAGAGGGTCACATGTGGCCTTGAGGTGGCAGGTTTCTCACCCCTGTGTAATCTTAAGGAAATCTGAAGATCTTTTCTGCCCCTTTGTAGGCCCATGTGACCTGCTTTGAGTTTTGACCCAGTCCACAGCCTAAGTCACATGGGGCTGATGGTGGGAGGAGGTTGCTGGATGAGTGGAGCTGAGAGAGAGGCAGAGCTGAGAGTGAGCAGGCAGAGCAGAACAGAGTAGATGATGTGAGTGAGAAAGGGAATGATTTGCCTAAGGGAGATTTTCGGGGAGGCCCAACAGAGGGAAGTCTTGATAGCTGTGCTCCCTTTATTGGTAATGTGTACAAACTTCATTGTTACCATGGTAGAATTGGCTTTCTGGTATCTGAATAAATATTTTGATTTTGTCTTTGATGAAGAGAGTTTACATTTTGTGAATTTACCCTGGAAATACTCATGCATATCCATAGCTGCTGCTGTGGGTATCGTATTGGTGCTGTACCCTGAGACTTAGAGGTTATCAAGTATGGGTAGAGACAAGGTCAGGTCTGAACTTAAGGAATATAACTTCCTTCCTTACTTTCTCCTTCCTCCCCTTCTCTCTACATGGGAAATCATAACCTTTACATGTGGGTGCTCTGCCCAAAAGAATATAAATTTTGATCACTGAAGCCTTGAAAGATATCTTGAAGTTTGGGGGCTAGATTTCTTTTTCTCCTTCCTACTTGTTCTATCATTTTTTAAAAACTGGAACAATTATCTCTTTTGTCTTATGGAGTTTCATATACGATTTCTTGAAACAGAGCTCTGGAAAACCAAGTTTTGATAAAGTCCCTTGGGATTCAATTGGAGCTACTTGATCATACCTAAAGCCCAAATAACTCTGGTTCTCACTGATTGGTCAATATAGGGTCCCTGCTTCAGCTTCACGTAGTCACTGTTTGAGTTTTGATGGCTCACAGTGAGTGTAAATAGAAATTATTTCTGTTTTGGCCAGAAACCTGAAGGTCTTCCCTTCCCAATTTGATTTTTTTTTTTTGACTAGGGAAACTAGGACATTTTTTTTTGCCTCATTTCTTACCTAGCCTTAAATCACTGAATGGGTGTTGCCTCGGACAAATTAAGACCTGGGAAAGATCTTAGCTTAAAAAGACCAAGGCCCCCTATTGCATCTGAGGTCAACTCCAGTCATCCTGATTTATGTCTTGCCATTGGACTCCAACGAGCCTAGAGGACAGAATGAGGTTGATGGCTTTGCGCAGCTCTGCCTTACTTAAATCCAAGTCACTTGCAAGTCACATTACCCTCTCCTGATGTCACTGGTTCTTTTTGAGAATGAAGGACAAACAATAATTAACGCAGAGAAGAAGAAGGCGAAGTCTTTCCTTGATCACGTTTCCCTTCTCTACTATATGTTATTTCTATTCTACTTTTCCCTGAGGTTGTGTGAGATAGCACTTTTCCACACTCTATGCCATGGGCCTAGGGTATACTGTGTCTCCTCAAAAGTGAGTCCAGTGGGGAGTAGATTAAATATGGCCTTGCCTTTTCTCGAATACGTCTCTGGTTCTAAAACTTTTACCCTGACTTAATCTGTGCCCATGTGTGCGATTTAAGAAGGCATTAACTAACTCTGTCATGATGATACATCATACCTTCTAAGGGGCTGCCAACATATTGTTATTTCTTAAGTGATGATTTTAACAGTCAAGTATATTCATTTTATGTAAGAAGTGTTCTAGAAAAATTTGTAATAAGAATTCTTGAAAAAAAGAATTCTTGAAAGATGTTTAGATGTTTAAATATGGTAGGGGAATTTAGAACTTAAAAATAAGGCTTTTGTCATAGAAAAAATTCACATTGCATCATCAAATATATTCCTTCCTCTCTGTTACATAGCAATTTCTCATAGCAAAGAATTTTGAAGAGAGGAAAAAGCACATCATTTGTGTCTGATAACTTCTTCAATATTCCATATACATAGCCTCTTATCTAAGCAAAAACAAGAAGGTGGCATGTAAGTAAAGCATTGCATAAAGTGAAGACAGTATAATTCAAATGTCTTCTAAGTTCAGATTTCTGTATGTTGAGCTTTCTTAAAGCAGGTCAAACCAGAATGTTGTTAGAAGCATAACACATGCTCTGGAGTCACTGTCTAGATTCCCACTTGTACTTATAAGTAGGGATCACAGAGTATGATTATTGGGTCCCCTCTGTACTCTAGGGTTAACCTCAAGGAGTTAAGGTTATCTTATCTAGCTATGTAATCTCATGAGCTTCCACAAATGTGCTTTCTGCCATAATTATCAGTCAATTACAAGTAAGTAAATCAGATTTAATTGGCTTTTAGTGGTATAATAAGAGTAATTCATAAAAAACATCTCCCCCCCCAAAAAAAAACCAAACAAAATCCAAAAAAACTCTCACTTAATCCATCTATGTGCATTACCTATAGTTCTAAAGCTTTACTTCTTTTCATGGCCATACTCCTTCAGAAGTCCATCTACAATGGTTCCACCTCTCATTCTAGTCTTAACTCTTTGCGTCTGGCTTCTGATCTCATTCTTCAACTGAAACTGCTCTGTTTAAAGTTACCAGTCATCTTTTAATTGCCCAATTGAATGGACTTTTGTCAATCTTCATCCCTTTGGACCTCTCTGTAGTCTCTGTAGTCTCCCCTTCTCCTTGACATTCTCTTACAGGATTTCATGCCGCTACTTTTTCCTGGTTCTCTTACTATATGTCAGATTTCCCTTTCTTAGTCTTCTTTCCTGAATCTTAAACAGTTTACTCCTGCAATTGTGGCTGTGTCCTTTTTTCCCCTCTCGGCACTATTTTACTTGGGGGTCTTATTAGCTCTCACATTACCTCTATGTAGATAATTCTCAGATTTGTTAGTAGAATAGTAACCTGTCTCTTGATCCCCACCCAACCTTACATCTTGAACTGCCTTTTGGATATCCCAAACTTGATGTGCCATCAGCATCTTGAACTCAACATGTTCACAATTGAACCCATCTTTCTTTTCAAATCTTTCCATCTTCTGAACTTCCCTGTTACTGTTGAGGGTACCACCATCCTCCCAGTCAGCCAAGTGGCACATAGGCATCATCCCTGTCTAGTTAGCAATTGTCTTGTCATTTCTACCTCTGTAACATGTCTTCTATATGCCCTCTTCTCTTTTCTGACCCTGCCATAAGCTTGATTGAGCTCCCATCACTTTACACCTGAGATTATTGCATGAACTTTCTAGTTGGTCTCTCAACCTGTAGTCTCTCCTCATGTCAGACCAAACTCCATGCAGATGTCAAATTGAACTTTCTAAAACATAGGTCTGACCATTTCACCTCCCTATGTAATGAACTTGTGGATCAAATAGAAAATCTTCCTTTTGTCTTTTAAAGTACATTATGACTTGGCCTCTTTTTTCACTTTGCTACTTTCTTATACCTTACTGTTTTCTGTATATTCTTCAGTCCAAGGACACTGGCCTCCATGACACTTGTCTTTGAGGTAGGAGAAGGAAATGGCAAACCACTCCAGTATCTTTTCCAAGAAAATTCCAAATGGTATAATGGAGGGTCAGGTATGACTTGAAATGACTGAACAACAACAACTTTCTGACTCTGAGGCAAGCTCTCTATTCACAGTTCCATGTTTGGAGGAAGTATTGTTAAATTTTATAGAAATGTTTTCTCTCATGTTTTCTTCTTTCTTTCATGTATTCTCTCTCCATTGAAAGTGTTACTATTGATATCCCTGACTACTACTTAGAGAGGCCCATTCACTGAATAGGGGTTACCTCCCTCCAAGTGAGTACAGAAAAAAGCCTAGCCTAAAAAGACCATTGCATCCTGGGCCATCTCCAGTCATCTTGATGAATATCTGTTCACTGGATCCAGGTGGTTCAGGAGGAGAAAGTGAGGCTGGTGACCTTGTATAGCCCTCCCTCACCCAAAACAAAGTCAAGTGCAAGTCACATCATCATTTTTCTGATGTCATGGTCTTCTTCAAAACTGAAGGGTAAATACAACCTCTCCATTGACCCCCTTCCCCCACTCTGGAGGTGACATGGGGATTCTTTCAATTGGCAGTTTGTTTTCTGGGTTCAGAAATTCTGGGTAATTTTCTTGTACTATCATCATCATCATCATCATTATTTTTACATCGTGGTGTTGAGGCTTTTTGACTTATATCTGGAAAACCTATAATCCTTAAGTTATTGCTGTCTTTGAGACTAATGTATTTCATGTGAACAGAGATCACATTTTTTTTTAAAGACGCTATTGATTTCTGCTTTTGTTTCTCCAGATTGCCCTTTACTTCTGTGTATTTGCATTCTCAATTGACCATTCTCTCTCTCTCTCTCTCTCTCTCTCTCTCTCTCTCTCTCTCTCTCTCTCCCCCCCCCCCCTTTCTCTCTCTCTGGTGAAGTTTACTACTGTGGATTTGAGTTTTTCTGTAAAGCAATTATTTCTGCTTTGCAGGACACAGAGTCTGTTTTTTCCATTCTTATTTCTCTTTTGAACAATTCAGGAACATCCTGATGCTGTTCTATTCTCTTGGGAATCTGTAGGCTCCTCTATCTCATTAGGTGTTGGTTCATTTTCCTTTGCCTTGCAATATTTATTCAGAGATTCATTTAGATGTCCTGGAAACCATCTCCCCTTTTGTTATTTATATTTTCCCTATTGTTTTACCTGCCTGTGCTTGAGGTTTTCAATTGAGTTTTCTTCCTTCTGAGATCTTTGGTAATTTCAGCTTTTCTCTCTTATACTCCTCAATGGCTCAGTTTTTTGTTCTTTCTCCTTTGATGGCAATTCTCTCAAGGGAGGGGGGATGACTCAAAAACATCTTAGCTTCCTCTCACACTGACAAATTCACTTTTTGTCAGTCTCAGTCTCTGTTCCAAGTCACATCTGGAAGGAGAGAATTGGCCTCACCTGACTTCTGGTCCTTTTCCTTTCAGGCCTGGTGAAGCCCCACAGTTCCTTTTGTCCTCAGATTCTCTGGCTGAACACTGCTGCATGTAGGAAGGATGCTGCCACCCCAGGGAGAAAGAACTTTTACTTTTTTGTACTTTCATCTCCTCCTCACAGGGTGGGGTGGGAAGAGTTGGAGTCAGTTGCTTGTTACCAAAGAACTATGGGATGAGGGCATAGACAGGGACATAGGCTGGCAGACACCACAACCACAACAAAGGAATTGCTGACTGGATCCCAGAGCCATGAGTTTCCCCATTGATGTCATTGTGCAGACCTACAAAGGAGGATGGCCTAGTGCTGGGAGTAAGCTTTGGGTAAGAGTGTTAGGGATTACACATTTGCCTTCTTTACTGTTAGTCCATTAGGTTGTTACTGCATTAGGATTCTTGTTGTCATTCCATGGAGACAGTTGCAATCACTTAATCCCTTGTATATCTTAGTTCAGAAAAGTTTCAGAGATTATGAGGATCAAAGAAAATGTCTAGTACTCCATCTTTTGGGCCATGTAACCCAGTATGTTGTTTTCCCTCCTGGAATGCCTCCTGCTCTCACATTTACTAACCTGTCTCTCAAAACTCAGTGCCTATTTTTCCATGATGCTTTCCTTGATTATTCAGACAGAAACTAGCTTCTCCTTTGTACTTTGTAACACCACTATCTTATTTCTTATAGTGTTACTTCTGTGAAATCATATTGTATAACATGGATTCAGTCAACTGATTCATTGAGCAAATGTCTATTAATTGCCTATTATGTACTAGAGGTAGGGAATATGATGATAAAAAAAATGAGCCCCTGCCCTCAAGGACCTTACCTTCTACTGGAAGGAATAATATATATGGGTGAGTAAACACAAAAGAAATACAAAGTGAATTCAAAGGACAGGGAAAGAGGCAGTAATAACTGAGAGATTCAGAAAAGGCCTCTTGAAGAAGGCTAGAGTTGAGTGTGGAACATAGCCAAGGGCTCTAAGAGTGAGAGATGAAGAAGAAAACCAGTCAAGAGTCCTAAGTTTCCTGAATGCAATAGGTTTGTCCTTTGGTGAGTTCATTTTTGTTATCCCTCGCACACCCACTCAACATCTTGTGCCCTAGATTACAGTGTTCTTAGTAAATGGCAGGGTCACGTGGATAGAGTGTTTAACTTCAAGTCAGGAATATCTGGGTCAGATCCTGCCTGGGACACCCACTAGCTGGCAACCCTGAGCATGTCACTTAGGTGTGTTATTTCTTGTTTTTCTCGTCTATAAAATAAAGGGTTGGAGCCAAAGGCCTCAAAATCTTTCTAACTATAAATCTGAGAAGCTCAAAGTTCATTTTCCAAAATAGATCAACATCCCCTTCCTGGCCCCATTTCCTTTCATAATTTGCTTCAATTCAGTGAGATAAAAAAGAAAAGAAAAAGAAATATTTACATGAAGTCCCTCATTAAAGTGTCTTGTATTCATGTTCTTTCTGGCTTTTGAATATATTCTGGGTGACTTCTTAAACCCATGAGAAACTAATTTCATCAGATTAAATGAAGGGATAAAGGAATCTCCCAATATGGTTTGCAATTAATATCTCCATAAATCTGTTCCTCCTTGACACATAATGTAGTTGTCACTTTAAAAGAAAAAAAGCGATTGTTTCTATTTCAAAGGAGCCTTGGCTCTAAGGAATGCCTTTCTTTTCTCATTTTGCTTCTTGCTGAGACATTGAAGGATGTACCCTGGGAAATAATATCTAAAGCAGGTGCTGTCATAGCACTCCTTCAGAAAAGACACTTCTCAAGGACACAGCCTCTGTCCCTGTGCAGAAACCTCCAAGAGTGTCACAGAAGTTGAGTGAACTGGCATTTCTTTAGTCTTTTCAGAAAAATGCTTGCAGAGTCATTAGGGACAGAAGTTTTGCAAGGATTAATCTCTGGGTTTCTACCCCCCCTACAGAGGGTGATTGGAGCATGGCCAACAGCCGGCTTCCTTTTTAGTACAGAGAGTGGCTTTATTGGAGGTTATTTGCTACTTCTTAGAGAGTTCCTGAATGGAGTTTAAATTCAGAGAATTGCTTTGATCCTGGTCATTAAAAATAGTTGGATTCCAAGCCCATTTAAAATGCCTAAAGAAACCTAGTCTTAAATTCGCTTACTTCTTCAAAAATGCAGGTTCATCTTGTAGTAGATATTGCTGTTTCATAACCCCAATCAAACCATCCCCAAGAGAAGTGCAAAGGGGTTTTTGTATTTGTCCAGGTAGCTTGAAACAGACCTGTTGGTGCTTTAAGTTGACAAAAAGCTGTGCTTATCTGCCCCCTTTCTTCAGAAAAATCCTTTCAAATTCTGATACCTAGCACATCTATATTGAGAGAAGAAGCCTTTTTCTCTAGGGTCCCTCCAATTATGTCCCACAGTATGTCCCATACTGATTTGAGCAGACAGGGGCCTTATACTTTGCTAAGCAGATGTGACACATGCTTAATGATGTGGCCTGTGTTCTGCCATGAAGCTGGAGATGGGGCTGAATATTCCTCTTTGATCAGATCATCAGGAGACTCATCAGGGACAGAGCCCCCTCCCTCTTTTTTCCCCTTTAGACACACACATTGCCCTAATCTGGGCTTTAGGGAAAAGGAAATAAAAGGTAATTATAATATTTCTTTTACTTCCAGTCTAGAGGGATTAATATGGAAGTCTGATGCAATTACTTGGTGATAGGAATGAAGGCTGAAGCCACTATAACTGCATATCTATGCTCTGTGCAGCCAGGTACTACTGGACAGCAATTTCTACCAAATACTGTAATTAGGTTGTGGAAAGGCAGCAAACAGGATGAACTGAAGAGGTATATAGTGGCTTAGAGTAATTTGGTCTCCTAAAATGTACTCCAGCCCACATCCTTTCTATTTATTAAAGCCCTATAATACACTATACTATACTATTATAGAAGGTAATGGAGAGGCAGGCACTTAACTATAATGAAATTAGATGTCCCCCTTGCCTACACCAGAGGCGCAATGACATTTTCTTGTAACAGGGGTGAGAGCAGTTTCTCAAAAATAGAATTGACAGAGGAATGCTGGAAATAATGATAAAGAATGAGGGAACTGGAAGCTGATGAGGTTGAGCACTTGATTGTCTTCTGTATTGTCTGCTTTTAATTTGATGCTGTTGTAAAGACAGGCAGGTAGAGAGGGGGAAACCAAAGGAAATGAACCTTCTGGTTTTATTACCTTAGAGAGTGAGAGAACGAGAGACAGAGAGAGAGGGAAGGAAAGGAGGCAGAATGAAGAGAAGGAAAGAAGAAGGGGATGAAAAATTAGAGAGAGAAGGGAAAGAGGGTGAATAGCAAGAGAAAGACATACACAAAAGTGTGGGGAGAGACAGAGAGAGAGACAGAGAAAGAGAGACAGAGATTGTCTTCCCATTTCTGCCAAAGCAAATGAGGGGAAAATATATAAATCAAATGAAATCCTTGTCTTTTTCTATATTCCCTCATTTGTACCAGTTCCTGTCATGTCCCCAAAAATAGACACGGCTAAAATTCTATTCAATATTATTCATCCCATATTTATTAAGCATTTATTTTGTATTAGAATAGAAGCTGTTCCTAATTTCAAGGAGCTTAAAATTCTCCTGGAAGTTGGTTTTGGGGGTGTGTGTGTATGGAGAGGGCATGGAAGACATTCATCTTGATATTTGGAGAGTATTGAAAAATATACAGATATATAAGTATTTATGCATCATGATCAGGGTTTTAATTTGGCTCCACTTTATGAAAATTTAGTAGTCTTATTATTTATAGCTCAATACTTCAGAGAGCCATGATTTCCTTAGTATGGTTATTCCTTCCACCAATGTAGATTGGCAGCCTTACACTGTAGTCAATGATACAGCTCCACGTTCTCCTCCCCCCACAATAAAAGAAAAAATATCACTTGGTGGTCAAACTTTTTGGAGATGAACTTCTGTTCTTCAGGCTAGTTTCTGGTTGACAGATACAGCCCATAATCAAACCTTTCTAGCTTAGTGGGACCTACAGGAGCCATACACTGCTGGTAACTTGTTCAGCAATACCTAGTCCCTTCTGCATCATGATCAGGAGTAGAAACAAGATTTTATTATAGGTTTCTTTACTGCTCAGTGGGAGGGCTCAGTCATGAGCTAGTCTAATCATACCTTATAAAACATAACTATTTCTTGGAACCAGCAGTTTGTCAAAAAGGAAGACTTAGATGAGGCAGCTGCTATGCAGACTAGAGCACCATAGAGAGAACCAGAGACACTGATTAGGACCCTAGAGACCCAAGAAGGCAGCAATGAAGTTGATGATGTGTAGTCTGCAGTAAACAAAATGCAGTCTACACAGACACCATGGAACACTTGAGAGAGATATCAGAGAGACCTGGCAGGCTATGTGGCTCACCACTCTCCCACTAAGACTGCTGGGCAGTGTGCATGCCTGTGTGCTGCCCCCAGAGACTCAGGACTGAAAATAAGATATCCTATATATTATGATTGCTCCACAAGCAATATAATGTTGACAGAACATCAAGAGTCAGGGCTCTCTAAGGAAGACCAGAGAAGCTCTAATCACTCAGACTTTCCAAGTTCAGCAGGTGTTTGTAGGCGTAGCAAACATGCCTTGGAATATCAGTCTTTCCATTTTGTGAAATGGGGGTAATAACTCTCACCATGTTGTGAAGGTAGCATTTTGTAAAATGCAAAGCATGATAGTGATGGAAGCTATTGCTGTTATCATATTGTTGGAAAATCTATGAAAGTTTTTTAGGTAAGTGATGTACAGAGGGCATAGTTACTTTTTTCCCCTAGGAAACAATGGAGAACTGCCTAAGGAGTGTGGGCTAGTTACAGCATATAGACAATGAGGAACTTTGAGAAGGAATCGATAGAAATGATTTTATCACCAAAATGTACTATAGAAGGAAGAGATGGGTTGGTCATGTGCTGAGGGACAGAGATGACAGGTTGACAGTTGGAATATTGCAATGGGACAAGGAAAGGAGAAATCAGGGAGGGCTTCCAGTATGTTGGGAGATTCCATGCTGTACTTAGGAATGTATGAAGCACTTATTAAGCTCTTATTTTATGCAAATCACTTGTGATAAGCATTCAAACAGAAACACAAGACAGTTTCTGCTCTCAAGAAGCTCACATTATAATGGAGGAAGTAACACATAGGGGAAATTTCAACAGTCAATGTCAAATGATGGAAAATGTCAAATTTCAATGTCAAATGATGGAAAAGTTCCAAGATCCTTAAGATGCAGAAGTAAAGCAGACAATAGCACCTCTTCTTTCATGAGCTTAAATAATGTCACTACTCCCGGAGTTGCTGAGTTCAGGATCCTGGGCTGTTGCCCCTGAATCTAAGGGATCTGGGGTGGTAGTGGTGGTTTTACCTGCCTGGCACATACTACTTCCTCTATGCTTCAGGGTGCTTTGCTACCTCAGTCAGTCTGACTTGCTTACCATGCGTGTGGCAATTGGAGGGAATGGCTGGTCCCTTCCACAAGAGTTGCTATCCTAGACAGTGGTTGCAAGGGCTGGACTGAAAGTAGGAATGATCTGAGAGTTGCTTCCACTCTCAGGGCTCCTGTCCCTGTTGGTGGTCAGTAGTTGTATGAAGAAAGTAGACCTCTCCTAAACAATGTTTTCTCAACTCAGTGATGGTCACTGGATCTGAGCTGGAAATAGTCTCCCTGGTGGAGGTACTGCTATTCCCAAAACTCAGGGTCTTGGGTTTTCCAATCATGAAGGTGGATATTGGTCAAGGTGGTGGTCATGGTTTGACTTGCCTGGGATATACTGCTTTCTTTCCTGTCTTCAGGATTAAGGAAAGGGGAGCTTTCTGCATCAGTTAGGCTGACTTGCCCTCACATTGTGTTTATTAATATTTGGTGGGGATGGCTGGCCCCTTCTCTAAAGGATTCACTTTCCTGGATGATGTCTGTGAGGGATGGACTGTGGTCTGGCTGAGTACTGCTACTCCCAGGTTTTCTGTGTCCCTTTGTTAGCTGGTCAACAGCTAATGGTGATGAGGAAGGTGGATCCCTTCTCCAGAATGATTTCTCTTCATTTAGAATTCCACAGAAAAGACAAGTATTGATGGGTTACAATCTGTACCACTGGAGGGAACTTTCAAACTGAGGAGATAACAGATGCATTTGGGAATTAATAAAGGCTAACATCTAAGAGAAGCTCACTACCTACATTAGTTAGAGAGCAGTGGCATGAGTATTGAAATTATATCAATAAGATTAATTAATAGGAGCAATGAACATTGATTCAGATGGCTATATTATTTATGACCTTGAACCAAGTCCTGTCTCTAGCAAAAGGACATTCGCTTTTCTGTCTTTGTAATTTAATATAATTTAATGAGTTCTTTTCATGTAGCATCACATGTTGGAGGCAAAACATGGAATTAGAAATTTGAGGACCTAGGTTATTATGTTATATTATCTGTCACTTTTTAGTTGTGTAGCCTTGGACAAATCACTTGACTTCTCAGTTCACCTTTCAATTTCTGCATCTAGAAGTTGAGGGTAGTAATACTTGTACTTTCTTTCTCAAATGGTAGAAATTAGAAATATATTATTAGGAGCAGAATCAGAAAGTGCTTAAACTTTCAGACTCAGTTTTCTTATCAGTAAGGTAGGGATATTCATGCCTACCATGAATGCCTTGCAGGGTTGTTGTGAAGATTAATTTTATTTAACAAATATCTGTTAAGAATAGAAAATTCGAAAGACATGGTGCTAGAAGTCAATCAAAATATTAAAAATATGCTTGGTTCTTGCCCTTAAGAAACTTACTTTCTTCTGGAGGAGGGAACAGCAATATAGCATTTCAATAAATAAGTACAGGCAAAGTTATTTAAGGAGGAAGAGCTATTTAGAGTTGGGGAGGGATTTCTACAAAAATTGATATGTAATAGAAACTGACTTTGCTATTATTTTTATTTGTCTATGTTGTTGTGAACAGCTTCTAATTGAGCAAGTTGAGCCTGAACACAAGCAAGTCTCTAACCTGGGTTTGGCAGGCATACCTGCTTGCACTCCCCAAGTATGCATTGCACTGAGTTTTTGTTGCTTTGCTCAGAGGAGTATGTAATTGGATTAACGACTTTTTGTGAAGTGAAATCATAATCTTCTCTTTATGAAAACTTAAATACAAATCCAAATTTTTCTCTGTTAGGAAAAAAATAGAAATCTTTGGATTTGAGTAGTAGCAGTGCTATACATGTAAAACGATCTTGAGGTTTATGTTTGAGAATACACTGGACTAGACAGCATGTCAGATTTTTTTCTGTTCCTTAGTCTCCAACCTGGGTCTGCACTGCCATGTAAACTCCTGTACTTAGGGACTTAAAGATGTCAGCCAAGTCAGTCAACAAGCATTTATTAAACACCTAATGTGGGCCAGATACTGTGCTAAGTGCTGGGGATACAAAGATAAAAACATCTCTGTTATGAAGGAATTTACAGACTAATGAGTGAGAAATAATATGCAAAGAAGAGATATATACAGGATAAATTGGAGATAATCTTAGAAAGACAGCACTAGCTTTAAGGGGACTGTGAAGGGCTTCATGCAGAAGCTGAGACTTGAAGGAAACCTGGAAAGCCAGGAGGCAGATGATGAGGAGGCAGAGTTCTAGGCATGGGGGACAGCCAGTAAGAATCCCTCAAGTTGGGAGATGGAGTGTCTTGTATGAGGAAAGGCAAGGAGGCCAGTGTTGCTGTATTACTCCTGTGTGTGTGTGTGTGTGTGTGTGTGTGTGTGTGTGTGTGTGTGTGTGTGTGTGTGTGAAAGGTAAGAAAGAACCAAATATAAGCAAAATTAGTCCTTCCTCCCCTTACAAAAAGTGATGGTGTTCTTTTGGGGAAATTATATTGTTTTTAAGTGTCATATAAAACCTCCTTGGTTTTAGTAATTCCTTTAATGAATGCTTAAAGGTGAGAGCTATGTCTTAATAATCAGAAGGCAGTCTGAAGTTCTATGTTCGGTTTTCCAGAGTGTTTGCCCCAAACAGTGATCAGAATGAGGGCCAGAGTTCAGGATACAGAGCCATAACTAAGAATTCTGGGGTCTTGGGTAAATTTCATTAATGGTTATCAGATCCTAATTGTCAGGAGTGAAAACATGAGCCCCTCCAAGTCCTGTGAGGAGGCAAAATGGATGGGAAGTAGCAGGAGGAGAGTGTCACTGTGGGGTATGTTGGACCTGGAGTCAGGAAGACCTGGGTGCAAATCTTACCTGACATTTACTAGCTATTTGAATACAAACAAGTCATTTAACCTCTTGCGATATGATCTATAAAACGGAGATGGTAATACCCATAGGACTTATCTCACATGACTGCAGTGAGGACAGGTAAAGTCATATAGGTAAAGTGCTCTGTATGCCTTAAAGACATATACAAATGTGAACTATTATTACAAAAATATCAGATAAGCTCAATCTATCCTGAACATGGAGTCAGATAATCTGATTTAGACTCAAAGTTCTGCTACTTACTGTGTGACCTAGAAGTCACTAAAACTGTCTGGGCCTTAGTTTCCTCAACTGTAAAATGAGCACATTGAACTAGAGATCTCTAAGATCCTTCACTATGTTAGATACATGATCCTATTTCAAAATCTGTTTTGACTGGGTCCTCTGTGTCTGAAATTTGAAAAAAAACTTTTATCCTATCAAAATGAATTTAATCTTTCTTTTTAGAGTCAGTGCAGTTTGCTTTTATTAGGTATGAAAATGAAAATAGCTGAACCATCCTCCTGATTTCTCTCTTTTCTTTGCCTAGGTTTACATCTTTCATAGAAGGGAAAAGTCAGCTGGCTGCTCTGATGATTTATAACCCTACTGTTTATCAACAAACAACTCTAATTTACATGTTTTGTGTGGTCAGACACTTTATAAGAATGCTAGGGGAGTATATTCCTGAAAATCCCATAAAGCATTCTTTTGTAGTCCTCCTTGCCCTAACTTACACAGATTCTCATTAAATTATGAGCTATCAGAAAATATATTAATTAATGGGCGAAGGTAAGTAATGGGAGAGGAATGCAGCTATGTTGAGATACCAAGGGTGATGTCATGGGGCAAGCAAATGGCGTAGACCATTAAGAGTGGGGAGAATAAATGCCAGTGTCTGTTTAAGAATGTCAGTGTTGCATAGCAAAGACCCAGTCCTCCTTCAGGATTATGATTTTGCCTAAGTAGCACTTAGTTCTAGAACCTGGTATTTGCCCTATAAAACTATACATGCAAAGACTGCTGATTTTCTTCCCCTGCTAGTAGATTGTGTTTACTTAGCCAACAACATTTCATACAAACCCGAGCAGTAGGTAGCCTGAAATAGCTCTGGGCTAGAGGCATCATCAGTGAATGCTAGAGTATTAAATTAATGCCACTGATATCACTAGCCTGAGTTACCTTGAAGGTCTTGGAAAGAATTAAATTCATGATTCCTAGTAGTAATGCATTTGAGCCATATACAGTGTGGGGGAGTTCAACCTCTTTAACACAGGCCTTTCATGATAATAAGTTATCAGGTGTAATCTGCCTTTTGATACACCTACAGAAGCATGGCCACCGAACTCTTCCAGTTGGCTGAGAGATCAACTAAACAGTCCTCAAGTTCCATTGAATTGGGACAAATTGCTCAGTATGGCCATGTGCTCAAAGCGTTGGAGAAGAGAATGCCAGCACAAAGACTGGGGAAGCATCTCCCCTAGCTATAAGGTGGATCCTTCATAGCACCCCTATGTGCTTTGTGGAGAATCAGGAACCAGAAGTGGTAGTGATTCAATGGAGGTCTGCTGAGAGCAGAGGTCAGGGAAAACTCAAGCTTTGGAAAACTGGAGAGATGGAAAAGCCAAGCTGTAACACCTTGGCTGCTTCTTTCAATTTAATGCTTGGTCATTAACATCATGTTTCCATTGTCCTTCCAGGCTGTTTAAGTGACAGTTGGGTTTAGAAGTTCTCTCTTTCTTCCTAAATTCTTACTTTAACCTTGAAGCCTTCTCAACTGTGTTACTTTTTGCTCAGCAAACCTGAGCTATTGGCTGTGGTTAGTGTCTGTGGAGAGATAAAGAAAGGATCCCGGTTCTCAAAGAGATGGGAGACATTTTGTGCTAAACAAAGCTAGGTTGGTTGCAGAGCCAAATTTAACCACAGAGAAAAATACTGCTATTTTCTCCGAGTCTTGCAAAGGCTACTTCTTTGATGGATATTTCCTTTTTGTACTTTGATACGGAGTTAAAGTCTGGCTCCCAGGAAAAGGGGGAAACAAGGATTTCATGCAGGCACTGTTAGCTGGGGCTGGAATGCTTCCATGGTACCGAGGTCTTCTTTTGTTTCAGATTGTGAATACCTGAAACTGCCAGTACCTTGGAGCTAGAGCACTCTTCTCTCCTTTATAGGTTCCCCCTGGTGGTTAAATAATAGATTCTGAAGTTTCTTAACAAAAGTTTTCAAGGTATAAGGGTCAGAGGCCTAAGATGTGAAAAAAAAAAGATGTGAAGAAAGAAATTGATTTACTTTACTGGTGGAAAACACTGGTAGAAAAAACAAACGAATAAACCAGCTTCATCTAGTCATTGTTTATGTAATTCATGAAATCCATAAAAAATGATACAGTCATAGTTCTATTGTGGGATTGGATTTAGCAGGAGACTTTGGTTTCTATACATATCATAAAATATTTATTGAGCACCTATAGGGTGCATGGCATTGCCACAGGATTAAGTGAAATTGATTTGTAAATTCCACCTTCCTTTGCTATAAGCAAAAATTAGGTTTGCAAATTGATTTTCATTAAAGAGCCAGCTTATACTTTGTAACCTGATGATTTCCCATAACAACAGTTGTTAAAAGGAGAAGCTGAATTAGTACTCTTACAGTCACTGCACAGGATGCCCCATTGTGTGTGTGTATCTGTGCGTGCCTGTGTGTTAACTATTGTTATTTTTGTTTTTGTTATCGTTTACTATTGGATATTAGGATTCTTTTGAGTAAACTGTGAATTGCTCAAGTTCATTTTATACATTTCAGAGCTAGAGCCCTTTAATCTGGAAATAACATCATTCCAAAAATAATTTTGTGCCTAGTGTTTGGTACCTTGGGTGAGTTTTGTAAACTTATGGTTTCCTTATTTGTAAAATGAGGGATTTTTGGATTCGATGATGCAGGATAATTTCTAGGTCTAAATCTATGATCTTATATTTTCTTTAAGTAGCAAGGTCACACACACATCCCTCCCAATATGGGTTACAGTCAGGAGAATACTGGTAAGTGTTTAACAACTGGCTCTCCATTGAAAAAGAATGTTTGACACACACTTAATTTTAATCTGCATTATTAACATTTCCCCCATCGCTTTCTTAAATATAGATCATCAGTAAAATAATAATCCATTCCCTGATTTTTGCTAATTTCTGAGGAATAAATGATTATACTGAAAATTTAACAATTGGCTTTCATGAACTGGTTCAAACTGACTCCAGCATACTCATGGTTATAGTCCTAATGTCTGTTTACAATAAAATAAGGTATGCGTATCGATATAAAATAGTATTAGAGAGCATGGTTATTTTTTGAGGTCAATTAATAAAGTTTTTGAGGCCAACTCCATGGTGTAATAATATTCCTGCATTAAAGTCCTACTTAGTTTCCTCATCTTGAAGTGTTACTGACCTGGGGTTTGAATGGAAGATAGATTTATTACATGAATGTATACATATATTCATAAACTTGCTTGGTAAAGTATTGTCATGTAGGGGCACTGTTTTATAAGAATGATTAGTAATTGAACATAGTGGTCACTTATAGATAAGTAATTTCATTAAAATATGTAGAACCAATTTTGCTCATTGGAATAGAATTTTCTCTCTTGATCTTATTTATAGATGATTCGGTTTAGCAAACTTTTCAAATAGATCAAAGACAAAGTTTGGTCTAGCTAATACCTCCCCATTGTCTGGTCAGAGAGATCTGTAGCGTGGCATTGACCAAGGACATTGTCCTTTGGAGTCAGGGAGGTCTGTGATTAAATTCTGGTCCAGGCTCTTAATCATTATGTGACTTTGGGCAAACTACTCTCTGTGCCTCGTTATCTTCATCTGTAAAATGGGGGAGCTGGACTCAGTGGCACCTATGGTCCCTTCCAGCCTAAGAAAGAAATGACATAGCTGCTCAAATGAAAACAGCCTCAGCTTGCTTTACTTGGTGGTGATTTCTCATTAGAGTTCCTCTGCTTTGACTCCTCGTTGTTCAGTCCATCCTCCCAACCACCCCAGTATCTACATGTAAATTCTGTCCAAAATAAATATATTGTAGGAATTTCATTGTCTTGTGCATTGGAGCCTCCAGAACAAATTCTCTGCATTTTCGAATG
Source organism: Potorous gilbertii (assembly GCA_028658325.1). Lineage (NCBI taxonomy): Eukaryota > Metazoa > Chordata > Mammalia > Diprotodontia > Potoroidae > Potorous > Potorous gilbertii. The sequence goes on along the minus strand of CM053774.1, from coordinate 61,536,052 downwards.
CTCTCTAGAAGGAGTCCCCTGTCTCCAGCCTTGTTCACATAGCTTTAATTATCATTTAGAAATGGCTGTGGAAGAAAATCATATTGGGAAAACTTAAATGACACCCAGGTCCTTTTTTAGAGCAGTTAACTTTTATTGTTTAATAGTTAGGCTTTTTGCATGAATTTACTTTTTCTCTGTAGGGAGGTGTGTTTCAAGTTAGAGAAGTGAAACAGATGTAGGTAAAAATGAAAGAATGTAGCCCAAATTTTCTGCCCTCAAATTTCAAAGCATGTCTTTCTTTTAGCATAGAAAATTGTTAGTCATTAAATAAAAAACAAAACAAGAGTATAAAGACAGTAGTTCCCTGGGCTCTGAGTATCTTCACTAGGTGCTTTCTCTCTCATAGATCTCTAATTAGGCAAATCACTCCAGTGTGCATCTACAATGGAAGATGCCCTGAGGGAGGCCAGCTGATAAGGCTGAATGGAAAAACCCAGTGTGGGAAATAAAGAGAAGTGCTTAACAGAAAGCAGAAAGTGTTACTTATTTCAAGGAAGTCCATTTATCATGGTGTTTTCTGGGACTTAATTTGTTACTCAAAGTTATTTCTTTCTTTGACTAGATTACTAGATTGGTAGACCAGAGAATGATGAATGTGTGTGTGTATGTGTATATACACATATATGTACATATGTACATATTTATATATATGTATGTCTATGTGTATTTGTAAATATTCATCAACCAAAGAATGGTACCCATCTCTTGATACAAAGACGATAGACTAAATGTGCAGAATGAGGTGTTCTTTGTTTTTCATTTTCTTTTCTGGGGTGGGGTGGAAGGAAGAAAAAAATATTTGATGATTGAAAATATAAAATTTAATTTAAAATGTGCTCATACACATATATTTATATATGCAACAGCCAAAATTAAGGTAGACTGAGGTACAAAGTTCTGAGCATAATCAGCTTATAAATAGAGACCAAATTTACCAACAAATAGGGCCTCAGCTTTCCCAGATAAGACCCTGAAAGAGGGAGGCAACTCTTTAATATTTTGGGGGAGGACAGAGCAAGGAATAAGACTTTATAGGTAGGGAACAAGTTTTGATTGGTTAAAAAAACTCATCCCCATGAATGGAGAAATCACTATGATTGGTTACAGAGCTGGGATGTGGGGGACAATATGATTGGTTGGAAACTGGGAATGAGGGGATATCAATAACCCCCTCCTTCCTTCTGGTAACTAAGAAATGTTCCTTATTTGAGAACACTTGCAAGATTAGCCTGGACCAGACATTTTGGATAACAAACCAGACATCCTTGAAGGATAGCTTGGTGGTGCAAAGATGCTAGACCAGACTCCCTGGTGTCCATCTACTTCCTTCAAGGTTAACAGATTCTTTGACACAAGAATGAAACAATGATTAACAAAAGAACTAGATTTTTGAACAATTTATTATAGGCCAGCTGAATTCTGTACTAAGTTCAGACATAAAATCATGACTTAGGTAGTTATGGGATAAAATCAAAATCAATTAATTGCAAATAGGATCAATTAAAAGATGATACAGGATCAATCTGATTATTGTTACATAAACACATTTAAATATGAATGTGTGTTTGTTTCTGGATTTCAGCTGACAATTTCATATAGTTTCTTATGTTACCTTTGTAGAAAGATAGATAAATGTGGGTTGGATGATGGTGTAATTAAGATTAATTTAAAAAAGGTTGAATAGATGTGGAGAGTCATTTTGTGCTGTCCTTGGTAGATATTGCTGCTTTTCTTTAAAAAATTTAAAATATATATATATTTTTTAGTTATCAAGAATTAATTTTTCCCCCTCCTGCTTTCCCTTCCTCCCCCCCTCACAGAAAGGAAAAATAAAACTTTTGCAACAAATAGGCATTGTCAGGCAAAACAAAGTCTTGCACTGGCCATGTCCCCAAAAATATGTCATCTTCTGCGTATTTAGTAGATCATCTTTATGTCAGGAGATGGGTAGCCTTCTTCATCACTGACTCTGGAACAACGATTGACCATTGTGTTGAACAGAGTTATTAAGATTTTCAGAATTACTCATTTTTATTTCACTGTTAGCATAGTATCTATAAATTGTTCTCCTTGTTCTGTAACTTCACTTGGCTTCTCTATCTATCTATCTGAAATCTGATCAGTAAAGCCCAAGTTAACTGGGCATCCTCTGGCCATCCAAATTTACCTTCCTTTGGAAAGGACAAGGAAGGGGAAGGGGAGACAAAAGGGAGAGGATGAGGTGAGTTATCCAGCTAGCTGGGACTCCATTCAGACAGCTCAGTCTACTCACAGGTTATGTTTGTCCTTTGTTTTCAAAGAAGACCATGACATTAGAGAAATGATGACATGACTTGCACATGACTTTTTAGGAGTGAGGGAGAGCTGTGCAAGGTCACCAACCTTACTTTCTCCTCCTGAGCCATCTGGATCCAGTGACTGATATTCATCAGGATGACTGGAGAAGGCCCAGGATTCTATGGGAGACCTTTGACTTTTTAGGTTAAGTCCTATTCAGGTACTCATTTAGAGTGAGGTGATCCCATTCAGTGAATAGGCCTCTTTAAGAAATAATCAGGGAATGACCCCTTTAATGAACAAAAGAAAAAAAAAATATAAGTAAATCAAGGTGGGAGGGAAAGAGCAACAGTTCCTATTGATAATCACTCTTGGGCCAGGAGGGTCCAGAAAACAGACATTAAGTGGAGTTTGGGCAGGGACCAAGGTAGAGTTCCATCATTTACATAGTTCTTTTCATAATCCTTCCCTTCCCCCACCCCAATCATTTTATATCTATTTTGTCTATCCACCTATACACGTACATATCTTCTTAGTTAGATTTAAGTTCATAGAATTCATTGTTTTTCTTTTGTTTTTGCATTTTCAACAGTGCATGACATATATCACTGATGGCCAACCAGAAGTTGATGATCATTTTACCGAAGTGCGCATCATTCAACAAACATCCAGAGCACACATTCAAAGGACCAGAATAAATGTTCAACTTCAAATCTATCCCCAATGGTTCCTGTTCCACTAGAATTATGTTCAGTTCTCAGTGCCACAGAATTGCACCCATGATGAACAGATTATGGACCATGTCACATGAGAAATGGTTGAAGGAATGGAGGATCTGAATAAGAGGAGACTGGCATGGCAGCTATCTTCAAGTACTTGCAAGGTTGTTATATAAAGAATTTTCTATTTTGTCCCAGATGGAAGACCTGAGGAATAGATGTTTAGAAGTGAATTTTGACTTAATATAATGAAAAACTTCCTAGTAATTAATGGTTCTCAGAGACAAGACAAACTACTTTGGTAAGTTTTGGCTCTTTGTTGGAGGTCTTGAATTAGAACCCAGTCTATGGTCAGGAGGCTTGTGGTCAGTGTTACATTAGATTAGCCCTACTCTCTTGTTTTCATTTGGGGATTCAATAATTTTGTGAAAAACAATGAATTGAAATTGAATTTTTTTTGGTAGAGAGAAGATGAAGGGGACAGAGAGTGCCAACAAAAGTAGACTTAGCAAGACTTATTGATCATTTATGGCTATAGTTATTCCCAGAGGAGAAGATTTCAGGTGGTTGACATTTCCATTGTCCTGGCAGTGGATACCAGGGAAAAAGTGTGAGTGAATTTCTTGAGTAAAAAAAAGTCTTAGAAAGTCAGGTCAGCATGCTGTGTTCACTGTTTCTCTTTCCAAAACACTGAGAACAGCTACAAGCCTACCTGACATTGCCCGTTGGGAACTTGGGCTTTTCTTCCTACCTTTATATATCACTTTGATTCTATGGAATCAATTTCTATTCCATCCTATTTTTCCTAGTCTGAGAGTAGTTCAGAGATCTGTATTTACTAAGGTGACAACCTGATACTGTCTGAGTAGAAATAAGGCAGGAAAATAGGTTCTCTTTCTCTTCCCATTTCTTTAATGGGGGCTTAGACTTGACTTTGTAGCTTTCTGGATTTAATCGATTCAGAGTGAACGAAAAAACTCAGTGGTTCTTTTGCTATTAAATTCATGGCTCCTGAAACAGACTTTGGCATTAAAATAAATTCATGTAGAATTGGAAATGTTTCCTAGAATTTGCAACAGAATGTTTAAAAATAATTGCATCTATGATTGTTCTCTGTCCTCACACAGAGTGTGATTTGTGTCCTGTTTAGGTGATTATCTGAGTATATGGTTGCCATCGCCAATACTTTAAAAAAATAATTCATAGTGCTATCATTAGGGCTTATAGCTAAGGAATGCTATTTCTATTTCTTCTATAGAAAACCAGGTGTATGCAAAGTCTTTCATAAAAGAGGTTGAGGCAGAGAGAGATCCTTTAGGCAGTCTTGGTAAGCACAAAGGACCAGAGGTAGGTGCATGACTTTTCAGCCTTTGTTCTGTGGACCTTCGCACAGGCTGTCTGACGTTCCTAGAATACTCTCCCTCCTCATCTCTGCCTCTGAGAGACCACATCTCCTTTCAAGGCTCAGCTCATGGGCCATATTCTATGAAAGGCCTTGATGCTTGCTACTTGTGTATCCTTGGATATGACACCTAACCTCCCTGGGCCTCAGTTTCCTCATATGTGGGATCACAGCAGATGATCTCTGAGAACCTTCCAGCTCTAGATTCAATTACTTATATTTACTTTTCTTCTACAGTTTGTATCTACCAGTAAAATACAAATTCCTTGAGGGCAGAGACTGTCTTATTTTTATATCTTTGCATCCTTAGGATCTAGAACAGTATCTTACTCATAGGAAGCACTTGACAAAATTTTTGTTTTGGATGAATGAATACTTTTGTTTGTCCTGAATGCCATCCATGTTAGGATGACTGAAGTAAGAATGAACTAGCTTTTTAATAATTCCTGTGTAGTACCATTGATTGTCATCTGAAGTGCATAATAAAGTAGAACTGTTATACCCTAATAATGCTTAGTGGTGTGTGTGTGTGTGTGTGTGTGTGTGTGTGTGTGTGTGTGTGAGAGAGAGAGAGAGAGAGAGAGAGAGAGAGAGAGAGAGAGAGAGAGAGAGAGAGAGAGAGAGAGAGAGAGAGAGAGAGAGAGAGAGAGAGAGAGAGAACAGGAAAGAGGAAGGGGGTGAGAAGAAAGGAAGGGAAGGAGTGAGGGAGAGAGAGATGAAATGAGGGAAAGGGAGAGAGAGACAAAAGACAGAGAGAGAGAAACAGAGACAGAGATGGAGGGAGAGAGGGATGGAAACAAACAGTGAGAGAAGGGGAGGGAGGAAGGGAAGAAGAAAGGATGGAAAGAGGAAGAAAGAGAAGGAAGGGAGATAGGGAGAAAGTAGGAGAATGAGGGCGAGGAAAATAAGGAAAGGTAAAGGGAGAAGCAGATGGTTGGTGGCATCTCACAGTGGAAGGAGAAAACAGTGACAAACATTCTACTCAATCTGTCATTACTTTGTAGTGCCTAGTATGGCACTTCAACATTCTCTAGGAGAATTTTCCTGAGGGCTAAATTTTCATGTGTGAAATTCAGTCGGGCCATAGGTATATTTGCATACATTTTTACATGTAGCTTGTAGAAAATATTTTTACCCATATTTTACAGTTAATTCAGTTTTCCAGTAAAAGCATCAATGCTGTTTCCTTTAGATGTTTCGTGTTTGCTACCTTTAGTGCACCTTTCTTTTCAACCACCACCATTGCTCCACATGAAGATAAGTGACCTGCTCATGACTGCACAGCTAATCATTAGACAACTAGAAAATGTTAGAGATGAGATTCAAATCCAGGTCTCTTGACACCACATCCATCATGTCTAATTCTGAGTTTAGTGAGATCAGATCATATTTGGCTCAAGCAAGTACTTCTTTATCTAATGTTTCAGGCTTTTCTAAACAGGGCTGCAAACACCAGTCATGTGATTGGCAGTCATTTCATGTCTCTGTGTCTCAATTTACCTATTTATAAAATGGAGACAATGCCAATAAGAACCTACTTAGGTTGTTATGAGCAAAGGCTATGGCAAACCTTAATGTATTACATTAATGTGAATTATTATTCATGTTACTAATGTGTAGAGATAGGGATATCTTTATTGACTTCCTGAGGTATAGCATCATTTTAGAGGGTACAGGCTAAGAAAAGTTATATTGTACTCTGTCTTCCCCTCCATATTTTTATATAGGTTAAATAGGTTAAAGTTAACACCAAGAAAAGTATCCAAATGGCAGTGGGAGACATATTTGGGAGGTGAAAGGGGTGGGGGGTTCTGTGTACAGTGGAGAGAATGTCAGATTTGGAGTCACGCAACATGGACTCTAGTTCTATCAGTGACAATCTGTGTGAACATAGAGAAGTTATTTCACTAATCTCCTGTTTCCTCAACTGTGAAAAGAGAGATTTGGTCTATATGATCTCTAAAGACCTATCTGTAAAATTCTGTTATTGAGATGCTTTGCCTTTCTCCCAGTCTTTCAGTTATGCTAAAAAAAAAAAATGGTCAGTGTTTATAAAAATAGCTTGGAGGTGAGTAGTCACCTTTCTTCCCTGATGAGTAGTGAAGACACAGGAGTCTGACTCAGTAGGAGGAGGGAGATGAAACGAAGAATCAAGAAGAGATTGGAAGATACCAGAGGCTAAAAGCATAGAGTTTTTGAAAGTCTGAAGGAAGACTGTCTCAGATTTATGCTGTTTGTAGTTACAGTTTTCAAGACATCAGCAGGAAACTCCATGAATGATCACTCCTCCTGAGCAAGGCAGCAATTAGGGAGGGGGGGGAGTGAATCAGGGGAAACAAGCTATACAAGTAGTTACTCAGGTTCCCTAGGCATCAGAGCTGACACATAGGGAATGGGCTAGAAGGGTGAGACATTTGTCATGACAGTTAAATGAGGAGGGATATGCGGGATGAGGTTGTGGCTCAAAAAAAACCCTCTAGATATTTTATTTCTCAGTAGGGGTTCAGCTGTAGTTGAGATTAGGGATGGATTGTGTGTGTGTGTGTGTGTGTATGTGAGTGTGTAATCACATGTAATCACAAAGTGATCTTTTGTTACCTTTTTATGCAGTATGAATACCTCTCACTGTCTCAGGTTCTGTCTCTCTCTTTCTGTCTTTCCTTGTCTCTGTCTGTCCTCATCTCTCTCTCGCTGACTGAGGGAAAAAGGAGCAATACTTTGGGACAAATCATAACCATCATAATTGGCCTTCCCTTCAGGGTGACCCTTAAAAGAAATGGTTAGCCCTTGTTTTTACTTCAACCAGAATGAGACATCCCATCAAGCTGTGGGAGAGGCAGTTGGAGGCATAGTTGAGGGAGCAGAGAAACACAGCTGCGTAAAAGCATCCACTTAAAGCCACAAGCAGCTTCAAAGAGCAGGAAGGACTTTTGGCAACAAAGAAGACCCTTGACTTAAGAGAGAGAGCTAACCTTGGCAACAGAGTCAAACTATGGAGCAGAGAAGGTCCTGCTGAGTAACCGAACTGAAACACTGTACTCAGGAGGGAGTTTTGTGCCAACTCCCTGAGCAGAGAAAGGGCATTGAGGACCACAGGACTGGAGGAATTAGCAGCCTGGGACACAAGAATTATCTATTTATTTGTCTATCTGTTGGACAGATAAAATAGGTTGAGTAGAATATAGACAGTTTTCACTTCACATACATTTGCATTATGCAAATTTGACAGAGAATTTTGAAAGAAAACCTGCATTCCAAAAAAAATCCCTCTATGTTAACTTTACTGTCTAGTACTGTGCTCTCTCTCAACTTCACAGCCTTGCGCCCCTCAAAAAAAAACACTTTAGAAAAGTCCCTTTAACCTATGGGATTTTGACTTGAGGCCATTGGCCCCTGTTTGGCCTTCCTATGTCTGTCTTTTGCCTGTATGTGCTGTGGTGCCATGTGTCCGTCTCCGTCTCTCGTGCTGCCAATGTCTCCTTCTCTCCTTTCTGTCCTGTCTGGCCTCCACATGGCTGCCCCCACTCCTTCCCCTCCATTCTAGCCAGGCCTCCTGTATGGTTGGCAGCTCCTTCTGCTCTCATTTCTCTGTCCAGAGCCATGTGCTGGCTTCCTATCTCCAGGGAACTGTAGTCCTTTTCCTCCTTCCCTCCCTCCTTCCCTTCCTTCCCCATGTTCCTGGGCAAATTCCTAATATGGACAAATTGCTTTATGTAGATAAAGGTCTGCCAAACAGTTCACTTACATAAAAGTGACAATTTTTTGCATTTATATAACTCTATACAGAGATTTATATACAATGTGTTTAAATGTATTAGCTGGTGCAGTGGATAGAGCACTGGGTCAGGAAGACCTGAGTTCAAATAAAGCCTCGGTCACTTACTAGCTGTGTAATCCTGGGCTAGTTACTTAATCCTGTTTTCCTCAAGGTACTTATTGGTAAAATGAGCTTGAGAAGAAAATGGCAAACCATTCCAATATCTTTGCCAAGAAAACCCCATGTGAGGTCATGAAGAGTCAGACATGGTTGAAAAAGTTTGATCATCTATGGATATAGATGTCTCTCTATAGATATATTTATCTAGATATATATAGAAATCTATATATCCACAGGTTAAACACTACCCTCCCCCAAAAAAGAAACAACCTGGAAATAGTGAGCACAACCTTGCACACTGAATACAATAGTAGTGAGAAAACCTGAGGATAGTTAGGCATCATTGAACTCAATGTACATGCTTTGGGGTCTCTCTTCCCAGGTTTTTTTGTGGGTATTTTGTCGTTATCACTCTTACTAAGCCCTCTTAGTAAAAGCCTTTGCTAAGAGATAATTGTCTTGTTGTTTAGTCATTTCAGTCATGTATGACTCTTCTTGACCCTATTTGGGGTTTTCTTGGCAAAGATATGGAGTGGTTTACCATTTCCTTCTCCAGCTCATTTTACAGATGAGGAACTGAGGCCAACAGTATTAAGTGCCTTCCTTAGGGTTTCAAAGCTAGTAAGTCTCTGAGAACAGATTTGAACTGTGGAAAATGAGTCTTCCTGACTTCAAGTCTGGCTTTCTATCCACTGTAACACCTAGTTGACCTTTGTTTTTCACTCATTTTCAGTTGTGTCCTATTCTTTGAGACCCCATTTGGTCACAAAGATACGGAGTGGTTTGCCATTTTCTTCTCCAGTTCATTTCACAGATGAAGAAACTGAAGGACATGGAGTTAAATGACCTGCCCCGCATCACACAGTTAGTAAGTATCTGAGGCCAGATTTGAATTCAGGAAGATGAATCTTCTGAATTAAGGTCTGGCTCTCTAGCCACTGTGCCACCTAATTGCAAAAAGTATTAAGATTACTATAATCTATTTTTAAAATAATTAAGCATTTAATTTTTCCCATCTTTTTCCCACATTGAGCAACAACAACAAATGAAAAGAAAACCTTCACAGTAAATATCCTTAGTTAAACAAAGAAAATTTCCTCAGTGGCCATCTCTGCCTAAAATCGTATGTCTCCTTCTACATTTGGAATTCATCCTCTATGTGGAAGTGAATAGCACCCAGCACTTTAAAGGGAAGGAAATAACCATTTATGTAACACCTACTGTGCTAAGCAATGTACTGTGTTGTTTGCAAATCTTTGATTCCTTTCAACAACCCTCAAAAGGAGGTGCTTTTCTTATTTCTGCTTCACAAATGAGGAAACTGAGACACAGAGAGATTAAGTGACTTGCCCCACATCACACAGAAAATCCCAAACTGAGGTCTTGTGTTTAATCCATTACAACATCTAGCTGACTCTGTGGAACGAAATAACTCCAAGGTGAAAACAAAGGATGCTGAGGAAGTGAAGTGTAATCTAAACCAGGGATAAGAGGCTGGATCTTGGAAAAGTGTAACCCATAGAAGGCAGTAAAAGATTGAAATATGGTAGAGACGAAAGAATATTGGGTTGGAGTCAAATGATGTAGGTTTAAATCCCAGGTCTGTCTATTACTACCTGTGTGATTGAGGGCTAGACATTTTAATCTTTCTGGGACCCAGTTTTCTTATCTCTACAATAAAGGAATTGGTCCAAATGATTCCTAAGGTCCCTTCTCATTTTAATATTGTGATGCTATAGTCCTTTACAGATGGACCTCTGGAGGAAGGAAATTCTTCCTAGCCTCTGTGGAATTATATGGAGAAACTATAGGTGCAAGTTATAGCCCCTTTAAGGTTGCCTTCATTTCCCCTGTGGTTATCTTGTATGAATGGATTTATATATATTGTCCTCCCAGTAGAATTTAAGGTCCTAAATAGCAGGGCTTATTTTTACTTTTCCTTAATATCTTCTCTGCTTAGCACAACATCTGTCACATAGTAAGCACTAATCAATGTTGATTCATTGATTGCCTTGTGTTTGTTTGTCTGCAGACATTTAACTCTTTATATTTTAAAAGTGTGATCTTTGTCTAATGACCAATGCTGGACACCTAAAGTAGAAAGAGAACCATTGCTGTTCTTTGCAAATTTGAGAATTTTAGGAGTCTCAGCAGTCCAATCCGTACATGAAAGACATAGCCACTTTAATGTATCTGATGAGTGCTTTTTCAGCTTCTATGTGAAAATCTCCAAGGGTGGAGAACTCACTACTTCCCAAGGCAGCTCATTCCTCTTCTGGACACTTCTCATTGCTGGAAAATGTTTCCTAATATCATGCAAAAATTGGCCTCTTTACAACTTCCAGCCATGGCTCCTGTTTCTATCGTCTATGGACAAACAGAACAAGTGTAAGCCTTCCTCCACATGGCAGTTTTGAGATAGCGATCCCATCCATCCCAACTCTTGTCTGCTCCAACCAAAACATGCCTAGCTTCTACAATTGACTCTCAAGTTATATGACCTCACTTCTCTTTACCATTCTGTTTGACTTCTGTGTACTTTTCAATTTATAAATGTGCTTCTTAAACCATGGCGCCCAAAAACCAACACTAGCCTCTCACTGACTTAGGATGATTGTGAAGCATAATGGGAACATCAACTACCTCTTCCTGGAAATTATGTCCTTCCTTATTACATCATCAAATCTAATTAACGTGTGTGTGTGCATGTGTGTGTGAGTGTGCGTGTGAGTGTGTGTGTGTGTACGTATTGGGGGGGAGGCTTATTCTTATTGAGTTTGCAGTCCTCTAAGACTATCAGATATTTATCAGAACTGCTGTCTAATCATGTGTCCTCTATAACATGGTAATGATATTGATTTTTTTGGACCAAAATATAAAAATATCCCTATTGGGTTTCATCTAGTTACTTTCATCTTAGAGTTCTAGACTGCCAAAATCCTTTTGGATTCTCCTTCTGTCATTTAGTGTGCTAGATAGATAGCTCTCTCATCTGTGTCATTCACAACTTTGATATTTTGATATGTTCTATCTTTCATTGGGGTCATTGATAAAAATATTAAGCAGCAAAATCTAAGCTTAGATCCCTGGAGTACTTTACTGAAGATCTCCTACCATAATGGAATTGAACCATTAGCAACTACGTTTTGAGGTTGGCCATATGACCAGGTCTGAATACATCTAATTATATTATCATCTAATCCATATGTCTCCACCAGAACATCATGGGATTCTTCCCCAAAAGTTTTGCTAAAATTTAGGTAAACTATACCCACAGCATTTCCTTCATTTACTAGTTTTTAAATTCTCTCCAAAAAGGTATTTCCTTTTTTTCTTTAGGTTTGTCATGTTTAGCTTTTGATAAAGCCATTGTCTCTTTTTAATAATCTCTTTTCTTTCTAGGTATTTGCCAAACATATCCTCAGTTATCTTTTATAGACTTTTCCTAGGAATCAAAGTCAAGCTCATTGATCCATAGTTTTCAGACTCTGTTCTCTTCCCTTTTATTTTTTTGAAAATTGGGACAACACACTTGCCCTTCTCAAATCTTGTGGTATTTCTCCCATGTCCTATGATCTGTCACTATCACTGATGGTGACTCCACAATCACATCTACCAGTTATTTCAGGACTATTGGATGTCCTTTGAGACAGGTGACTTGAATTCATCAAAGGCAAGGAGGTGCTATCATTTTACTTATCTTGGATGAAGTCATTTTTGTTTTATTATTTTCAGTATTAATGTCCTCATTTGAAGAGAAAACAAAACAATAAGAATCAAGAAATCTACCTTCTCCTTGTTGTTATTTATCATTATCCAACCTATCTCAACCAAATATAAATCTTGCTACGTAGGGAAACAAATACAAATAGAAAATGTTCCTTAGTCCATTCCACTTCCAGAGTCATGGTTGTGCAGTGGTGGGGAAATGTGTTAAGAGTCACATGATTTCAATACCTTCTATAAAGAATTAGGCAACCATTAGAATTCTAAAGTGAGATCTCTGGGCAATGACCACTGAGTTGAAATTGTCAGAAGTGTTGAAAAAATAGAAATATTGAAATTTTCATGATAAATTACACCAGAAGACAAAAGGATGCAATAACTAAATTGAAGAATGGTTCACAAGATCTCTGGTGAAGTTGGTTTCATCATTCATCCGAAGGTTGCAAAAAGTACCAGCTACTTGGGCAACTTGCTTTTCAGTGTTTGCTCATGTAGGCTTAAACAAAAAAGATCGCCATGATGTTAATTGTAACTTATGTGAATATATCTGTATCTATCTATCTACTTACACATAAACACACATACACATATATGTATGTGTGTATATGTATATGTATTGCAGATGATGAGTACAAATAAAAATTTTACAAAGTTCAATTAAATATGTACTTTGATACTCAATGATTTCAACACAAATTTGGGAAGAACCAAAAGAGATGCTGGAAAAAAATGGTTCAGGTCAAAGAAAGAAGCTGAAGATTTGTGGACTGCATGAATACTTCATACCTCTATCTATATCATGAGCATTTTTTTCAAGAAGAGAGCTGCAGTTGATGTATATGGTTAACACTGAATACCATCACAAAAATGTGACAAGAAGCAGTTGCTTCTTATTGTGAAGGTATTTCTGAAGGAGTTATGTGCATCCTTTACTGACTAAGAGAAGCATTTCTTAACTTTTTTATGTCATGGTCCCCTTAGGCAGTTTGGTGAAGCTTATGAACCCCTTCTCAGAATAATGTTTTAAATGCATAAAATAAAATACATAGGATGATAAAAGGAACAGATTATGTCAAGATAGTTATCAATTTTTTAAGTTAACCTTTTTTTCAGGTTAAGAACAGTTGAATTAGATCACAGGTCAAGTTAAGTCATAAATTACAGGACAGAATAAAAAAGGAGATCCTGAAAACACTTAAAATAACTTTACAAATAAAAAAAGGATTCCCATTTTATGGTGAGGAGCTTGACAGAAAATTACAAATATTATCACTTTAGAATTTTGATTAAAACTTGCCTATAAAATGTTTAATGTGGGACTTGAACAAAGTAAGCCATGTGCATTATCCAAAGAGCATTTGCAGATGTAATTAGCAGGAGGTCAACAATAGACTAGTTATGTCATCACTACCATAACAAACTTTCCATCGTCAGTGATGGTAGCATCGTAACTTTTGGATTCAATATCTCAATCCATGACGTGTGTGTGTGAGTGTGTGTGTGTATGTATGTGTGTATAGTGATGTTTAAGGAGAGTGTGTGATGGCAAGACTAAGTACCCATGGAGGGGATACTGAAGGAAACTGGGGTGGCATAAAAAGCAAAGAACAATAAAAATTTATTTTTAAAAAAGAGGATATGTGAAAAAAGTAGGTGGGACTAACACTTTGAGGACATCTGTATGACTGTTGCAACATTACCAATACGGTGGAAGTGTCCCCATCCTCTGTGGCAACCCTAGTCAATAATAAAACTGCAGCTCTTTGGGTTTCAATTGTGGGCCACTAATTTTCATCATTAATTGATGACATTCCTACTTCTATAGGAAATAGTTAAGACAAGGTTATTATTCTTGTATTTTTTCTACTTTCCCTTTTTTAGTGTCAATAGCTTATTTGGAAAAGCTATTTTAACTTTCTCTCTCTCTCTCTCTCTCTCTCTCTCTCTCTCTCTCTCTCTCTCTCTCTCTCTCTCCCTCTCTCTTTCTCCTCTGTCTGTCCTGGTCTCTTCTTTCTCTGTCTCTGTCTTTCTCTCATATACGTGTTCTGCAACTGTGGGCACACACACACGCACACACACACACACACACACACACACACACACAAACACACCCCTAATAAGATATTTAAAAACATGCAAGTACTTTTCAATAGTTACCAAGTAGGGTTTCAAAATTTGGAGGAAGTAAATAATTATTGCCATGAAAATTCTCTAGGCTTTGTTTTCTGAGAGGTAGGAAACTGTTTCCTAGAATTTTAAATGTGGAGTGTGTCTTTTGTTTCAAAGCTTTTCTAAAGCACATCTAGAAAGAAACACCCTGTTTCAGATCTCACCCACTGAGTGCTTTTTTACATGCTAAAATAAGATGCTCTCCTTCTCCAAAAACCAAAGCCCTGAGACAGTCCTGTGGCAAAAATGGTTAAGTGAGCTTTTGTTTAGGCCTTAACATAATCGCCTCTAGTGTCACTCAAAATCTGGCTCCTGAATTCTGTCCCAAGGCCCAGATTAGCATGCAGCAGCTTCTCTGGAACACATCCATTATGCCAGCTCCAACTACCTCAGGCATGTTCCTCTTGTGCTCTGTGCACACCTCTGGCATCTGACAACGATCAAACTCCATCAGATGCTGGCATTTTGCTTAGTGGGACTGAAATTAAAGCTTTTTTTGGAAAAATCATCTTGGGTAATACTTTACAGACACCCCCATCGTCATTCTTTCTTGTTCCTCGGGCTCTGCAACAGCTCATTTCTTAAACCAGGTCCCAAAAGCAGAAGCAAGTTTCCATTTAAATTAGGTATCTTCTAAGCAGAAAGGTCAAAATGCCTATCAGAAAACCAATGCTTGATAACTTAGTAGTTCTATGCTGTTAGTGACATTATGCAAATATCATGTCATATGAAAATTAGTTTTTAGAAATTTAGAAGCTCTTGGCTTTCTCACCATCTATAAGAAATATTGAATACAGAGTAATTTGGTACACTTTTGTGCTTGTTCTATATACATACCCTGGTCCTGACCTCTCTTAAAGGAGATCATGTGGTTCATGATCCTTTGGGTTATTAACACTCATTCAAACTTTTTTGTTAAGGCAAAAAAAAAAAATGTGACCTAGCAAACAATCAACAAACTCTAAGACTTTGGAAATAATGTTCCTTTGTTAGGAACTATATAATTATCAAAACAACCTGGAATAATTATACATAAACAAAAAAATACATTTGACCTCTTTTACGTTATATATCACAAGGTAAATTGTTATATTTCTCTCTCCCCCAGTTTATTGACAGAGATTATAATTAGATCATATAAAATAACCCTTTTTTATTATGGAGTTACCATAATACCAGTGTGTTAGTCTGGATAGCTGCAGTTTTCTCTAAAACCAACATGTAATAAATGGATTTCATTACACCTGAACCAAAAAAGTTATTCCTTCAGACAGGTACATACTTGAAAGTCTAATGCATAATATTTCAATATACACAGATATATGCATACAAAAATATCACACACACATATAAATTACTCTATATGAATAATAGTTACTTCTGTAGAGATAAAACTATTTTGAACCAAATAGTTCTAACTGATACATTTGGTGAGGTATTTGAATATGTCAGCTGTCCCTGGAGAAGTAAGTTTTAAGGGTCAATCTAAAGGTATGATTCTAAGACTGAAACAAGCTAATTTTTAAAAAATAATTTGTGCTTTGTCAGAAAATGTAACTTGAAAAATTTGTTTGGTCTTCATATCTTGCCTCTCTTATTATCTGCACCTTTCCCCCTGTGCTCTCATTATGTTTGGTTCATCACCTATTTCTTATGTCTTTTTAGTTCTATATTAATACTGTTATTGGTAACATCATATTGCATGAAAAGATGATTTTTCTTAATGATTCTGATATTTCCCCGGCCAATTGAAATAGTTGCTAATGGCCACCAGCCCTTCTCCATGTTTTAGTTTATTTTGCATAAATTTGTGTATATATATATATATATATATATATATATATATATATATATATATATATTTAATGTGTCCCCATTACCCACCTCTTCCTGGTCTTCCCCTAAGGATCCGAACTCCAGGAGGGGATGATCTACTATCTTTGTCTCCATTTCACCAGCACACTACACAGTGCCTGGCACATAGTGGAAGCTTAATTAATGCTCATTGAAAGAAGGAAAAAACCTCCCAAAATAACAATAATGCTAATAGTAAATGATGATGATGGTGACAATAAAATAATGTCAAAAAGCTTTTTCTTGTCTACTCAATTTCTATGTAGCTGTTGTCAGTTTATAAACCAATAAAAATAACTACAATGTTTAAACCAAACTGTACCAGGAGCTGGAGCTTTAAAAATCAATGGAATTAACATGAATAGACTCAATATCTCAGTGCTACAAATCAATGAGCAAATTAAGTTCATTTTAATAAATAATTATTGAGTGTCTACTGTGCTAAGTCCTAAGAAGAAAACAAACAAACAAAAAAAATAAGATGGAGTTCCTGCCATAAAAAAAATGCTAGGCTAGTTGTTGGGAGAGGAGTAGTACAGACAAAATAAATACAACCATAGCTATAATGGAAAGTAAAACACATCAGTGCTTTGCACAGTGCTTTGTATAGACTAAAGACTATGCTACTGCAGGTGCTCTATATTGATTTAATTGAAATTCTGTAAGAAAGATGTGCTAAGAGGATTTGGAGGAGGGAGAAGCGGGGAAGAAAAGGGAGCATTATGAAAAGGCTTGTAGACTAGTTCAGCAAGTGGCATTTCAAGTAGGCTTTGAAGGAAGGATCTATGGAAGACATTCTTTTGTAGAGGATCAGTGGAAGAGCATGGACATAACTTACATAGGACAAAAGCTCATGGTTAAGTTGTGCCTTGTACCAATATAGGGAGAACCCTCATTGATAAGACTGAAGATCGCCTGAGGAATTTGAAGGATGGATAAGGATTTAAGCATTCACAAAGGAGTTAAAAATTACTCATTATTTTTGAACTTGGGCAAAAGGAAAAAATGATTGTGCTATTAGTAGCAACAGGGGAGTTAGGAAGAAGAGATCATTTGGGGGAGAATGTTATGAATTCAGTTTTAGACATGTTGACTTGGGAGTAGGAGGAAGTAAACTCAGGTGCAGATGTCTATCTAGAGGGCAGATGGAAATACAACTTTGGCAATGAATAGAAAGACCAAATACTGCAGTGACATTGAGTGGACTTTAGAAATGAGATGGCCTTTTGGTTTTGGAGATGATGAAGATATTTGCTGATGCTTGGGAAGCAGATTTAGTCTGTTATGCAGGAAGAAGTCAAATGACAAGGGTTTGAAGAATAAATGAATGGGGAGAAAAAGAAAGCAATGAATATAGACTACTATTTCAAGACGACTGTTAAGAGATGAAGAAAGATAGCTGAAGAGGATAGAAGGTGGAGCTGAGGGAAAGTTTTTTAAGGATTGAGGGACTCAGAACATGCACAAAATTACTGAGAGCATAGGCAGAGGGGAAAGGATTAGAAATTGAATACTCAAGAGAAATTTTTGAACTCCCTGAGAATAGGGATTTTCCTTTGCCTTTGTATCCTCACTCCTTAGCATAGTACTGGCACATAGTAGGCAGTTAATAAATGTTTATTGAGACTCAGTTGTTTTTAGTGGCAGTGGTTTTTTACCCCATGTTTCCTCCAATGATCCAGTACTCTTTGCTCTGAGGAATCATGGCAGAATACGAAGTCTGGAGACCCTGGTGCCTTGATACTTCTTGTTTATTGGATGGGTGGAGCTGTATGCACTGGAGTAGGGTTTGTGTTTGGTTTCTAGAACCTTCTTTCCATGTGACCCCCTCCAATGTGTGTTAGAAATGAAATGAGAAATGATACGAATTTTTAATCAGATTCTATCTAGTTCAGTGCCTCTGAATTGTGGCTATACCTTCAGGTTTTTTATTTTTGAAGAAGGATACCTTGGGTAGAGGTGGGAGGGGAATTCTAGGTAAAATTTATAGTAATAGTACTTAGCCTCTCATAGTGGGTGTTTAATAAATAAATGCTTATTGCATTGACTTGAATTGGGTCCACTGGAGAAAGCTCTCTTTTCCTGCGTTATCTTGGATGAACTGGTCTTGGTCCAGCTGTTGAGGGACTGGATTTTAGAAAAGGGAAGAAAAGAGAGATCAAAAGGAGTGAAGGAATAAGAAATTCAGAATTACAGAAGTTGCTGATTAGAATGAGGAATATCAGTGTTAAGGACAATAAAGGTGGAGCAGCTCCAAGTCAGAAAAGCCTACCTCAAACACCTTCCTTTTTGAAATCTGTCCACCTTCTATACCCTCAAACTGTCAAAGGGCTTCTGGTTATCCAAATCTATAACACGTAGCTTATTACTCTTTTGTAAACTTACCATATTATATAGTTTATCTTCTGCTTATTTGTGTATGTATCGTAACTTTTTGCCATATGGCAGCTTTTATTTTTCATTTTTAAAAATGTTTTGTTTATTTATTTATTTTTAGTTTTCAACATTCATTTCCACAAAATTTTGAGGTTTTTGATTTTTTTTATTTTTCTCCCCATCTCTCTACTCCCCCACCCATGCAAACACCATGCATTATGATTATCCCTTCCCCCACTCTGCCCTCCCTTCTATCACACCCCTGTCTTCCCTCATCCCCATCTTCTCTCTTTTCTTGTAAGGCAAGATAGATTTCTATACTCCTTTACCTGTATTTCTTGTTACCTAATTGCTGCAAAAACAATTCTCAACATTCATTCCTAAAACTTTGAGTTCCAACTTCTCTCCCTTCCTCCCTCTCCACTCTTCCCCATTGAGAAAACAGGCAAGCTATATATGTGGAGTTTTGCAAAAAACTAGCTATATTTACCTCCATCTTATCCTGTCTTCATTTATTCTTTTCTCTCTTTTGATCTTGTTACTCCCCAAAAGTGTTTACTTCTAATTACTCCCTCCTCTCATTTGCCCTCCCTTCTATCACCCCCAACCCCATTTCTCCCTTTCTCCACTACTTTCCTGTAGTGTAAGATAGATTTTCACACTACCATTGAGTGTGAATGTTATTCCCTCCTTAAGTCAAATGTGATGAGTAAGCTTCACTTTTTCTCTTTCACCTCCACCTTTTCCTCATCCATTGAAAAAGCTATTTCTTGCTTCTTTTATGAGGGATAATTTGACCCATTTCATTTTTCCCTTTCTCCTTACAATATATTCCTCTCTCATTCCTTAATTTTTTTTGGATATCATCTTTCCCTATTCAATTCAGCCTGTGCCCTCTGTCTATGTGCATGTGTGTATAATCCCTCCAACTACCCAAATACTGAGAAAAGTTTCAAGAGCTACAGATATTATCTTTCCATGTAAGAATGTAAACAGTTCAATTTTAGTAAATCCCTTATGATTTCTCTTTCTTATTTACCTTTTCATGATTCTCTTGCTTCTTGTGTTTGAAAGTCAAATTTTCTATTCAGCTCTGGGCTTTTCATCCAGAATGCTTGAAAGTCCTCTATGTCATTGAATGACCATTTCTCCCCACTGAAGTATTATACTCAGTTTTGCTGGGTAGGTGATTCTTGGTTTTAATCCTGGTTCCTTTGGCTTCTTAGAATATTATGTTCTAAGCCCTGTAATCCCTTAATGTAGAAGCTGCCAGATCCTGTGTTACCCTGATTGTATTTCCACAATACTCAAATTGTTTCTTTCTAGCTACTTGCAAATATTTTCTCCTTGACCTGGGAAATCTGGAATTTGGCTACAATATTCCTAGGAATTTTTTCTTTTTGGATCTCTTTCAGGAGGTGATCAGTGGATTCTTTCAATATTTGTTTTACCCTCTGGTTCTAGAATATCAGGTCAATTTTCCTTGAAAATTTCATGAAAGATGATGTCTAGGCTCTTTATTTGATCATGGCTTTCAGGTATTCCCATAATTTTAAAATTGTCTCTTCTGGATCTATTTTCCAGGTCAGTTGTTTGTCATCTATTTTTTCATTCTTTTGGTTTTGTTTTGCAATTTCATGGTTGCTCATAAAGTCATTAGTTTCCATATGCTCCATTCTAATTTTTAAAGAACTATTTTCTTCAGTGAGCTTTTGGATCTCCTTTTACATTTGGCTAATTCTGCCTCATTGACTTTTTGGACCTCTTTAGCCATTTGGGTTAGTCTATTTTTAAAGGTGTTATTTTCTTCAGCATTTTTTTTTGGGGGGGGGCCTCCTTTAGCAAACTGTTGACTTACTTTTCATGATTTTCTTGCATTGCTCTCATTTCTCTTCCCAATTTTTCCTCTACCTCTCTTACTTGATTTTCAAAGTCCTTTTTGGGCTCTTCCATGACCTGAGACCACTGCATATTTATTTTGGAGGTTTTGGGTACAGAAGCCTTGACTTTTAGGTCTTCCTCTGATGGTATGCATTGTTCTTCCTCATCCAAAAGGATGGAAGAAAATACCTGTTCACTAAGAAAGTAACTTTCTATAGTCTTATTTTTTCCCCTTTTTGGGCATTTTCTCAGTCAGTTATTTGGCTTTTGAGTCCTTTGTCAAGTAGAGGGTATAGTTTGGGGACCTGTAAGTTCTCAGTTCCTCCAAGGTGGCACAATCAAGGGAGAGGAATTTATTCATTTCCTGGCCTTTGCTCTTGTCTGTGAGCAACCAAAAACACTGCCCTTCCCAGGATCTGATCAGTACTCAGGGCTGAGATCCCAGTCA
Source organism: Potorous gilbertii (assembly GCA_028658325.1). Classification (NCBI taxonomy): domain Eukaryota; kingdom Metazoa; phylum Chordata; class Mammalia; order Diprotodontia; family Potoroidae; genus Potorous; species Potorous gilbertii. The sequence goes on along the minus strand of CM053774.1, from coordinate 61,515,281 downwards.
GCTGCTTGATTCCCCCAAGGTCTTTTGACTGAAGGTTATAAAAATATAATGGCTGTTGCCACCTGGGACCAGGGCTGGATCATGTTCCCTTCTCACCCAGGTGAAAGAGTTTTCTCACTGACCTTTGAAATTGTTTTTGGCGTTTATGGGTTGAGCAATCTGGGAACCATGGCTGCTCTGGGGATTCCACCCCCTGAAGCCTGCTGCAGTCCGGTCTCTGCTATGCCATGTGGCCAAGACTGGGCTGGGCTCCACTCCAAGGTTGACACGATAGACCTTCTTGTTGGATTCCAGACTATCTTAGGCTGGAAATCTCTTTCACTGTCATTTTGTGGCTTCTGCTGCTCTAGAATTTGTCTAGACTTATTTTTTGCTGGTATTTTATGAGCTATTGGGGAGGGCTTCTACAGGTCTACCTTTCTACTCCACCTCCATATGGCAGCATTTAGAAGACAAAGTCTGGATTTATCTTTGTATTGCCTCTTGATCCCCCCAGCAACTTGGGAGGAAGGACATAGGGTGAGAAGACATTTCTACCTGAACCTTTTACTAATGTAAATACTTTCCAGTTGAGGTGCTTTAGTATATTGGGCAATATTTCAATGATCAGTTACCACTAGTAATTAAGAAGGAACATTAATTAACAAGGAACTTGGAGCAATATTAGGTTAGGGAATAAATGCCCCCCAAAATTGGGCCTGCAGGAAATGAGAGAAACACTTCATGTCTACACTTCATGATTTTGTCTCTTGTAGATCCCTTTTGGCCTAACTGTGAGAGGGTGGAAATTCCTTAACATGGCTAATTGAGAGCTGTCTTTATTAGAATTAGAGGAACTGGTATTTTCTTCAAAAAAGGCATATTTTTAATGAGCGAGTGTTAATGTTTTGATCTTTTGTTAAAGGTTCTCTTACAATGGCATAAAGTAATCAAGGCACATGATTTGATAATTGATGCATGGGGAAGTGTTTTAATGAGATGCTTGCTTCTCAGGTGTCTGTCTCTTGGGGGTGGAATGAAAAATCACAGTTTTGCAATTAATAACTTCAGTATTCCTGACTCAGTTGACCATAATTAAAATCACTTTATTCTCATTCTGAATTGGGGAATTAAAACCTACAGCTCAGTTACCTGGTAAAAATATTTTCAAGGCTAATGGCACTGGGACCCAGAACATTTAAAATGCTAGGTCATGGTCTTTGTCTAAATATAATAGTCGTCAATCATTCATGTCTAATTAAAGCTATATTAGAATAATTGGTAATGACTTTTCAATTCACTGAAGGCATATTTTATTACGAAGATAAATTTATTTACATTCATTTTCTCTTATTCAGCGCACCTACACTTTTATAACCAATGGGATTTTTAAGCCCTATAAGACAGAAGGAATGTGGAAGAAAGGAAGTTTTTGCTTAGGAAACTAACGACCACTCCAAAATACACAGGCTTCCTGGCCCCTGCCCACCCCTCCACACCTTTTTCTCTGTAGGGATGGTGGTGTTAGTAGTGATATTTTCTTTTTCATGTGGTGTTTTTCTCCTAGAAATTTAGAATATTATGTATATGAGATGACTAAACTAAGAAGCTACTGATTAAGAAGATACTACATAGAACCTCAATCGAGAGGTCAAATAATACAATACAAAGAACTCTAACTTGGAACACAGAACTTTGAGCTCAAATCCTGCATCTGATACATCACCTGTGTGACATGGAAAAGTTACTTAACCTCATTAGGCCTTGTTTTCTTCATCTGTAAAAGGAAGAGTCAGATGAGATGACTTCTGAGCCTGCTTCTAGATCTATGAGGCTATAATTAGTAGATTTAAATAGGATTTTATTTGGACTTTCATTTGCCAAGTCTAGTTATATTTCAGCTCTTCTGGTTTCATTAAAATCAACACGCTTTTCAATAAATGACACTGTTTGGGTTTCCAGACCTGTGTTTGAGTTTCATGCATTTTACAGCTTACAGCAGGAACTTGCGGTTCAGTTAGTATTTCCATACATCAACATTGGAAAACCAGGCTTGGGGTTTTAAGTTAATAAAAGATTATCCTTAACAATAGAAGTATAAACACAACTGATTCAAGAATAAACTAATTATTCCTTCCCTAGACCTTAATTACTATTTGGCCTTTATTCAAAGCATAAAAGTTAACTCTACAAAATACTCATTAGCAAAGGCTACAGGGGCAGAAGAACACATACAGTTTTAACTCCAGTGGGTCTTGCCTGTGTATGGGTGCAAAAGACAGTACTAAGGCTGGATTTAATATGTTAATCCTTAGCTACTGCCGCATGTGGGAGAGTGGGAGAGGGAGCAGGCAGTTGTAGTTTGGAGTATTGGTGCACTAGCTTCATCTCTAGGGGGTTAGGACTCCTATATGAATGCCCTATGTGCCTCATTGTACATGGCACCTGGCTGCTAACTCCTTAAGGAAGACAGATTCCCATGTGGCATGCCATTATTTCCACTCACCAGGTCCATGGTTGGTACAGGGAAGTCTGACACAGAGTATATAAAAAATGGGAGCTGAGCAAAAGTGATGTGTAATATATTCAGCCTAAGAGTGGAGAGGTGGTATTATGGGAAGAGCCACAGGCAGTTCAAGTCCCAATGTTGCCACTTACTAGTTACGTTTCCTTGAGCAAGTCTCTAAACCCCTAAGTTTCTCTACTCATTTATAATATTTGTGCTATCTGCTGCTACTGTGATTAGAAAGGTGTTTTGCAAATGTTAAAAAGGTATATAAATAAGAGTAAATACATATGCAAGCGTATATTTACACACAAAAAGAGTTAAATGAAATTTTGTTTAACATTTTGAAAAAAACTCATGGAGTTGAAACACATAGAAGTTTAGTTCTTGAATTGTTGAGGGATGTCATACTCTGACATCTCGGCCCCTGGGATTTCACTCCAGTCCCAAGAAGTCAATCCACTTACTATTTGGAGCCCTCCTTGACAGTGATTGGATTCAGAGATGCTTTCTTAAGGCTGGGTTGAGAGGATGGTTCTGTCTCTTCCTGTGGTCACCTAACCCAAGGAAACACAGTGCTATGGCCAACATTATCCATTAAGTCACAGCCCAACTTTCAGAACATAAGAATGTGAAAGGGGTTTGGGAAGGACAGATGGGACTGAGTGGACAGCAAAGGTAGTCAGACTATTTCTGGGGTCAGTTGGAAAAGGAAATTGATATAGCTAGAATCTGTTTTACAAAGAGATTGAAAACTGACAGATTATTGCCTGCTTGCCCTCAGGACGTTATCTCACCTTTTTCAGGATCACAGTTTTACTTTCCACACCAACTTCTGCCCTTACAGTCAGATCCTTCTATATACATATTTTTATTTCCTCAATTCCTAACTGTTACCTCCTAGTTCTTCAATCTGCTCAGACCCCATGACCTGTTCCTGCACTTTTCTTCAGCCAAAAACAGGCATAGTTAAATTCTTGATCCTTCACAATTGCTTCCATTTCCATGTTAAAAAATTCTGAAATCCTTTATTCTATCATAGTCATATGTCATTCCAATGCTTGTTACATCTTACTCCTCCTAAATTAATTCATAGTTCTTGCTAGGACTTCCAATACCTCCATTTACCCCTTAAAACTTACCCAGGCTGTTATCCCTGTGGATACTCTCTTCTCCCTTTCCAGTCTTGGCATTTTAGTTAACCAGGTAAATTCTACCCTATTTTCTACGCTCAAAACACTAACTTCTTAATTGCTTATGCTTTGCTAAATTTGCCCCCACCTTTGATGACTCCCACCATCTCCCTCCTGTAATCCTACTCATGTACTGATGAACAGAGCTGGAATACATTGCACATTTACACTGACTAGGTCCATCATGAATTCATGTTATTTAATCACAACTGAGCCTTCATTGAAGCAGATGGTCTTTGTACTCCATCACTGATGCTTTCCCCCATTTGCTGCAGCAATGATTCCAAATCTGCTTTTCTTTCCTTAATCCTTCCGCAAGATCTCTTTACTCTCTCATCTGAGCACCTCACTTCACACTTTATCAAAAAGATTGGGCCAATTTTCTGTGACTCCATCTTCTCAATTCACAAAACCCTTGATATCACTCCTCCTCACACCAGCCCCTACCAACTGTTCATTTATTGTAGCCTCCATTGAAGAGATGGTCCTTTCTCTCACCAAGGCTAATGCTCCTGTACAAAGTCTTGATCTCATCCCCTCTCATTGTCTCAAGCAGATAATACCTACCAATCTCTAATCTGTAGTCTTTCCCAATTTACTCGTCCATCCTCTGTTGCCTGCAAACATGCTCAAATCTATCTACTCTTAAAAAGTCCTCATGAGATCCATCCCTATAAGTTGCCATGCTGTATCTCCTTTCCTATGTCCAACAATCTTGAAAAATATGGCTACACTCACTCCCTCTACTTCCTCTCCTCTCACTTTCTTCTAAAATTATAATTTGGCTTCTGACTCCATCACTCAACTGAAATTGCTTCTCCCCAAAATGTCTTAATAGCTAAATATGAAAGCCTTTCTCCAGTTCTCCTTCTTTTTGACCTCTGTAGCATTTTCTGTTGTTGGATTCTCCTCCCTGAATGCTTTCTTCTTGGTCAGTTTTCATGACACCTCTTTCTTTTGGATCTCTGCCCACTTGTCTTGTTGCTCCTTTTGCTTCTCTTTTGCTGGATTCCAAACCGTGTCTCTCCCTCGGTGATTTCATCATCTCCTATGAGTATCATTGTTACCTCTATGTGGATGACTCCTGGAGCTGCATCTTTAGTCTCTTCCCTGAGCTTCATTCTCAACATCACAAACTTCTTACTGGATATTTTGCACCTGTGGTTCTGGAGGCATCAAACTCAATATGTCTAAGAACTCATCTCTACTTCCTCCTTCCTTACTTATCAATAGAACCACTAGCTTTTACTTTGGTGCCTTCCTTAACTCCTCCCTCTCACCTCACAATTCAAGCAGTTGCCAAATTTTGTCTTTTTTGCCTGCACAGCATATTACATGAAACTCTCTTCTCTCCATTTAAATAGCGACTGTTCTAGTTCAGGTTTTCATCCTCTCTTGATTAGATTATTATATATTATTAGAGTATTATATTATTGATTAGATTATTGCAATAATTTCCTAATTGACCTCCCTGCTTCAAGTCTCTCCCCACTGCAATCTGTTCTCCATATAGCCACTAAATATTCCTAAACTTAGGTTTAAGCATATCTTCCACTCCTATCTCCCATTCCTTACCCCAATCAATATATTTCAGTCATTCTCTATACCTTCTATAGGGCAGCAAGCTGAGGCAGTGGATAGAGTGTCAGGCCTGAAGTCAGGAAGATTCGTTTTCCAAAATTCAAATCTGGCCTCAGATATTTACTAGCTGTATGACCCTGGGCAAGTCACTTAACCCTGTTTGCCTCAGTTTCCTCATTTGTAAAATAAGCTAGAAAAGGAAATGGCAAACCACTCTCTATCTTTGCCAAGTACACGCCAAATGGGATCATAATGACTGAGTAGCTATATAGTCCCTCTAGAATGAAATATAAACATCTCAGTTTGGCATTTAAAACTTTACAATCTGGTTTCAATTTACCTTTCCAGACTTATGACACATCACTCCCCTCTAGATACCCTACATTCCAGCCAAATTAGCCTTCTGGCTATTCCATTTTCATATCCTTTGCACTCGTTTTCACCTATGACTGAAATGCCCTCCCTCCTAAATTCTTTATTTTGAAATTTGTCTCCTTCAAGGTTCTGCGCAATGCCTCCTTTTGCAAGAGGTCTTCTTTGTAGACTCCCAAAGGCCTCTCCAAATCATACTTTGAGAACTATTGAACTAGTTGAAAGGGAACTTGGATGTCATTTTGTCCAGCCCATGGTTGACTAGGAATCTTCGCCTACAATTTAGCATCCAAAGGCAACTGGCAATTCAGCTATTTGCTAGTAGAGGAGAGCCCATTACTTCACAAGTTTCTGGACAACTCTAATTGGTAGGAAGAAAGTTTTTCAAAGTCTCAACTTGAAGCTTTCCATCATAGCTCTTAATTCTATCTGATGGGGCCAAGCAGAGCATTACATAAAACAAGCATTCACATACATACAGCCGTCTTATGTTGTTGCTAAGCAAGTTGTCTCCTCTTCTGAGGGTTAAATAAATCCCAGTTCCTTCAACCTTTCAGTTTTGTTGTCAAGGTACAAGCAAGACATACTTCCATAGTGCCTGAAATGTTTCACTTGGTCACATTATTTGAAAATCTCACAAGTAAGGAATTAATTTTACTTAGCTGACTTTAACACCCTGACATCTTCCCCCACCCCCAAACCTTCTATGAGGTGAGAACCTTCTGTTATTCAGGCTAAATGTTTAGCAGGCTAAATGAACTTCAATTCAATACTCCTGCTTTCTCCATATACCCTTAGCAGAAATCAGTCAGACCCAAGGAATCAGGTATTTGATGGAAAGCTGGGTAAAAGGAGAGTTAATATTGGAGGGTATGACAATTTGTAGAGGAACAGGGTTACAATAGTGGAACTCTTAGGCAGTCAAAGGTTAGCTTGAGGATACTGGGCATTTGGGAGATAAATTAAAATGAGTCCAGGAAAGGTGACAATAGGGCACCCAGTATACATTTGTCTTATTTAGACATTTCATTTCTCATTTGCTCAAAATGCTTGACTTTCTGGGACTTGCTTTGTCAGAAGTGGTTTTATTCACAGTTGAAGTATCCTCATCTCATAGGTGGATAACTGTACGTTTTCTTTATTTTGCTGACTTAGTTTCCTCTAACAGCACCCAAGAACTTAACAGATGAAGTATTTTGAAGCATTAAAAAACGCTGTAGTCCCTTCAGGGTCATGCCTGCCAAAGACTACCATGTCTGAAAATGATGTGTCTCTGATTTTCCAGGTCAAAATGTCCCCTCCCCCATTCTCTCCTTCTGACCCCCCTCCCATTCCTTCCTTTCCTCCAGCCCCCATCTCCTTGAACACTTCTCTACATATGTTATTTCCCTCAATTAGAATGTGACATTCTTGAGGTCAGGGACTGCCTGGCTTTTTACATTTGTATACCCAGGGTTTGGTAGAGTACTTGGCACATAATGTTTAATAAATGCTGGTTTGTTCATTCATTCCAGTTTCAATAGAAAGTTATTTTACAACTATTAGTTATTCATGGAACCTCAGCCTCCTCATTTTAAGATTTGGCCAGAGGAGACAAAAGTTCAGAGAAAGTGATTTAATCAAAGTCACAAAGCCATTGAGTGGCAGCACCCAGACTCTCAGTTTCTTAATACCCAATACCCAATGTTTTAATACCCAACACAGGGATCTTTCCTTTTTGTTATGATAGTTCTTATATGATCCCAGTTATCACTTTAAGTGAAGGTTCCAACTTTCTCTTATTGGAGACTTCCACACAGTATAGGACTGTATTGTGTCCTAGCCAAGAGGTTTCTTTTCTTTGTTGTTTTTAGCCCAGGGTTGTGACGTCATCGTTATCATGGGGAAATTCTGGTGAGAAAATTCCTATTAGAAACACACATCAGCATTTGCTCCTTCATTTTTAGTCTCAAAGAATTATCTGGGTCAGTGGCTTTCACAGATTGATGGAACCTCAAAAGTCATTTAGTCCAAAGCCCTGATTTTACAGATGAATGAACTAAGGCCAGGAAGATTAAGTGAGGTTTAGTTTCACATCACTCAGGTAGTAAATGGTGGGGCAGAACTTAAGCCAGGCTTTCTGACTCCAAACTCAGACCTCATTTCAGACCCAAAATGTCACATAGCTAGTATGTGTTCAGCTGGAAGGCACATGAACTTAGGTTTTCCTTAGACAGAGACTAATACTATCTATTATACTGCAGGGAATACCAGAAAGAACTTGATATGATACTGGGGTTCTTAAGCTAAGATCCATGAACTTCTTTTTGCTTCATACATTTTTGATGACTGTATTAAATATAATTACTTTCTGTTGTGATTTTTCTATTACAAAGGAATATATATCGAATCTTCAAAAATATATAAAAAAACATTATTCTGAGGAGTCTATAGACTTCACAAGACTGATAAAGGGGTTTGTGATACACACAGAAAGATGAATAATAGTTTACTAATACCTTGCTATAATACATATCACCTATAAACCCAATTCCATGGCATTAACTTTGGATGATATTAGATTAGGATCCTAGCATAAACATTCCTAGATTAACATTATTCCATTTTGCGTAGCAGATTGTTTTGTCTTTCATTAACAGACAAAGGTTGCATTTGTTATGGATCTCTATTTTTTTTTTTTTTTTTTTTTGGTGTGGGCAGATCACAATTTCTTTGGGACTCCATAGACCTTCTTGTTGAATTTCAGCTGAAGAATTATTGACTTTATGGCCAGTATTGTGAGAGGCAAAACATACTTTTCAAAAAATGACAAAACCTTCCAAATGCATAGGCACTCAAAATAAAAACAAAAAGAAAACCCCGAACTCTTATTATTTTTCAAGAAATCCTTAGGAAGAGTTTACTCCTATTTCCAGGAGGTGGCGACATAACACTGACAATGTCTGCCATGTGCTTGGAGAACTTGCCAACACTTTAGCATTGGTGAACAAATTCCTACCTTGGGTTAGAATTCTTAATAATTATTAGATGCCACAGAGGGGAGGAAGGGGTGTGTGTGTCTGTTTACAGCTGTGGTTTATCCATTATCTTCATTCTTTGATGTCAGCCAATACCATACAGACTGCCAATTGAATGCCTTGGCACCAGTAACTTTGAAAACTTTTTTATCTTCATGCTTTAAATATAAAAATGATTGGGGTAAAAAGTCATGAAAGAAAATGTTCTGTTTTGGTTGGCTGTCATAAGTAGAAATTTCTTCAGTACTTCAGGGATCTGACTATAATGGTGTGGGTGAACCCACTCTTTCTTAGTATACGGCCTTTGGAAAGTACTAACAAATGAATTCCCTTGCTGTCTCCCTAGTGATGAGACCCTCCAGATTTAGCTAGGTGGGTCTTGAGACAACAGACAATAGACATAAAGGTCTGTTGCTAAAGCCCTTCCTTTTATAGTCCCTAGCAAAGACTGTGTTCTGCTGGGAGAGCTTTTCAGACCATCAGCATGCTTCTATAACAGCATAATGCAATGGGCTGCTAGTACTTCAAAGGAAAATGCAGGGAGTGCTATTTAGCTCTTGTTAAATGCTGAATGAGTTTTGGAAGCTGTTAAAGTAAAACATATAATTTTTCATGGGATTAAATGACAGCTTTCCTTTCAAAATAGAATGTGACCCTCCTTTGTCCTTGGCAATGGCAAGCTGAACAAATTCCCCTTCCATATGATATGATCAATCAATCAATCCATGAGCATTTATTAAATGACTGGTACAGCCAGACAGTATGCAAAATGCTAGTGATACAATGACAAAAGGAAAACAGTAATGGAGACAGCATGTGTACAGATACAAAACACACATATAGGTATAAATATATTTTTTTAAAAGCCCATGTCAAGCAGATTCAAGGTAATCTTCAAGTAAGGGTTCTTGACCCTTTTTGTGTCGTGGACTCCTTTGGTAGTTGAAGCCCTTGGACCCCTTCTCAGAATAACGTGGAAAAGCTAAATTTTAGGTTGAGCTTAAGGAAAATAAAGATATCTTTATTCATGGACCCTTTGAAATCTATCTATGGATGATTATAGGGTCCATATACCAACACAATGAGAAATCTTGTGTTAGAGGGAAAGGCATTAGCATTTGGGAGAATGAGGAAAGGCCTTATCAAGAGACACATGGGTTGAAACTTCAAGGGAAATCAGGAATTCCATGAGATGAGAGATCTAGATATGGGGGTAACCAATAGAAAGGTGAAGAAATTGTAAAGTGTCCTGTGTCAGTAACAGATAATAGACCAGTATGAATGTATATTATGTACAAGAAGGCCAGGAAGATAACAAGCTTTAAATGACCAACAGAGACATTTTATTTGATCCTAGAAGTAGAAGAAAGCCACTGGAGTTTACTGAGTGTGTGTTTGATACAGAGTCATAGGATGGCATGATTAGGTCTGTGCCAAGATCTATTCTATGGGTACAGGGATGTTTTAAAAACGTATTTAAGCCACTCCAAACAGTTGTTTGTACTCCTCATGAGAAATTACAGAGCTGGTACTGCACAGGAATTTAGTTCATTCTCCAGAGACCCAGTCACCAGAACTGTCTGATTTCCTCTGATGTTCTTGCCTGCTAATCCCCACCCCAGGTGACCTCCACCATCTGCTACTTGCTAGATACTCCTGGAAGTGACAAAACCTTGTATTTTGGGAACACTGCACATTTATGCTCTTAACCCCAATTGGGCTACATTGCTTGGCTATACATTCATCTTTCCCTAATTCCCTACTTCTCACTGTAGGTTTTCCCAATTTTCTCTCCTAAAATTCCCATTTTTACTCCTATTTATCCTACTTTACTAACAAGGTTAAGGCCATTTTTTGGGAATACGAAAGCATTTTATATTAAAACAAACTAAACTTATATACTAAACTTTATACTAAAACATACTAAAAAACTTTTATGCTAAATCCTTTGAACTCTAAACCTCTGTATATCTAAAGAGAGAGCTCATGGTATAGTGGATAGACTTTAAGAAGACCTTGGTTCAAATCTTACCTCAGACATTTGATAGCTATGTGACACCCTCAGCAGGTCGTTTAGCCTGAGTCTTATTTTCCACATTTAGTAAACAAGGCTCAAAGGATCACAGACATCTGGTGATTCAGCACTCGAGTGCAGGATACACAGAAGTATCAGTTATCAAAATAGAGATATTTAACCCATATGAGTTGATTAAAAGGATGAGAGAGAGACAGAGAGAGAGGCAGAGATGGAGACAGAGAGAAAAAGCAAGAAGGTCTAGGACAAAGCTTTGAAATACTAGGGGTATAGATGATAAATGTTGAACAACTGGCTCTGTAGAAAAATGTATATATAAGACATTTTAAATTTAATCTCCATTATTAATATTTTCTCCATCTCTTTCTTAAGTCTAGACAAATCAATAATACAATCGACCAATTCCTTATTTGTAACTTTTATCTACTTCCAAGGTGCAAATACTCACACAGAAAATTTAACAATTGGTTTTCCAGAGCTGGTAAGTGCTATCTCCAGCACATCTCTATAATATTCATAGTTCATTGTAATCAACAGTGGTCCAGAAAAGGAAATTGAGGAAGAATGGTCAGAGAGAAAGGAAGAGAACGATACCACAAAAACCTTTGTCATGTGGAAGAGAAGTCGATAGGGATGAGGACTGAGAAAAGGCCAGTGTATCTGACACTTAAGAGTCCATTGGTGGCTTTAGAAAGGACAATTAATGTGGTGAGGTTGGAATTGTAGAGGATTGAGAAGAGAGAGAAGAGGAAATGAAGCAATAGTTACAGGTGGTATTTTTTTAAGAGTAGGGCTAAGAATAGAAAGAATCTATTTAAAATATGAGGAAACTGAAGCAGATGATGTTAAGTGACTTATTCAGGACTACTCAGCTAGTGTCTGAGGCAGGATTTCAATTCAGGCATTTCTGTCTCTGAGTCCAGCTCTCTTTCAGCTGTGAATTTAGCCATCTCAGGAAGATGGTGATGATGATGATGATGGTGATATGATTGATGATGATGCCCCCAACTGGTAATAAAAATGGCACATAAGCATTTTAGTGGGAATCTTATGAAATTATATCTATATTTCTATACATACATACACAGATATATTTATATATTATTTTGCAAACATTAAAGTGCTATAGAAATGTGATCCAAGATATGTATCCTTGTGTCAGAGGATGAATCAGCTATTTTTTTACAAAACTGTCAAAATTGATGTGACTGAATTTTTCCCCTACTCAAACAAACAGACACACCTACTCCAATATAATAAACAAACAAATAAAACCTTTGGTAGTTTCCTGTTATGTATAAGATAAACTAATCCTCTCTAGCATGACTTTTCAATCTCTTCACAGTCTGGCTCCAATAAACCTTTCTAAATCTTCCTACCTTTGCACCTTTCAGGCAAACCAGTCAAATTCCTGGAATCTTTTATTTCCGGCTCGGTGAATTCGTGCAGGCTGCTTTTTCCTTTTCCTATCCCTGGAATTCACTGACTACTCATCTCTCCTTCCAGAATCCCTCCAGGCAGTTACCGGCCTTAGGCCTAGAGATTTAATATAACACTTCTCGAGGCAGCCTAAGCCCCATAGATGGGAGTCGGATAATTGGGAGCACCTGCTGAGTTCAATAATTAGAATAGAAGAGCTCTCAAAGCCTGTTCTGAAGTGGGTTAGGGCCTTTAGCCACTAACACCTTTGTGAGAAATAGTAGATCTGTCTCTTTCTTCCCTCACAGGAGGAATAAGGCAGCAAGGGAGTATTGGGTGCCTAGAAATGCTGAAGGAGGGGAGCATGAGATAGATAGAGCACAGAAGGTGGATAGAGGAGCATCAAATATACCCTTGGGGAACTTTATAGTTTTGCTTGAGGGCTCTGACTTCAATGGCTAAACATAATTGTATGATTTTCTTTCACAGTATCATCCTCTACTGTTTTCAAAGGAAAAAAAGGGAAACAATTCAGTGAGATTTTTATTCTAACCTTTCAAGGGAACTTCCTTTTATCAAATGTTTTCATTTTTTTGAGAGCCATTTTTTTTGTTTGTCTCTGTTTCACCTTGGAGAGGTTATGACATTGTTAAGAAGGTTGCAAGTCTTTTTTCCCCTAAGCATTTTTTCCTTTTACAGTTGGTAAATATCTGTATGCCACTGACAGATATTGACTTTACCCTGTTAGAGAAAGAATGGAAACCGACATTGTTGGCATTTCCTTTCATTAGGAACCAAGTTAAAGCTGACACTTTTGGCCCATCAACTCAGGTATAGTCTAAGGATTAGACCAACGGATGAGGAGTCAGGAGATCTGGGTTTCTGTTTCTGGCCTCATTAATGGCTTACTATGTGTCATTCACCTCCCTCTATGCCCCAGTGACTCCCAGTTATAAGGAAGAAAATAAATAGGATTATGGACTTATTATCTACTATGTAGGAATTCTGAGATAAGCCCTGGGGTCAGACTAATTGTGAGACTGCATGAGATGTATGAATTATAGCCAAGTGTCCCAGTTAACGATGGCAAAGAACTAGACTCCTGCTTCATACTTTTGATATTGATCCTTGACTAAAGTGAAAAAAAAGTACTCTAACCCAGCACCCCGCAAAGAGATAGAATGCTCTTTTGAAGCCTGGTGCACAGCACGCACAGAAAGATGTCGGTAAGTTATAAGGAGGTGGGGTGGGGGGGAGGGGGTTTATGGAGCAATGAGAAATGAGGCTGAATGGTGGCTCCCTAGCAACTTACATATTGGCAGAGGAGAGTAAAGTTTATGCAGCAACAGATTATGAAGGGTATTTGAGAAGAAGAATGTGACCAAAACTAGATCTATAAGTAGGGCTAGGTGACTGGAGCTGGCAGTTCTGGGGGTCATTTAGCAGCAATGAAACCTTGTGTCTCAGGGCATGTTTCCCTTGCCTGTCAGTGTGGCTCCAAGTTTTGTAACTCATACTTTCCCCACCTGTCCCAAAAAGGTCATATATAGATTAAGTAGGTAAGATAAATGTGGCCCTGGGAGTTTAAAAACAAGATTCTGGGACAAACAAGCTTTATCAGATGAGCAAAGGAGTCTGGGACAAAAAAAGTGAAGAAACTCTGCGCTACTCTGTGATGCTTGCTCCAGGTGTGAAAATTGTTAGTTATAGCTCTGAACAAAACCTAAGCTAAGTAAACTAAGAGGAGTTTTAATGGTGGGTTTCCTCAGTTTCAGAGGTGGAATAGTGGACTAGATTCTGTTCAATGGTAAGAGGATAAGATTAGCAGAATCACATTCTACATAGTGATTTAATAAAAAAGAAGTGATGTCAGTGTGTTGGGAAGGTGAGACTTAACTAAAGAATTACCCCTTCCGTAATATGTTCAACCCAATGGCCTACTCTTTTCTTATTATTTTCCTTTATCCCCTCTCTTCTGTAGCACAGAAGCTCCTGAAAGTTGATTGTTAAATTTTCAATGTGAACATTTATACCTTGGAAATCAGCAAATGACACAAATCAGTGTTTGCTTTATTATTTTGTTGATTGTCATACAAAAGTGATAAAGAAAATGTTAACAGTGCAGATTAAATTTAAACGTATGTTGTATGTACCTTTCCCCCTTAGAGAACTAGTGGTTAAAAATATTTACCTGTTCACCCCCTTCCTTCTCCCCTCCCCTTTCCTCTCCTTCTCCCCTCAGGTATCATGCCCTTACCTGAAGGTTTTCTACCTAAAGGAAGGTAAATTTTGATGGCCAAAACCTACTTAGTTAATTTGGGGTTTACTGGCTAGATATTTTTTCCAAAGACCAGGCCTTAAACCCTTTTCTGATCTCTGGATCTCATTGATGGAACAACAATATATCTTTGCACCCAGACCACTTGATGGTTATTGTTTGGGTCCTCCTGGCTCAGAGTGACTGTGGGAAGTAATGGGTTTTTTTGTGGTCAGCAACCCTGAGGGTCTTCCCCTCCCAGTTTGATTTCTTTTTTTGATTAAAGATGCCATCCCTTGACTCACTTCACTGACTGGGGTGTTGCCCCACTCAAAGTGAGAACTCAGAAAGACCTTAGATTAAAAAGGCCGAAATCTCCCACTGCATCGGGACAATCTCTGCTCCTCCTGATGGATATCTGGCTACTGTACCCAGATGGCTCTGGAGGAGAAAGTGAGGGTGATGACTTTGCATAGCCCTCCCTCATTCAAATCCAATTCAACTGCAATTCATGTCATCATCTGATGTCATGATCCTTTCTGAAAAATGAAGGGCAAACCTCATAACCACAATACACAACTAGCTCACCACTGGGCATAACCTAAGTTAATGAATTATAGATGCAAAAATAATGCTACAGGACCAACCTTACCATTTTTTTTTCATCGATGAGTAAACTGAGATCTCAAGAGGTAAAAGTAATCATTTTTTCTTTTTTTTCATAAAAAGTGTGATCATGTTGCCTACTCTGTCTTCTTTCCCTTTCATCACAGAAGAAAGATCTCTCTTGTCTGGTCACTAAGGCTAATCTTGTACCTACATCCTATTTCCTTTTGTCTTTTCTAAAGGTTATCCTTTAACTAATGCATCTTTGATCTCTGCCTATTATCTCTCCCACCCTGTGCAAACTGGCTCCTCCCTACCCTGCTTCATGGAAGTTGGCATCTCAGATGTTATATGGTCACTAAAAACCATGACTTTTCTCTTTCTGTCCTTTTCCTTACCTTCTTTCCTCCTGCTAGATACTTGGTTTTCCTTTGCCTTCTACTTCTCTATCTCTCTGTCTTTTTGTCTAGCTCTGCATTCTCTTCTTGAGCTTGGCCCCTCCCTCCTTCCACTCATTTTGTTGTCTGGGTTTTTATTTAGCAGAATTAGAATCTAAGGATTTAACTAATAATTTTCTTTGCTTTGCCTCTGGAATTCAGAGGTAACCTAGATGGAGAGCTGAGTTGCTCTATCCATAAGGCTTCTGTAATTTTTAAGGAATGTTTCCTTTTCATTCTCTTTCTCTACATTCCATACATCATCAATCTCATTCATCACCAAAGGTTCAACAAATACCATGAGGTAGAAGACTCCCGAACCTACACCTCTCACACTAACCTCTAGGCCTGTATCTTTAACTTATGTTGGAACCTCTCTATCTGGATATTAAAGTGGAACCTCACAGATAACCAAACCGAAATGATTATCTTTTTCCCTAAACTGGTTTCTCCTTCCAAGTTCAAATTTCTTTTACTGGCATCACTATTCACCCTTCCTTTGATGACTATAGCACTAGTAGTTTCTTTAGCTCTTGAGTCTCCGTTATGCTTTGTCTAATCAATTCTGTCCTGTCAATTCTAAGTAACATTTTTCATATCCACACGTTTTTATTGTCATGGCCAAGTACAAACTCTCATTCTGACCTAGATAGATGTGATATAAACCTTCCTCTGAAGAGATCTGAATAACCAGAGGAGTCTCTGGCCCCACTTTTCCAGGCCTGACTCCTATTTCACAATGCTAATATACTTAAGGCTTAACTGCACTGAATTCTAGTAACACAGAAACTGAAACTCTTCTTAAACTTGCAGTTATAATCTACCACACTTAACCAGAGGACTTCCATGCTCTGTGGTGATGTGGCAGCTGCCTTTTAAGTCCCTTTGTTGAAAATCAAGCCCTTAGTTTGAAAACAGGTGCTTTTTGACTTCTACCAGGGTCACTCACCTTTTGACATTTGAATCACCTTGCATGCTTTCCTGTGGGTAAAGGAGGCTGTCTGGAACTCTATCCTTGTCTATTTTGCTGTCCATCTATAAAACATTTTGACCCATCCTACTCCTTGCTCCAAATTTGCAGGATAAAATCTTTTAACATTTCATGGGTTAAAAATATGTAGACACAAATTATATACTTCTTATCTCTTCAAATAAACAACATGGCAAGCTCATACCTCCTTTTTAATGCTTTACTTGCTTTTTAGCAAAATTAAGAGGCAAATATACTTGAATTTCAGACATGACAGGTATGTTTGAGTTGCTTTTGGGATTGAGTGGTTTATTGCAATACAATAGACCTTATCTCTCCCACCTATTAATAAATGACATTATCAATAAAAAGGATTCCCTTTTTGTCCGAAGTGGGCCAAGAAATATCTTTTCTAGTATTTTATATGACTTATATGTGGACGTGAGCTCATTTGTCAAAGAATTAGTATCTTTATATGACTCACAGCCTAGACCAGGGATTCTTCACTTTTTCCTTTTTGTCATCGACCCTTTTGGTTGTCTTTTAAAACTAGTAAACTCTTTATCAGAATACTGTTTTTAAAATAAATTTATTTTTTTCAGTTAGCAAAATCTGTTTTTTCTCCCCTATGCCTCAAATTGAAAATAAAAGAATAACAAAATTTTATTACAAACATGGATATTCAAGTAAAACAGATTTTTATGATCATGTTCAAAAGAAAAACAAAATATATGGCGCTAGAAAAGAAACCTATTATATTGGAAGACTTATCAAACATTAAAGCAAATTCCTGGAACCCAGGCAAAAACCCCAAGTGTAGACCAAGTGATGACTTATTTAAAGTAAAAATATGCTGACTACAGAGGGAAGAAAGCCCATCAACAGATTCATGGAGCACCTAGAAATGATTCTGTGTCCTATACCAACAAATCACAGGTCTACTCCCCATATTGCTAGTGCTCTAAAATGTTTCAAATTTTGAGTATGAATTAATGAACAATTACCATAATAGAATTTGTGCTTTGCCATGAGAATGGAATCCTAGATCTGGAAGGGACATTTGTGGTGCTCTCTATCACTAAATAAGTGCTTGGTCACTAACTTTCCTAGTACATGCTTCAGGAAGCTTCACACAACCTTAAACAGGTGAGAATTAATCACATTTAAGATGACATTAAGAATAACTAAGGGAAACATTCAAATTGGAATAGTAGTAGGATTGTATACTTAAGACGATACATCTCAGAAGTCACCTACTTCAATCCACTCTTTTAACAGTTGATTAAAGGAAGTCCAGTGGGACCTAGTTGACTGGTCTAAGGTATCTCTTCCATTAAGAGGCAGGAGCTGGGATTTAAAACCATGTTCTCTGACCATAAATACAGTGCCCTTCCAACTAGAGCATGAAGGATATTATCTCTCTATGGTTTCAATGCATTTTGAGTTTTCTTAGACATTGGAGCCCTATATAGGATGAAATGAAACTTAGTGGGATCCAAGGAAATGCATTTTACTTAAAAGAAAGTATTTTGACTCTACTGTCCCTCAGTGGGATTTGTTCAAATGGTATTTTATAATTTTGAATGTTGTGTCATTTCAATCAATAAGGTATTGACAAAGTCTGGTGGTTAACTGCAGGCAACAAATAACCTGATCCTCTCTTGCTGATCCTTTCTTTTGCGTTCTAAAGAAGTGAAACAAAATCCATTCATTTCTCTTCTTTCTGTACACATCAATTTTGCTGAATACAATGGCCCCGATATGCCTTGTGATGAAAAACTTTGGCCAATTTCACTTTTAAAATAATCCGGTGGTTGTCAAGGAAAGCTATTTATGAGATTTGGTGGCTGAGGAAAGTTATCCATGGAGTAGACTGGTAATGGTCAGGAATGCTTTCTTGTTGCATGAAATTTCCTTAGTGGTATGCATTTTTGAGGAAAATTTAATATTCTTTACCAGAGTTAATTTTTATGACCAATTGTTGCCAAGGGTAATCACATCTAATAAATATTTAATTTTATCTTCGTAACAGTGGGAAATAGATGGTATAATATCTCCATTTTACAGATTCAGAAACTGAGGTAGACAGACTTTAAGTGATTTGCACAGACTCATTCAGCTGATGTGTCTGACATCAGATTTGAGTTTAGGTCATCCTGATGCAGGATCCAGCTCTTGAGTTAACAAGCCATCTTGCTGCTTTAGAGTTTAGTTTCCTTGATCCCAATTTTCCCATCTTAAAGCATGCATATTCATTCCCTGAGAAACAGATGAGAAGGAAAGTTTTAGGAATGTAATGAGTGGGCCTATCTGGTTGCCTGTTAATTTAACTTTGGTGTTGGAATGAAACGAGATGCTCATAGGTCATTCAATAGTTAATTTAAAAGGAAGTTTATTACTTTGCTGTAGCATAGAATGGATATACAACAAGTATATTTTAACTCTTAACTTGGGCAGGCATGGCTCCCATATAGAAACATGACATGTTACAACTCCAGCCAAGTCTGAAAGACCCCGGTGGATCTTTTTATGCTTTTAGGTGACCAGTAAATCATATTATTTCAGCCAGAGGCTGCCAGGAAGTTGTGTCTAGGAAGACTCTGCTTGAATCTCAGCCCTTGAAGCCAATTAAAGATTTTCTTGCCTTTCTGGGAGAAAAAAACAGCAACAACATCAGCTCTGTGATGACAGTCCTTATAGATAATCATCTAAATAATGAGAAGGAACCTGGGAGTCTTAGGTTTTCACTCTATCTCAACCTCCAGTATATATATTTGTGGAAGAAACCCCTTCATTTTTCTGGGCCTCATTTTCCTAATTTATAAAAATGGTGGACTTGACCTAGATGGTCCTTTTCAGTACTATGATTACATAATCTCTGTTCCTTCCATCACTCTATTTATTCTGGAGCTGAATTTCAGAGTGCATTTGCTAGTCCAATCACTGGGAAACTTTCATGGATTGCTGGCATCTGTACTTTTTACTGGTAAAGGAAAGAGATATAATAGGTTAGGATTTATCACTTTGTTTCTTCACAGATCACATAAGGATTTTGAAATAGAGCCCAATGCATTACTTGTTGGATTAAATTGTCCTTTTTTCCTATAGAGAGGAAATGATATACACACATGCTTATGTGTGTATGTATGTGTGTATATATTTTTTTCTTATCACACTATTCCATATAGAATGATCCTATTAGTTTACAGCATTTTTATACTCAGCTTTTAGTGTGGAGAATCAACCTACTTGTTTTCTCCCCACTCCTTGAGAGGAGGAATGATGTAATAGAAAGAGAACAGTTCAAATCTAAGATTGTCACTTACTAGCAGTGTGACCTTGGACAAGGCTTTTTATCGTTTGTTGCCTCAGTTTCTTCATTGTAAAATGAGTGGGGTCAGTTTACATCATGATTTCTGAGGCCCCTCCTGGCCTTTAGTCTATGTTTCCCTGATCTTGTAGTGGCTCCATGAATTGAGGGCATTGGCCTAGTCAGTTTCTACTATTCTACTCTTCTGTTCTGTAGCTCACAGGAAAATCCATTTTTCATTAAATGTAATATGTGAGGACTTTGGTCTTAATGTTAAATGCAGTATGTGAGGTTAGCTTTGGCCTAAATAAATGCTCAGCATGCATTTATAACATATTATAACATATTATACAACATTTATAACATAAGTTGTGGATTATGGAAATGGGGATTTCTGAAGGAGGAAGAGTTTATAGCTTTGAAATATAGACTAGTTTTCTCCGAGATACATTTATACATATGTGTATGTGTGTGTATTTGTGGTATGTTTCTATCTGTCTGTCTGTCTGTCTATCTATCATCTATCTCTCTGTTGTCTCCTCTATTGCCTACTTTTAGTGCTTGGGAAGTTTTCGGGGCTTTCAGGGGTCATTGGAGGGTGTGAAAATGTCAGTCTTCTCTGTAAATACAACACCAGATGTCAACCATCAACCCTGCCTCCATCTCCCAGAAGGAAAGAACTTTCTCTTTGCTCTTAGACCCAATTTCAGGTCCTTGATTTACTGAGTCATTAGGAAGTTTCCATTTCTTTTATCTTTTTCTTTTTGAGGAAAGGGGGAGTTGTCTCTCATTAATATATTCACCTGGGATTCCAAGGCAAAGCAAATGGTATTTTGAAGGAAAGTTTTCC
Source organism: Potorous gilbertii (assembly GCA_028658325.1). Taxonomy (NCBI): domain Eukaryota; kingdom Metazoa; phylum Chordata; class Mammalia; order Diprotodontia; family Potoroidae; genus Potorous; species Potorous gilbertii. The sequence goes on along the minus strand of CM053774.1, from coordinate 61,494,749 downwards.
CATTCTACTCATCTAACATGTGACAAATTTCTTGACTAGCCTAGGCCTCTGCTTATACTTCTATAAAATTAAGAACTCAGACCAACTGTCCTCTATAGTCCCTTCCATCTCTAAATATTAGCAGTCCATAATCCTAGGATTCAATTATTCAATAGTTCAATTAATACTCATATTTCTGGATACAGCAATAAAATCATAGCATTTAGCATGTACAGCAGAATATTTCATTGCTCTTTGTTTTTAACAATACAAAAATATTGTGAACTCACTTCAGTTATACAATGAATTTGTGATCTCTTTGAAGGGAATGTCCCCTCCAGTTCACAGCCTGGCCACATCTCTTTATCCTGTGCCACTGGGCTAGGCTATGACCACATCTAAGCACATTACAAGGGAATTAGCAGGTTCAAGAGGGCAGCCCGGATTTCCAGGGGGGACATTCCTAAGCAAGGTGAATGAGTGATCTCCAAACAAAATAAGTGATTTCAGATTTGTTGCCATCACTGAGATTAGGTGGGGCAGTATTCATGACCATACTATGTCTATGGAAAAGCAATGGAATAGTATTTTATATTAGAAACAATGATATTTTTATAGTGTTTTAATGTTTTTTATTTGATTTACACATATAATTTCAATTAGGCCTCACAATGGCCCTTTATGTAGGTAATATAGGTATTATCTTAATTTACAGATGAAAGAATTGAGCCTCTGAGCCTCTCTCATGGTTACATAGTATGTCCCAGGAACAGAATTTGGACCTAGGTCTTGACTCCAAATCTAGCACTCTCTCTCATCCCTAAAGGCATGAAAATACATATTCTTGTGAAGAAATCCATGGTCTGAAAGGAGGAAGTATGAGGGAGAATGCAAAGGTGGGAATTAAATGGGGAGCACCAGATGCAATAGTGATATGACAGCACACTATAGAACCTGAACAGAAGGGAAAATAGACTAAGTGTTCAGGAAACAGATCAAAAACCCAGGATGGTTAAAGGTAAGGGTTCTTCAACTATGCTGACATTTGTTAGAACTCTTGCTCTCTGTGAAAAGCAGAGAAGCTGACAGATTCTTGACTTACCTTAACGATAATTTCTTTCTTTGACAGGTGGAAGATGTGATGAGAGAACCATCAGTTCTCTGCTCTGTATCTGACTGTGACTAATGAGCAACTAGCTGCTGAAATAGAACTGATGGGACCCTTGGGAGAAAGTGACGACTCCACGTTAGAATTCATGATAAAGGAGACGAAACCTGGGCATAGTCTGTATTGCTCCCTATATTTTGGAAATACAGATAGGTAGTATTCTATGGTCTAACATTATTCATGGGAATCCATCCTAAGTGAGCTGGGAAGCCTCAATAATGGAATTTTGATAGCAACACAAGCCATTCCAATGAAAAAGGAAGGGGGAAGTGGTCTAAAGAAAACTGTGGATGCTTGATAGATGTCCCAAAATGGATGCATCGATAGTGGTCTATTACAGTATTTTAGATGTTAAAAGATTAATGTAACCATATAAAGGAGATGAATGTAAGGATGAAAAATCAAGGAGAATTTGATGATGCTGAAAGAGCTAAAGGTCAGGAGGAATGGAAGCTGATGATAGATGCTAAGTATGAAAAATAACTTTTTTGGTTTTGTTGAAGACAAGGGAAAGGTCAAAGAAAAGAGAGAATTTCAGCTCTAGGTGAATAAAAATAATACTTGAAATGTATACATTTAAAAATTGAAAAGAACTTTATACACATTCTCTCACTTGATTTTCATAGCAACTATATAAGGAAAGTGCCGCTTGCATTCCCATTGAGCAGCTGAGGAAATGGTGACTTAGGGAAATTAGATAATTTGCCAATGGTAAAATAATTTAAATGTCTGAAGTAGGATTCAAACCTACATCTTCATCCTCCCCTTGACTTTCTCCAGACTCCATTTCCTTTCTTTCCTTACCTGTCTCATGGCTCCCTTCTTCCATCCTTGTTTTTCAGAACCACCATATGTATTACCTTCTCCCATTAGACTGTAAACTTAAAGCTCTTTGATGGTATGTATGGACAGCTTTGCCTGCTTATATTTTTATCACCAGAATTTAGTACAGTGCCTGTCACAGAGTAAACTTGTACTAATGCTTTATTCATCCATATGACAGAAATGATTATTTCTTTCTTATATTAATGACCAATTATTGAATTACACTAAGATTTTTTCCCTAATTATTTGAGTAGCTAAGTGGGAAAACTTATAGTTGATCAAAAAGTAGAGAAATTCAAGCCTAGGGGAAGTGGTGAATTCTGGTCCACTGTGTTTTAATCAGAGAGGTCTGAATAGAAGTGGATTCCTTCTTTTGACTAGATTGCCCTAGACTGGGGTGGTCTGGGAAGAGATAAGTTTCTTTGTCTAAACTGAGTGATCAGAGTCATGTCACCCAGACTCTTGTTAGAATAAGCCCATCTCTCTTTATTATATTCATTCTCTCATTATTTGTTAGCCAATCATAGCTGATTTCTATCCTGAGGAACACCTACTCTTCCAAGGGCATACTAGTGTTGAGTGGGTTCAATGAGGGGTCTTTGGAATCGAGAGGGCCACTGACCCCTTTTACTCATTATCAACTGGCAATAATTAATAAAATGATTAATTGCCCAGAAATTATATCTCTAGAAACTTTTATATGTTGTACATCTGAATATGTATATACAAGGTAATTTAAAGGGGGCACCAGTAACTGGTGGGAGTAAGTTAAGATTTCATGTAGAAGGTGGACTTAAGTTTAGCTTTAAAGGAAGGGTAAAAGTTTAGAGGCAAAAGTGAGGAGGGAGGTATATTCCAGGAATGGAAGATAGCTTTTGGGAGACATAGAGATGAAAGTTATAATGTAATTGAGGAATCTCAGCTAGGATAGTGTTGGAGTTAGAACATGAGAGGAAGAATGTGTGATGAATCTGGAAAGTGATCTGGAGCCAGATTATGATGGTTTTGAAATGCTAATTATAAGAGTTTGTTATTTTATCCTAGAGGCAACAGGAAACCATTGAGACTTTTGGAGGAGGACTTGTATGCAGTAACAGAAAACTTTATGCCAGCATTCCAGTGATGGCACAAAAAGCCCCCATCAGTGTGGCCCCCTAGCTCTTCAGACTTTTTGGTTCTCTTACACCATGCACCTCCTATCAGCCATGATTATGAGGACTATGACTGCTGGTACCATGGAGGAAAGGGAGACAAGGAAAGATCAGTGCTTGTCTGGACTAGAACCAGAACTAACACCATTACTGTGAATATGTGTCTTTACTCTGAGTCCAACAACTGTCATAACAAAGTAAGTAAGCTTATTCTCTTATATCAATTGCTTCTTACTACCTGGGTTTGGGGAGAAAGACCTCCTAGCAGAAATATCAAAGCAAATTTCATTTTCAAGATGTCCATCTAGCATATTCAGCTTCTCTTTAATGTTGAGGAAGGTGTGATCTCTGGTTGAAGGCCTTTACAAATGAGCTACATTCCTAAGGTTTCTTATCACTATTAATTCATTTGTCTAATGAGTCAATGAATTTGAATGAAGGCTTTCCTATGTTCATTATATTTCAAAGGCTTTCTCTCCACTAGTATTTTTCTGAGGTTAAGAGGATAGTTCTACCTACAGGTCTTCTCACATACAAATTCCCACATTAATTACTTGATGATCACTATGATGTTCCCATTAGTTGAAGGTATCCTTAATTGTTTTATTAGGGTTCCTCTCCTATATAAATTCTCTTTAGCAGCTGGGTGACTCAGTGCTAGACATGGAATCAGGAAGACTGGAGTTCAAATCCTGCTTCACATACTTATTAGCATCATGACTCAGGATAAACCACTTAACCTCTTACCCTCAGTTTCCTCATTTGTAAAGTGGGAAAGGTAATAGCATCTATCTCCTAGGGGGGTTGTGAGGAACAAAGGAGAAAATATATGTAAAATACTTGGCAAACCTTAAAGTAGAGCTGCACAACTTGGCTGTAGGTAGGGACCAAAATTAAAATTAGCTAAGCTTTTTCAGGTTGCAGATAGGTTAGACTAGAGACAGAGTGATGATAGCTGGTTGCCTTAGGTCACATGACAAACAGGAGACAGTGTGTTGTGGTAGCCCTACATTTTTGTGGAATGCCCAAAATCCTTTGGTGAGCTGCAAGTGGGCCTGTGGACTATATATTGTACAGGCTTGCCTTAAAGCAATGTTATCTAAATGCTGTCTATTAATCATAAATGTGAGGTATTGTGTCCACTGAGATAGCTCCTCTTTGACCACATTTACTATATCTGCAGGATTTTTCTCCCAGACAAATTTTTTAATGTCAATAACAATCATTCCATCATAGTCCTAGAACTGGAAGATACTTCAGAATCCATTTGTTTCAGCTCTCTAAAATTATAGGTGAAAAAATTGAGGTCTGGAAAGGTCACAGGGCAAATAATTGTCAGGGGTGGGATATAAACCTCAGATTCCAGAGTTAATACTCTTTCTATCATACTGATGGAACCCTAATAGAGCTACCCTCAGTCCTAATAGTATAACTCCACTGAACAGCAGGCACAACCTGATTTAACCATACCATCTGGCTTTAACCACACCTCAGGCCCTCAGGTTCAATACAGCCACTGCCCCTAGCTAGCCCTTGCCCCCCAATCCTATTCACATATTTGAATGGTGTTGTTGTACTCAACCACAATCACATCATCCATTTAATCCAAGATGAGACCATAATCGCTAGCCAATCAGAAAGTTGCATGACCAGGATGTTTGACCACTAAACCCTGTTACCTAACCCTTGACAAACCCCTCCTGCCTTTTTAATGTTCATAATTTCTGTTATGTAATTTTATCTTTAAAAAAAATCCATCTTGCTTTCTCAGAAGTTGCTGGTTTTTCTCGGAAACTAGCCTGCTTGTGAGGGGTGTCAATCCTCAATATATACTTATACTTGGATTAGAGGTGACCTCACTCTGATTCTTTGAGAAGGTGCCACTACAATACACCATGAAACTGCTAAAACACCATATAGGCCCCCATTATTTCTTTCCTGTATTAATTACATTTATAAAATCTCTTTCCCACATGAATACTCTGAAGAAAGACTGAATTTTTGCTGAATGCTTTCCCACATTAATATTATTTACAGGGCTTTTCCATATGAATTTTAAGGTCTCCTTTCTGATGAGTTTTCTGATGTTTACATCAGTGTCCTCACTGACTGAAGATTTTACATGTTAATTATATCAATTTTCTCTCTATGAATTATCTGATGCTGAGTAAGGTACTCTTCAGTCGTTTCAGGTGTGTCCAACTCTTAGTGACCCCATTTGGGATTTTCTTGGTACTAGATACTAGATACTGAAGTGGTTTGCCATTCCTTCTCCAGCTCAATACACAGATGAGACAACTGAGACAAAAAGGGTTAAGTTACTTGCCCAGGGTCAAACAGCTCATGTCTGAAGTTGGATTTGATATCATGAAGATGAAGCTTCCTGATTCCTAGCTTAGTGCTCCAGCCTCTGCAACACCTGGATGCCTGAGTCAGCTAAAATTTTCCATGTCTACTACATTTGTAGAGTCTCTCTAGCACAAAATAATTCAGGTTAACAAAGTTGTTTATTCCACCTAAAGTCTCTCAAGTTACTGATGCTTAGTAGTATATATATCCCCCTTGGCTGAAGGCTTTCACACATTGTTACATTTAGAGGATTTATGTTTAAAATGCATTCTCTGATGCTCACTAAGCTGTCCACTCTTGCTGAAGGTACTTTGGCATTATATTTTCTCTATTATGAATTTTCAGTGTTCACTGAGACATCTTTTTTGCTTAAAGCACTTCCTATATTCATTTCATCTTATATGGTTTGTCTCCTGTGTGAATTTTTCAGAGGTTAATAAGGAGTGAGTTGTTCTTCACTGGGGAAATAGTAGTGGTGATTTCTGGTTAGATATGTGTGGCACTAGAAGGACTCTGAGAATCCCCCCAACCCTGAGATTCTCGGACAATTTTCAAAATTCTGTTCTATATTATGCCGGGTCATGCCAGGTGAATAAATCGAACTAAAAATGTTTAACATACCAACAAAATTATAATTCTGAAAGTGACCTTAGAGAACATCTAATCTAACAATCTGATTTTTCTAATGAGGGAACCAAGGCAGGTGAAATTACTTTCTCACTACTACATAGATAGTTAATAATGCTTGACAAGAACTCAGTTCTCCTGTTAGTCGTGATACATGATTCAGCATTTGGGCATTTTCTTTCTCTAAGGAATTAAAAAATCCCTTCCTCTTCCATTTCTTTGCTGTAGATATTTCTTTGATATAAACTAAAGGTGTCAAATAGAAGGCAACCCAAAGAAGATTAAAATGTAATTGGGAAGTATTTAACAAAATAAATTAAAATACAGTAGAACATAGATCATGTTAAATATAGGGTTTTCTAAATCAGCATGTAGTGCAAGGATCCTTATGTACTACTTAGTGGCCCTGCTTCCATTTGAGATATGACACCACAGATATAGGGAATACTCTCTAACAATTCAGATTGATATCTGCTTTACATTTCATAGTCCTAGAGCTGCCTTTTATACTAAGAATGACTTTCTTTGGGTCATGTAACTAGCATGTGTTAAAAATGAAATTTGCTCTTAGGTTTCCTGCATCCAAGGTGAGCTCTTTTCCCACTAAGCTAAGGAGACTATCTCACTGAAGCAGTTGGTATATGACATGACCATGATTTTATAGAGGTTGAAGTACAGGCATAAAGATGCTAAGGAATTTTTCTAAGACTGAGCGATTTGTGGTATCATCAATAATGAACCACAGCCTTTGACAAATGGTCCTGTTTAATCTAGAACAGACTCAAAAATAGAACTCAAAATCTAGTATATACTACCATCACACACACACACACACACACACACACACACACATACACACACAAAATAAAGCTACACTCTTTAGGTTACCAGGTGAACTCTCAAACTGAGACAACAAGGTATAGTATTATGAACGATGGGCTGGTGATCAAGAGATTTGTGTTCCCACAAATTAACTAGCTTTGTGACAAGTCATTTAACCTTCCTGGGCCTCATTTTCCTTGTTGGCAAAATGAGGAGGTTAGACTACGTGACCTCTGATGTTATTTCTGTGATAATCTATGATTCTACGTATTCTTTGAGTTTTAGTTTCTTCTTCTATAAGAAAATCAGTTTGGACCTGGTGATTCCCCAAATTCCAAGGGAAGCTGGCTTTCCCTGATTACATGACCTGCTCTCTACATGGAAATTTAAAGTATACTGCCAACATGTTGTATGTTATTGTGTATTAGAAATTTGGGTACAAATGTGAGGAAAATAGAAATAGTTTCTCCAATATAATGTAGAACCGCATAAAAATGAGGGCAACCATGCTTAACGCTTTCTGGGAGATTTGACTGACCTTTAATTTTCATGTAACTCTTGAAAATGACCTGTGGTTACTCATTGTTAGAGTTTATTTCAATCAGAATAACAGGTTGCTTGTGCTTAGTAACTCTATCATCTGAATCTCTTGGAGTAGTCATAAGTTAGGGGAACTTTTGGAGTGAAAAGCCAGCCTTCAGTTGTGTTGAATTCTGAACAAAAGTTGCCTTTTCATCAAACACTGTCCCACCAGATATCAGTGAAAAGGTGTGTGTTCATCCTTCATTGCTGAAGAAGACCATGCCATCAGAGAAATAATGACGTGACTTGCACTTGACTTTGTATTTGAGTGAGGGTGGGCTGTGCAAGCCACTAGCCTCACTTCTCCTCCAGAGCTATCTGAATCCAGTGACCAGATATTCATCAAGATAACTGGAGATGACCCAAGATGAGGCAATTGAGGTAAGTGACTTGCCCAAGGTCACAGAGCTGGTGAGTGCCAAGTGTCTGAGGTAAGATTTGAACTCAGATCCTCCTGACTCCTGCACTGGTGCTCTATCTGCTGCACCACCTAGCTGCCCCATAAAAATGTCCCAGTGAATGATGGTCTAGGACAAGGAAGTTGGTGGTTTGTTAGTATCAGTCACATTAAAAATTGGTAGATAGGGGGTGGAGCCAAAATGGCGGAGTAGAAAGACTCACATTTGCTAGCTCCAAATCCACAGCCCATGGATTTCCTCTAAAAAGAACTCCTGACAAATTCTGGAACAGTGGAAGCCGCGCAGCAACACAGTGAAGGAGATTTCCGTTGCAGAGAGCCCTGAAAAACTGACTGCAAAGGTACCCCAGACGGGAGTGGAGCCCTGCCCTGCGGAGCGCTCCCCTCCCCCGCCCCGGCCACGCGGCACTGAGAGGAGCGAGCAGCGCCCAGCAGGTGTCAGGGACCTGAATCTCCGGGCGGCCGCGAAGGTACCTCCATCCACAGACGCACAGGTCAGTGAGAGAGACGGGCTGAGAGGGGAGCAGGTATCTCCGGGACTCGGACCCCTCGGGAGGCGGTGGCCGTGGCAGAGGCAGAGGCAGCTCAGCCAGAGACTCCCACCCCAGCTCCATTACAAAAGATCTCTGCATAAACCCCCTGAGGGAACTGAGCCTGAGAGGCGGCCCTGCCCCCACCTGAGAACCAGCAGATAAGCTCCCATTGAAGAGCAGTCAGGCCTGCTGCCAAAAGCCCTGAGGCTGGGGAGCAGCTTTTGAATCTCAGACCCCCAAGCACTAGCTGGGCGGATCTAGGCCAGGGGGTGGAGAGGACTCTCAGAAATCAAGTAACTGGCTGGGAAAATGCCCAGAAAAGGGAAAAAAACTAA
>CM053774.1:61411167-61485460 GCA_028658325.1 Potorous gilbertii | reverse complement strand
CAAGAGTTACAGATATTATCTTTCCGTGTAGGAATGTAAACAGTTCAACTTTAGTAAGTCCCTTATGATTTCTCTTTCCTGTTTACCTTTTCAAGTTTCTCTTGATTCTTGTGTTTAGAAGTCAGATTTTTTATTCAGCTCTGGTCTTTTCATCAAGAATGCTTGAAAGTCCTCTATTTCATTGAATGACCATTTTTCCCCTGAAGTATTATACTCAGTTTTTCTGGGTAGGTGATTCTTGGTTTTAATCCCACTTCCTTTGACTTCTGGAATATCATTTTCCAAGCTTTCCGATCCCTTAATGTAGAAGCTGCTAGATCTTGTATTATCCTGATTGTATTTTCACAATACTCGAATTGTTTCTTTCTGGTGTCTTGCAATATTTTCTCCTTGACCTGGGAGGTCTGGAATTTAGCTACAATATTTCTAGGAGATTTCTTTTCAGATCTCATTCAGGAAGTGATTGTGAATTCTTTCAACATTTATTTTACTCTTTGGTTATAGAGTATCAGGGCAATTTTTCTTGATAATTTCTTGAAAGATGATGTCTAGGCTTTTTTTTTTAGGTAGTCCCATAATTTTTAAATTGTTTCTCCTGAATCTATTTTCTAGGTCAGTTGTTTTTCCAATAAGATATTTCACATTGCCGGCTGTTTTTTCTTTCCTTTGGTTTTGTTTTCTAATTTCTTGATTTTTCATAAAGTCATCTGTTCCATTCTAATCTTTAAGGAATTATTTCTTCAATGAGCTTTTGGATCTCCTTTTCCATCTGGCCAGTTCTTCTTTATAGCACATTCTTTTCCTCATTGGCTTTTTGGATCTCTTTTGCTATTTGGGTTAGTCTACTTTTTAAAGTATTACTTTCTTCAGCATTTTTTTTTTAGGTCTCCTTTAGCAAGGTGTTGACTTGCTTATCATGATTTTCTTGTGTCATTCTCATTTCTCTTCCCAATTTTTCCTCTACCTCTCCCTACTTGATTTTCAAAATCCTTTTTGAGTTCTTCCATGGCCTGAGGCCATTGAATATTTTTCTTAGAGGTTTTTGATGGAGGTACTTCAACTATGTTTTCTTTTACTTGTATGCTTTGGTCTTCCTTGTCACCAAAGTAAGATTCTATAGTCTGATTCGTTTTCCAGTTTTTGCTCATTTCCCCAACCAGTTACTTGACTTTTGAGCTCTTTGTCATGGTAGTTCTCTGCTTCCAGTGGGGGTGGGAGGTGTGCTGTCAGCTGCTCAATTCCCTTACAATCTGGGGGGAGCCTAGATCTTCAGAAGTTGTCACTGTCTCTGTGCCTGCTGCTGCTGTGGCTGCCTTGGATTCCTTCATCCCCTCCCCACTCAGTCACCCTGGGACTAAGGCTGGACCACTCCACTCTCCTGCACTGGTCCCATAGGCTTTTTCCACTGACCTTGCATTTTGTCCTCAGCATTTTGGGGTCTTGAAGTCTGGAAACTGCCATAGATGTGAGAGATTCAGTCTCCCCAAGACCTATTCATGTCCTGTCTGTGCCCATATGGCCCATGCTGGACTGTACCCTGCCCTCAATGTGGTACAATAGACACTTTCAAGTGAACTTCTAGGCTGTCTTGGGCTGGAGATTTGTTTCACTCTGTCATTTTGTGGGTTCTGCACCTCCAGAATTTGTTTAGAGCCATTTTTTACAGGTATTTGACTGAGCTTGGGGGCAGCCCTCTAGAAAGTGGATGCCATCTTGGCTCTGCCCCCAAGATGATATTTTTAAAGACCTTAGTAGTGTAGTGCCTGACACATCAAAAATGCTTGTTCCTTTTGTCTTGTTTTCAATCCCTGACTTGCCCCTCCTTTTTCAACAGATGAGGAAACTTACACCCACAGAGTGGTAAAGTGATTTACCTAAAATCAGATAGGAATTAAATAGTATAGTCAACATTTGAATCCAAGTTTTTTGTCAAGAGATCCAACAATCTTTCCATCATGCTTTATACTCTAGTAGGCAGGGAGTCCACAATCTTTAAAGGTTCAAACAAGTAGTGACTGAACTGATTAAATTAGACAAACAAAGCTGTCTCCTTGTAGAGGAGCTTCTCCATACATAGCACAAGGTTGTTTACATATATACAGTGTGGAAAGAATATGTAATTGTGATATATGACTCTTTTGGACTCCTCTTGTTGCCTTCCACTTTACCCTGCTACCCCTGATTTCTATTTACTAATGTCAAACCTAATCTTGGGATGAAACATCTTAAAACATGAACAATAAGGGAGTGAGGGCAGAAAATGATGATATTGATGAAATGAGAGGGAAAGGAGAGAGGAAAGAGAACTGGGGGAGAGAGGGAAAAAAGATGAGAAGAAAGATAAGAGAGAAATGGGAGAGGATGACTGAGAAGAGGAAAAAAAGGAGGGAAGGTAGAGGAGAGAGGGGGATACATATACACACATACTAAGGTTCCATTTAAAACTCTAGGGCCAAGAGAACAAATTTTAGTCCAAATTGCTTACCCAGAGCAAGCTGGTGGGTCTGGGTATAATGGGATTGCTTGAACACTGCTCTGATAAACCATTCTTATACATTTGGGAAAGCCAATGCAGGTTTTTAAGATCAAAGCACACACCTTCTTGAAGCTGCATTTATTACAAAACACTAAAGTGTCCTCATCCCTAAGAATAAAAGGGGGTCTTAAGCAGAAACACAGGCAGCAATAAGAGAATACAATTTTGACAGTACAGATACCACTTAAGTGGCTGACAGAAACAAGAGGTGATTTAATTCTGAAGCTTATCCAATTGCTTGGCTACTGGCTTCAACAAGGTGCCTAGTACAGTCACAGCCATAGCAAAGGGCTACTTGACAACAATTCTAACTGTCAGTGTAGGGCCTGTGGACTTCTATTTTTTTTCAATTTTCTCTATTTGAGGTTTTCCAGCTGGCATTTTTATCTGACCTTAGCAGAAAATAAGTGTCCTATCCCAATGGTAATAAAATGAAACTCCATTTTACTCAGCTCCTTATTATACACAGATGAAATTTTTTTTTACCAGGAATCAGATCATGTCCCTGGAAATAAAGTGATCATATATGATATGTATATAATGTGTATACAGCAACCCACATGGCATACCAGGCCTCACTACCCTCCCAACAAGTTACACTGTACCTGCCTCTAGGTTCTCAGAGTGCTGTCTCCTGGATCCCAAGTCCTATCTTGGGCTCCTGTTTTTCTAAGATAAGCAGCCCTCTTCGGTAGCACAGATGTCTGAAGGGTGTGCTACAAATTCTTGGTAGGTTCTCCTCTCAGATCAAAAAGAAATGGAGAATCTGTTTCTCTAGAATGTCTCTGTGTACTTGGATCTTTACCAGAACAGCAGGGAGTATCATGAAGGGACTTTATTTCTCTGTACAAACTACATGGTAACTGGTTGAGAATTTGAAATCTTATAAGAACCACACTGAAGTTCTGGCTACTTAATCAGTGTTCTCCAACCCTCAAAAGAAATATTCTTTCCTCTCCTCTATAAGACTAATCACTTTTGAAACTCATCTCCAGGTTGTATCCCCAAGGGTCTATTTAAAAAAAAATGTCCCTAGTGGCTAGAAATTGAGTGGAATAGAAGGAAAAATATGTTGATGTTTATCAAATGCCAGCTTTCATTGAATGTGGCAGTGTTGGGGAATGCAAACTCTCCAGTGCATATTTTTAAACACTGAAACCAGGATGCAAATTGTGGTTTAAATTCGGGATTTAGAATTTTCTTGTGTGTGTGTGTGTGTATTCATTTTAACCATACCATTACAGAGGTTTTAATGGGAAAGAACAGGGTGAAGGGTTGGCAGCAGTTGGCAGGTATCTCCGGGCAAATCTCTGGGCTGGCTTTCAGTGAAGTTTGCCAGACTAAGCCATATCTTCCCACTCCCCTCTGCTGATGAGCATAAATCCCTACGACAAGGGAGAGGGGCTAGAAATAAAAATAGATGGGGTTTTCAAGGAGTTGGCAGGTCATTACTGTAAATTATCTGATCTATGCAATGTCGGGATCAGGAATAGGTTTATCACAGATGATTTACTAGTCAGCTTGATACTGTTTTGGTTTGATACTCCTGTGCTTAAATTACACTAACACATACAGAGGAGTGATGACATCCATCATAACTAGGGCACTTACTAACAGAATGAAACCTCAGAGACTGATGCATCTATTCCCAGTGAAGAAATAATAAGATAGTTGGTTCAGAGAATTCTTTAGGGAAAAATAAAGAGAATACCTCTAGTAGCCATATATATCTTTTCCTTCTTCATCTCTCTCCTATTACTTAGGCTCTTCCTTCCTTTATTTTACACACAGTAAAACACTTTCCCCAACTCTCAGCAAAGTCTGAGACAGAGAAACGACATGCATTCAGTCCAGCTCGTAATAGTCCACAACAGGTTGTCTTGACCTTTCTCCATTCTTGTGCAATTTGTGGCCACCTGCTTTATTACTTTTAATTAGAAGCAATTGTTCTCAAGAGCAGTTCCTAGCTTGGCATGCTTAAAATGGCTTACCCTGTGCCCGCCCTTGATCCCTTGGCATTTCCTTGAGCTGATACTCACTCAAAAGGGTCACTGGGATCTGCCCTCTGGAGCTCTGGAGGGATGGGGATTCTTTTGTAGTACATTTCCCAGTCGAAGGCCCCTCTCATGGCATCCCCAGCCTGGGCCTCATACCCAAAGTGATTGTGGTCGATGACATCAATCATAGGGCACACAATGGTTTTTCGATTTAGGGCAATTTGGTCTAAAAGATAAAAACACATATACACAACAGGGAAAGATAGATCTGGTCAGGTCATCGATAATATTTTATCAAAGAGGAGCATTTAGATTGTACTAATGCTCAACCTTAACCGCAAACCTTGAAATCACTCTGCTTTTGAAATTTGCAGGAACTCTCCATCTGAAAGCGGACTTAACACAATGGGACAGTGATTAGGGACAATTAGAGTGGCTGCATTTTCCTTTAAGAAAGTTACATCCCAGGGAGACCTGCAAAAGTCCTTCCAGCTCTCTCTGTCACTTTTCTGCTCTGCTCTGTCCCCAATCTGTCATTTTAGCACACAGCAGACATGCACAGAATAAAAATCACACTTGAATTTCTTCAACTGTATAGTTAGGACCTGCTGAAGAAATACTGGACCTCATACTGGAGGTTCTGGGATGTAAATATTTAACTGCAAAGTTATTTAGCTTTGACTCTGAGAGTAGCTGCAGGTAATATCGTTCTCTTTTCTCATGTTGACAGTCTGAATATTAAATTCTTGGCTGTGACGCCTGACACAGCCAGTGCTAAGGTGATCTTTGCCCTTGGTCTTTGATATCCCGCTTAGTTTATTAGTAAGAAAAAATGGCTTCCCCAAGGCTTTAACTTTCTCCTCACCATATCTAAGATGATGCAAGGCAGTTTGGGTAGTGAGTTTTGTTCTTGGTTTTGCTGTGGGCTAAAGGTTTACCTATAGACATCTCATTCGTCATTTTTCTGCTGTGCTCTGATAGTAGAAACAATATTCCCTAATAGTTGAACACAACATACTTTAGTGCAGAAGTCCTCATGGGAGAAAAGTACTAGGAAACATGAAGGGTTAGGGCCCATACATAAGTGTTTTTCTTTCTGAAGAATGTGTCTTCAACTTGTGGTTGTAATTAGTTGTTAATACTACCTGATAGAGGGAAAAGTGCTAACATCAGCTCCTTTTTGTTCTGTGGCAACCCTTTGTATTAGGCAGGAGTTATAAATTATATTTAAATATCTTCACCAAAGGAAAGGTAAATGATATTTAACTACACATCTGTCATTTCCATTCCTTTATTTTCACTGGTAATCATTTTTACTTCATATGAGGAAGAAAAAAAAACTGGATAATCGCAATAGTATTTTAAATGGTAATATCTTTCCCATTCATTAATAAATTCATGTAACCTGCCTGGGTCACATAGAAGTCTGAGTCATATGGAGCCTATGGTGGGAGAAGTTTGCTGAATTGGTGGAACAGGAAGAGGCAGAGCTAGAGCAGAGCTGAGAGGAAGTTAGTTATGAAAGCAGACAGAACTAGGAAGGGTGCAGGCAAGCAGGTAGCTGACTAGTGTGAATGAAAGAACTTGTTTGTGATTTTGTATAAGGGAAGCCTGCTTGTGATTTGTTTAATGCAGCTGGTTTGTGGGAAGCCAAGCAGGGGGGAAGGCTTGGGGATGGTGTTGTCCTCTGCATTGTTATTCTGTATAGATTATAATGCATTGGCTTTCTGGTGTCTGAATAAATGTTTTGATTCCATCTTCCATGTGGAGAGTCTCTTATATTTTATGATTCAGAATTGCACCAAGATAATCACGACTGCTGTAGGTACTGTGAATATCGTGTTGGCACTTCAGTAATATTGAGTCACAATCCTTCAAGATTCAGGGAATTTCTAAGTGAATTCAGAGTTCATCTACTTCCATAAACACATTTTATGCAATAACGACTACCCAGAATCATATCTCTTTGTTTCTAAAATTTTGAATTCATATTTTCATCTGCCTACCTGCATTTTTTATTTTCCTGATTAGACTACTAAGAACATCTGTGGAACTCCTATATCACCTCTGGCAGTTTCAAAGTCAGTTTCAAAATCAGCAAGATTGGGGTTCCAGTTTTGCCTTTGAAACATGCTGGCTTTGTGGTTCTGGGACAGTCACTGAAGTTCTTAGTGTACCAGTCAATGCTTGAGGTGGGTAACAGAGAAGTCTTGGTCATCTCTATTGGTAGAGGGAGTTTAGTTTCAAACACTGATAAAATAACAAGTGTACTCCCAAGTATGTCATCTGGCTTTCCTCCCCAATGTAATTGCTGCTTTGTTCTATAGGAATTTTCTCAGCTTGTAAGGCAACAACTGGCTGTCCATGACTGACTCAGAAGCTCCATGTTCTTTTGCTTCTGATGTCTCCAGAGCACAGAGTAGGCTCCTAGACCTGGAACTACAAGAGATTTCATAGACTGTCTAGTTCAATCTTCTCTTTTTTACAGAGGAAGAAACAGGTTTTAGAGGTCAGAGAGGTTACTTATCTTAGTCAGAAGGTCCTAGATTTAGAGATGGAAAGGACCTCAGAGGTCATATAAGGTCCAGTCCTATCATTTTATAGATGAAGTAATGGGTTGATGTAGACTAAGTGACCATCCAGAGTCATGAAGGCAGTATTTGAACACAGTTCTTTTGACTCCAAAGTTAGAGTGCTTGCCACTGTGCCATACTGCTTCCCAATATGAGCTCCCATAGGTGATATCTCAAGTCATAGATATTTTTGCTTTTATAAATTGAGATTTCAGAGGCCATATGTTTCACTCATCACCTGTCATTGTGTAGATGAGGAGACAGGCCCAGAGAAATTAAGTAAACTTACTCAAGTTTACACAGTTAGTAGGGCAGAGAGACTGGATTAGAACTCAGGTATAGTATTCAAAGTCTTTGCATATTCCATTGTACCAAGTTGGTAGTGTGACACCATATTATTTATGCTCTTTCCCCTGCCTCTCTAACAATAGAGCTCCCTTTTAAGCTCCTATTGCTCAAAATATAGTGGAAAGAACACTGGTTTAGAAGAAAGAAAGGAAGGAAGGAAGGAAGGAGAGAAAGGAGAAAGGAAGAAGAGAAGGAAACAATGGAAGAAGGAAGAAGAGAAGGAAAGAAGGAAGAAAGAAAGGAAACAAGGGGGGAAGGAAGGAAGGAAGAAAGAAAGAGAGAAAGAAGGAAGGAATGAAATATCTAATATGTGCCAGATCCTGGCATAGGTACTTTAAAGTATCTCACTGGAGCTGAGAAGGAGGTATTATTATTTGTGGTTATCTCCATTTTACCAATAAGGAAATAGAGGCATAAGAATGTAAAGTGACTTGTCTAGCGTTGCAAAGCTAGGAATTATCTGAGGTTGTATTTGAACTCAAGTTCTACCCACTCTGCTTTGAAGTCAAAAGACCTGAGTTCTAATCCTACCTCACACTACTTGTGACCTTAGGTAAATGACTTAATAAGTGATTAAATGACTTAAAATGACTTAATAAATGACAAGACTGTACCTCAGTTTTTTCATCTAATAAAATGAAAGGACTGGAATGGATGGCTTGTGAGATCCATTTTTTTTCTTATCCCTATTGAACAGCTGCTGAGGAGCTACAGTTGTAGCCTACATTGATGCCTCTCCACAAGCAGCACTTTCTCTTTGCCAGTCACAAATAAATCCTAATATGGATTTCAGTTTTTATCTGAAACATATTTTTTCCACAGGTGGCCCTAAAGGAGATGAGACAACTCTTAATCCTTGAATTAAATAAGTTCCTTCTGTCACCTCTGAAGTAGTTTTTAACCTTGTGGTTTCAACTATTTACTTCAATCAAATGCAGATCTGGACTAGATTGATGAGAACTTGACCAATAAGGAGCCCAGGGTAGAAGAGAGGCAAAGGGAATAAGTCTGTTAAATTAACTGTCAAGCTTCCCATCCAATTTCCTGATAACTGATTCAGGTGGACAAGATTGGGGGTGGACACAGGGTGACTAATTTTTTTATCTGAAGTTTGTGCCTTGGGGAATCAAACATATAGACTCATTTTAATTTATATTTCATTTTTAGTTTCACATTCTTTCCTTCCCTCCACTCCCTCCTCCATCCATCAAGAAGTCAAGAGAGATATGATACTCATACACACACGTTCTTGAAAAACATTTTCACATTAGCCAAAACATGTAGGCTATTAATATGACATAAAAAGTCAGGTACAATCCCAAGGTGTAAAATGAACCAACACATGGTGAGGCTTCTCTTGTTCCTCATTTTGAATGCTATATCAAGATGCTGCTAAAGACAAAAGAATGATAATAATTCATACTGACCAAGCCCAGGAGAAAATAAAATACGTTAATCAGGAAAGGCGCAAGCTCTTTTTGAGAAGTTAGGTGCACTGTGAACAATCTAAGGGATTTTTGGATACTTCACTAATGACATTTGGTGGGTTGCTTGGGTTAGGGAATCCACTGGGCACTCTCTTGTATTCATTGAGTATTCAGATGTTAGCACACTGTGCTCTACAGTTCGAGTTCATTTTGAGAGACAGCGACTGTTGCCGATGGAACTCTAAATTGCTATGCCCTTGTACAAGGTACTTTTAATTAAAACCTTAAAGGATTCTTGGCAACGTGCTTGGACGCATTCCCCTCTTGATCAGGGTGGCGCAGCAGCGTGGTGTATGTGGTTTGGGGATGCTAGAGAGAAGGGCTGCTTTGCTTCCCATGTTAAATCCTGTTCCAGTTACAATTGATTCTTTCCCCATCTTTGACTAATGGAGCTTTCCTAGTTCTAGCTAGAATCTAAAGCCTGAGTCAATAGAAAATCATCCTCTCTGAAGGGCCCATTGTGAAGACAGTTGTTATTGGTATTCACTGCAAGGCCAAGGACATATTTACAACAAAAACTGATTTAGTGGAATCTGGGAGAATAGGAGAGAGGACAATATCAGCACACTAAGAACTTTTTTTAAAAAGTGTTTTCAAGTTTACTGTATATTTTTTGGCCATTGCTGGACTCATAGCTCTGACTTCATTTTTTAAAACAAATAGTTAAACTAGAATAGAGCTCTGAAGAATCTACTTCTTAGCTTTAATCACTTGCAATTAGTTCTTGCTAATTAAAACTTTGATGAAGAATATGCCAACCCTCCCCTTTCACCTCATCTTTTCATTAAGACATACTACATATAATTCTAAATTTAAAAAAGTTCTTTAAGAATGGTGCTATGTAAACATTGATTTAGTAACTTCAAAGACTGTGATTTGTGGGGACTTTCTTCATTTATGGGGATTTAAACTCTTCTGTGGTTTCCATAAGTTGGGACTATGGCCCCAATATATCATTATCTGGTGATCAGACTTGTAATGATAAACTTTTTCAAATTTAAGTAGGCTAGTCCTCAGTTGGCAAATATATCATTTATCATTTATCATCGGGTCTGCACTGAAAGCATTGGAAAGAATACTGGCTATGGAGATGGAGCCAGTATTTTCTATCAAAATCTTGACATATCATTCAAAGTGAGTAAACAGGAGAAGATACAGTTTACTATGGTTCATTTTACACCTTGGGATTATACCTGAATTTTTATTTCCCCTTAAGAGTCTATATGTTTGACTCCTTAGAAACGGAAATGTAGACACAAGCTTTAGTTGGAAAAATTTAGTCTTGCAGTCTTCAATCCTAAGAGGGGTTCATATCTTACCTATGACACTTGCATGATATTTGGTAAATCATTTAAACTCACTGGGCCTTAGTTTCCTCTTCTGTAAAATAAGGAATTGGACTAGAAGTCCTCTAAGGTCTCTTCCATTTCTAGATTGATGATCCTCTTCCGGTTAGTAGACCCTGCTAATTGTATCCAATCACATAGCTTCAAGAGCTACTGCTCACTTCTAGGCCACAACAAAGCACTGGAATAGGCTATACAAATATAATATTTTACAAGTTTATGGACAGCAGCTAGGTAGAGGTTATGGTCATCTTGAAACATTGGTAGAACTGAAAAAAAGGTCTTGACATTTTCAAATATATTATCAGGTATTCTGTTGGTGCACAACTGAGAGAGACTGCAACTTCTTTCCTTAGGAACCAATCTTTGAGAATGGTTTTAATGGAAAAAAATGGAAAAATTTAATGCAAAAAAAAATCACCTTAAAGATATTTGATGAAGAACCTCTTGGAGTTTTGGGGAGAATAATTCTTAGTCCACAAGTATGCACTCTGACACCATACACATATTCAAAGCCTTGGTATTTGGTAGGGTCCACCAGAATAAGCACTCCACAACCTTTGGAATCCAAATTCCTCTCCACCCCACAAGGAGGCTTCAGAGTAGCATGACAGGGAAGGTGTGTCAGGATCCTGCTCAAAAAAATGATGTGACAATAACCCATCTAACTTTGAGCTTGCTCCCCTTGAGCTAGATGGCCTCTGAGGTCCTTTCCATCTTGTTTAGTGATGAGCTTGTGTTTACAAATGAGCTTTCTTTTAGTGACTGTCTAGTGAGCACATGTATAGTGAGAGAAGCTATGGGAGAAATTTCTCACAGCAAGAGAATGGCTTTCCAACCTGAGGCTAGGTTGGAGAGACCATCTGTAAAAGGTGCCATCTGGAGAGATGAGTGTTCTCTTTCTCAGTTTTCTAGTTAACCATTTATTTTCCCTTTACTGGTGTAAGTTTAAATTGCAAATCTCTTTAACCTCAAACAATGCTTTCAAAAAGTGCTTCCTATCTTATAATAATTACAAAACAAGCAGAATCCCAAGAAAGACTCAACTCACTTCACCAAAAAATGTATGAGAATATGTATTTGGGACATGAGTGAAATATAGCAATGAATTATACTTACTTACCCATATACATAGTGTGCCTTTCTATAGCATTTAAGTCCCTTTGGGCAGAGACTACATTTTTGTTTTCTCCATCTCAAAAACCTTGCAAAAATAGTCCCTGGCATATAGTGAGCATATGTTACATTTGGGAATTTCCCCTTAGTAAATTGTGTACTTACTAAGCAAGGGAGGGAGCCAGTTCACGTTGACCTCGCAGTGAGAATCTAGGAAAGTTAAGACTTCTCCTTTTGCCATAGATGCACCCAAGAGTCGGGTTCGGATCAGTCCTTCCCGTTTTTTGGTTCGAACAATTCTCACTTTGGAAAACCGGGCCATGTATTCTTCCAATTTTTCTTTCAAGTGCTCTGGAAAAGGAAGAGGTAAAGAATACATATAGGTGGTCAACTCTAGAAGAAGAGTTAATGAGGAGTTATACTTAGGAGGTAAGGAAAGGAGAAATTGACTCCTAGTTTCATACAAAAACTCAGTCTTTCCCTTTCCCTCACCCAAGGGACAATGAGGAGGCATTCATATGATTTTAGGCCCCAGAAGTTTCTTATCTTTTTGTTTATACTTTCCAAGATGCTTTTTAAACCCCAAATATTGCCTTTGTTTGAACACAGAGGAAGTCACTGATATCCTAGACCTTTCTCTGCACAATTGTCATTGGCAGCCAGCCATCTACCTTTAATCCTGGCTAGAATAACTGCAAGATGTTCATCAACTCTCTAGTTCCCATTACCCAAAGCCAGATGAATATCCTGGCATATGGTAACACAAATGGTGCCCTTTCCAACAAGGCTTCCCACTTATATTCAGTTTGATAGAAGATGTGTGGAAAATAATGAGGGGAAAAAAATTAACCATGGAATTTGCATAACTGAAATGAATTCCTCCCTGCCTTTCTCTCCTCCATGAGAGAACAGCAGGCTAGCTAGTAAGCCTAGAAACTGGCTACAATGTGAAAGGAATGAGTGGTTGAGTTGCCAATAAAATGTACTGTAGTGGCAAGGCCACTGAAATGTTCCATAGCATTCTATATCATTGAACATGACTGTACTTAAGATAAAATCACAGAGAGTTTGGAAACATTCCCTTTGCTAATTAAAAACAAACAATAAGAATGAATCACTTCAGGAAAATTCACTTATGGAAGACAATTGACTCCTTTGGAACAAATACCTGAGAAAGTGAGAACTTTTCTTGTTATATACAAGCATAGTTGTCTAATGCTAGAGGAGAGAAAACATGACCTATGTTTACATATTTTACATTCTCCCTTCATGTCACTCTCATTTCAGATATAGATACTAAAGCTCCTAAGAAACCACCAGCACAAAAATGCTATTTTGATGCTTCAGTGTGATGGAGAGGTGACCTGGTTTCTCAAAGCTTATGCCAGCAGAGTACAAAGCTCTTTTAAGTTCTATCAAGCTCAAAGGAAAATACCATTATTCTTCCTCCATTCCAGGAGTTAGGGGCATGGCACCCCTGTGATCTGGAAAATCTATATAAAATTTTTTTGGCCCTCCTTTTGTACCAGAGAAGAAGTCAAAGTTGTTATGTTATTAAAAGATAAAATATGCTGATAAATAATTCTATATATATATATATAGTTTATGCATTTCTGAGTTTCTAAACTTTGTATTGTCTGCTAGCCTTCATGTGTCATCTGCATCTTCAACAAAACTCTCAAAAAATTCCTATTTAATTTCTTGTGCCAACCATACTATGTCAAAAACATGATGGAGAAAGTCACGATGTGGAAGGGATAACTATACAAATGACTCTCAATCCTGTGGAGCCCCTTTGTGATTTAGCAGCGATAGAAGTAGAGTCCTAGAAAGGTTGGAAGAAGATGCTGAGCACCACAATTCTTAGACCATCTAAAACTATTACCTTTTTTCAAATGAAAGATTGCTTTCTAATCACTAAAGAGTTAACATGATGTTAATGGAAATTGTATGTGACTTTGGGTAACTTACTTAACTTCTCTGTGTCTCAGTTTCATTATCTAAAAATGAAGGGATTGGGCTTGATGAATTCTAATGTTCCCTATGTATGCCTACTAAAACAATACTTAAATTCTTGCTGGAAATAAAATAATAAAGTATAAGGAAGCTACATTTAATTGGAAATAAAATAATAAAGTATAAGGAAGCTGCAGATTGTCCTTGAAGAGGCAAATAGAGGAGTGGTTATCAAAAATTCAGGATTTTGTGAGACTCTCAATCACTTGGCTTTTTAATGCTCATTATAAGCATGTTTTAAAAAATTACTAAGAGGATAATTCCAATGTGTTTATCAAAATCTGTTGTAGATGATAAAGAAATAGATAAATTATATAAATTAGTCAATAAGTTTCTCTAAAGCAAGTTGGCATATATACATAATATATGTGTATATATATTATTTTATAAGTATTATAAATAAATATTAACAATTAATGACTACAATGCAAAGGTAGACACATAGGAAGATAGTGAAAAAATATGTTTAAAATATAGTTCAGGTTAAGAAATGAAAGTAACCAAAAACTTATAGATGACCCAGAAGCCTCAAGTCAATATAAATAATTCTATATATATATAGTTTATGCATTTCTGAGTTTCTAAACTTTGTATTGTCTGCTAGCCTTCATGTGTCATCTGCATCTTCAACAAAACTCTCAAAAAATTCCTATTTAATTTCTTGTGATGATCTTCTTCAAAGAGAGAGTCAGAAGGAGCTAGAAATAGCAAAGACAAAAAATGAAATTAGCTAGGTCTTTAAAGAGAGGAAATGACTGCTGATGCGGAGTCACTTCAGAAATAGATCTACATGTGAGATCAGTGGAATAGGTTAGGTACACAAGACACAGTAGTCAATGACTACAGTAATACTGTTTGATAAACCCAAAGACCCCAGCTTCTGGGATAAGAACTCACTGTTCGACAAAAACTGCTGACAAAACTGGAAAACAGTGTGGCAGAAACTTGGCATAGACCAACATCTGACACCATATACCAGAATAAAGTCCAAATGATCTAGGTATAAAGGCTGATACTATAAACAAATTAGGGGAGCAAGGAATAGTTTACTGTTAGATTTGTAGAGAATGGAAGTTTTGTGACCAAACAAGAGATAGAGAACATTATGAAAAGCAAATGGATAATTTTGATTACATTAAATTGAAAAGTTTTTGCACAAACAAAGCCAATGCAAACAAGATTAGAAGGAAAGCAAAAAACTGGAAAAGAATTTTTACAACTAGTATCTCTGAAAAAGGCCTCATTTCTAAAATATATAGAGAACTGAATCAAATTTGTAAGAATACAAGTCATTCCCTAATTGGTAAATGGTCAAAGGATATGAACAAGCAGTTTTCAGAGGAAGAAATTAAAGCTATCTATAGTCATATTAAAAAATACACTAAATCACTATTGATTAGAGAAACACAAATTAAAATAACTCTGAGGTACCACATCACACCTATCAGATTGGCTAACATGAGAAAACAAGAAAATGATAAATGTTAGAGAAGATATGGGAAAGTTGAAACACTGATTCATTGTTGGTAGACCTGTGAGCTGATCCAACCATTCTGGAGAGTACTTTGGCACTATGCCCAAAGGGCTATAAAAATGTACATCCCCTTTGACCCAGCAATATCTATTGGCTTCTAAGGCTGTATCCCAAAGAGATTGTAAAAGTGGGAAAATGATGCACATGTACAAAAATATTTATAGCAGCCCTTTTTTGTGGTGGCCAAGAACTAGAAATTTAGGAGATGTCCATCAATTGGGGAATGGCTGAATAAGCTGTGGTATATGAATATAATGGAATACTCTTTTGCTATAAGAAATCACTATCAGGTAGACTTTGGGAAAACCTGGAAAGACTTATATGAACTGATGCTGAGTGAAGTGACTAGAACCAGGAGAACATTATACCCTGTAACAGTCACAGTGTGTGAGGACTGATTTTGATCGACCTAGCCTTTCTCCAGCAATGCAAGGATCTAAAATATTTCCAAAGGACTCATGATGCAAAACACCATCTACCTCTAGAGAAAGGACTATGGAGTTGGAATGCAGAATGAAGCAGACTATTTTCTTTTTGCCATATTTTGTTGTGTTTTGTTTTATTTTTCTCATAGTTTCTCCCATTTATTATAATTCTTCTATGCAACCTGATTGTATAAATGTATTTAATAGGAATGTATGTGTAGAGACTATATAAGATTGCATACTGTCTTGTGGGGGAAGGAAGGGGAGAAAATTTAAAACTTATGGAAGTGAATGTTGAAAACTGAAAACAAATAAAATAATAAATTTTGGGAAAAAAGACAAAGTAGAAATTTTAAAAAAGGAAATAACTCTACCTGTAGTCAGACACACAGACTTGAGCAAAGGTTAAAATTAACAACAGATTAATAAGTAGGAATAAGATGAAAAGAAAACACTAAGATGTATTAAAATTTCTCCAAGTTGATCTTTCAAACAAGCTAATTTTCAAAAATGGAAAATAGATAAAGGAAAAGACATGGAAACACCCTATGGCTTTTCCCTATATTAATTAAGTAGAATAAAGCACCAGGTTGAATGAGCCCAAAGACCGCTTCATTTCATAGTGCCAAATAGAGAGATATGACAGCCATGGGTGATACAAATTATAAATACAAACTCATTTGGAAAGGATGATGATGGGAAAATGGTGGAAAATAGTCAGTGATGTTTACTTACAAATCAGAAAAGTGTGATGGAGGAGAAAGCGTGTTCCCAGAAAACTTGATATGAGAACAAATATACCATTGGGCATTTCTAACAATGGTTTATGTGCAATATTCAGACTCAAAGTCTTATAAAATATAGCATTGGGGAATATGTGATCAGAGAAGGATGTGGATTGGTCATGGACCAATGATGAGTGATAAGAGATGGACAACCTAAGTCACATAGTGATGCTCCTGAGATGTTAAAAAGGTTTAGAGGAAACCTTTAGCATGAAGATTGCCCTCATGAAAGAAGATGGACATGAATTGTACAGTTGCCCCACTGTATTCCTAAAAACAGAGGACTGATCATATCGCTCTCCTATTTGAGAATGTTCAATTGCCTTTAAGGGAAAGTACAAACTCTTTTGTTGGACAATTAAAGCCCTTCACAATCTTGTTTCAAACTAGCTTTCTAGAAAAAAAAGTCATGTAATTGTTCTCAAATGTAATGTTTTCCAGCCATATTTGCTAGTCTCAATACATACTTAACAACATCATCTCTCACCTCTGTGCCTTTCAGTATGGTCCTTCATATTAGAATTCTGTGCCTCCTAACTTCTATTTCTTGGAATCCTTAGCTCTACTCATGGGGCAACTTAAATTCTGTTTATTGTATAAGGTATTTCCTGATCCCTCCAGTTGTGTTATGTGTGTATATGGAGAGGGAGAGGAGACCGGGAAGAAGAAGTTGTATGTATATATTTTACTTTGATTTATCTCAGTACATAGGGGTGGTCAGGTGGTACAGTGAATAGAGCACCAGCCCTGGAGTCAGGAGGACCTGACTTCAAAGCTGATCTTAGACACTTACTAGCTATGTGACCCTGGGCAAGTCACTTAACCCTAATTGCCTAAAAAAAGAGTGTAGGGTATGGTCAGAAGAAATGATACAAGGACGCTTTCAAGGTCTCTCTCAAGAACTTTGGATTTGACTGTGCAACATGGGAGACACTGACACAGGACTGATCAGCATGGCGTGCCCGCATCAGAAAGGGGCGCTGTGATTTTTTGAGCAAAGCAGAATTGAGACAGTACAAGTAAACGCAGGATGCGCAAATTTGGGATATCCACCCCAAATATTCACAGGGACTATCTGTGCCCAACCTGTGATAGAGCATTCTGAGCTCACATTGGTCTGATCAGCCATAGTCGGATATACTTTATCATGATGATGTCATTTTGGTCCTCTTTGAAGACGAAGGATAACAACCAACCAATCTCAGTATATATTGTTTCCCCCAAACCTCAGTGAAATACAAGGTCCTTAAAGGCAGGAATCTTTTCATTTTTGTTTTTGTATTTCTAGGCCCGAGGCTGCTTAGCTGATGCAATGGAGAGAGTAACAGACCTGGAGTCAGGAAAACCTGGGTCTAAATTCAGCTTCAGACATTTACTAGCACTTTGATTCTGGGCAAACCACTTAACCCTGTTTGCCTCAGTTTCTTCATCTGTAAAATGTGCTGGAGAAGGAAATGGCAAACTACTCCAGTATCTTTGCTGAGAAAAACCTGAGTGGGTCCACAAAGAGTCAGACACAACTGAAAAATAATTGAAATACAACAACTTCTGGGACCTAGAGCAGTGTCTGGTACATAATAGGCACTTTAAAAAAATGTTTGTTGAATTGAATTGACAGAATGAGAAGACATAGCTATATTGGGATCTTGATTGTTGGAGGGGTAATCCAGCCAGTAAAGAAGTAGACTCATTAACATATGGAAGTACTAAGTCTAAGCTCCATTGGAAGAGTGTCAGGTTACAATTGCCAGGATTTCTAGTGTTCTGAGGAAATGATGCCATTTATCATTTTGTAACATGTAGCATGTATATGCTATGATCTCAACACCTTTCAAGGGGGTTTCCATGCCAGTGAGATCATCAAATTACTGAAGCATGAAGATACAATAGCATTAAGAGATGAAGACAAGGTTTCTCTTTTCTCAATTGCCAGTACCTTTCCCTAGTCAGCATTTCTCCTTGGAATAATTCATACCAGCTCCTTGGACTCCACCCTAGGATGTGGACCTCTCAAAGGTGAACCTTTGCCTTATTTTGCCTAGAATTAGGTCTCCAGGCCATTTGTTCCTTCCAGTTCCCATTAATGTATTGTTTCCTCCCATTGGAATATGTTTCTTGAAGGCAGGGACTATTTTGCTTGCTTAGATTTGGAAGTCCAACTCTTAGCGTAGTGCCTGGCACACGAGAAACACTTCATTGTTCTTGTCCTTCCTTCCCTCCTTCCTTTCCTCCATTCATCTATCCCTCCCTTCTTTCTTTCTTTCCTTCCTTCCTTCTTTCTTTTCTTTCTCTCTCTCTTTCTTTCTTTCATTCTTCCTTTCCATTTATTCATCCATCTATCTACCCACCTACCACCTATCTACAAGACAGAAATTTATAAGCTAAAAAATAATAAAAACCAAGTCAGATGAAACTCTATAATAAGATTTTATTATGTTTCTAAGTTCAGACTTTCTTTTCATCTTAGGCCTTCTGTCTATTTCATGGTGATTTTTATGTGATAGATTGCTTAAATGAAATGCTTACTGCTCTAAGTTCCACAAAAGGAAGTATAGGTTGGGCTTTCTTTCTTTCTTTCTTTTTCTTTCTCTTCACACACATTCTCTCTTTACACACACATGTGTATATATATATGTATATATATATATATATACATATATATATATATGTATATATATATATATATACATATACACACACACACACATATTCTAAACAAAGCTTGAGACGATGTTAAAGGTAAAGTGAGTTAGAAAGAAGATACATGGAGAACCAGATTTGGTTTGCATATTCCAGCCAGAGTCACTGACAGCTTCCCTCTGATGTGTCAGAAAAAAATGTTTGAAAAGAAAGATTGGAAAAAAAAGGGTGGAACAAATTTCTGGGTCAAGACACCGTTTCACACGAGTCTATCTATTGCTTGCTAAAACATTTGTTTGCTGTTGTGTGGACATAAAACAAATGAATTGCCATCTTCATGCTAGGTTCTCTTTGTCAACAGATAAATAATATACTGCTCTCTTTTTTTTCTTGCTATGTAGGTTTTATATCAGAGACATGTCCTTAGACAGAGATGCGGGTTACTTCTATCAGCTGCAGTCTGGCTTTAACATTACATTGCACAATACTTCTACACAAAATTAACCAGATCAATTATGAAAAGCCATCCTTGGAAAAAAAGATGAGATAAGGGAGTGGCAGCTCATTGGTGTTTCTAGTAATTCATTCAGCAGGCATTCATTGAGTTCTCACTGAGTACAAAACACCAATCATGTTAGAGAGAATAAAAGATTAGGTATCTCTTGCTTTTGGGATATTATCTCTATTTCACTCACCCACCCTTCTTTCCCCTTGGAGTTTGTCTCTGGGACTCCTGGTTTCCATACCTTGCCAGAACCTCCAAGTCATTGCTTCTGTTCCAAGTCCTTAGTTATGTGCTGTCTCTCCCCATTAGAATGTGAGCTCCCTGAGGGTAGGGACTGTCTTACTTGCCTGTATTTCTGCCCTTAGCACAGTGTCTGACATATGACAATAATAGTAAACATATTTAATAAATGCTTGTCTCCTTCTTTTCCCCTTCCTTCCCCTGACCCCCTTTCTCTGACTCTTCAATAGCTTACAAGCTGAGTAGAGTATAACTTCAGGCAAATGAAATTATCAGATTAAAATTTGTGGTGGAGATGGCTCTAAATTTGTACATCTCACATTTCTTTTGAGCTACTGCAATTCTGCTTTTTTTTATAGAGGACAGAGTCTTCTTTTTATGTGGGTACATCATGCTGGGTCGTCCTGTGCCAGTGTCTCCCCTATCTCACAATCAATTCCAGAGTTCTTCAGAGAGACTTTGAACATGTCTTTGTATTGATTCTCCTGACCTACATGTGAATGCTTGCCTTGTGTGAGTTTTCTGTAAAATAGTCTTTTAGGCAAACCTACACTTGGCATTCGAACAACATGACCAGCCCACTGGAGTTGTGCCATCTACAGTAGAGTTTGAATGCTTGGCAGTTTAGCTCAAGAAAGGACCTGCATGTGCCCATTAATTTCTCCTTTGAATCACCCAAGTTAAGAATTTTTCATTTTTGTTGTATCTTACAGCACAATAACATTTTCTCACATTTTGCTTACCCTTTCCTTAACTGACTCAAACTTAATATGTTTCAAGGTTTTGGGTTTTTTTCCTATGACAAAAAGTACTCCTCAGATATATTTCTGCCTTTGACCTCCTAGGGTGGTATATGCCTAGTAGTGGGATTACTAATTCGAAGAGTGTGAATATTTTAGTGACTTTATAATTCCATTTTTTTCTCTGGAACATTGCAAATTCACAGCTCCATCAATAGTACGCTAGTATGCCTGTTTAAAACAGCTCCTTTAACATCAACTATTTTCATTTTTTATCATCTTTGCCAATTTGATGTCTGTAAGATGAAATATAGATGTTTTAACATGCATTTCACTTACATTAGTGATTATGAGCATTTTTCCATATGGCTGTTTTTCCATCAGCTGCTCTGCTTTGTTTCATCTACATAGAGAAAGCTTAAGTCTCCCTAAAGAAAAGCTCAGATAGGCTTATCACCTGTGGTCCAAGATTTGTGGTCAGCTTTGATGCTCAAAACCCTCATTTGCCTCTGCCTTATGACTGGAGGGCAGAGTAATAAACTCCTTCTCAAATTTCCTTTTATAGAGGGCTCAAAATCTCTAGCTAACTTCATTTCCCATTAACTAGCAGCTCCTCTACTTAGTTTTGACCCCACAGATATTATACCAGCAATGCTCTTCTCCCACCTCCAAGCTTCTTTTTGTGTTTTGTCTTATTTCATTAGCTTTTTGAGGGCAGGGACTATCTTTTCTTTCTTTTTCCTCCTCCTCTTTCTCCTCCTCCTTCTCTCTCTGTCTCTCTTTGTCTGTCTCTTTCTCTCTCTCCCCCCTTCTTTCCTTTCTCTTCTCTCCCTCTCTGTCTCTCTCTCTGTCTCTTCCTATCTCCCCTCTCTCCTTTCTCTTCTCTCCTCTTTCTCTCCCCTTCCCTTTGTCCCTCTTTTCCTTTCCTTTCTCCTCTTTTTCCTTTTCCTAGAATTTGTGCTTATCACAGTATTCATGCTTAATAAATGTTTATTGACTTATTAATTGGTTTACCTTTCTTCTTTTGAAAACTGTTCCTATCCTTCTTTGATCATTAGTCTACTTTTGTGGTGGTATCAGAGCTTCCCTGCTTTGATTGGCTTAATCAGTCATTTATCCCATTGTATGTGGCACACCAAAAACTATTATCTCTTGTAGATGATGAAGTTACTAGTCAATCACTTACTGCTAGAGTCCTCACAGTGATGCTTTGATTACCTATAAGAGTATGCACAGCTTCAAAAATGGAATTGACTAATTTTACTGAAAGAGGCAGTTTTAATCAGATAATAACAATCCCCAATTAGCAAACTTTTCTGCTCCATCATAGCTTTAAATGGAGAAGAATGTTCTTTAGAAACAGTGTTAGGAATAAACTTTTGGTTTGTGCTATTATGATACTCAGACAGTGAAATTTCAAACACTGAATATCACTGTAATAAATTCTAAGGGATATTAAACCATTTTGTTTTTTATTGTTATATGTGTTACACATATAGTATATGTGTTACTATAACCACAACATTTACACTTGGAATTTTTTTAAACTTTCATTTATGCTTTTTGTTGTTATATCACATTCATGTCTAAATATACCTTTCTCCCATTTATTCATTCAGCCTCTTAAGAAAAATTTATAAAGGGGCGATTAAAACACTTCAGTAAAAACAGGTAATACATTGTTTCTAAAAGTTAATGCAACATTTATATCCATAGTCACCCATCTATGAAATGAAAGGAGGGTAGTACATTTCCTTCGAAGTTATATTTGGTAATTTTAATTATACAATGTTCAATTTCATTTAATTGTCTTCCATTTACATTGTTGTAGAAATCATGAAGATTATTTTCCTGCTTCTGTTTACTTCACTCTGCATCAGTTCAGATCTTACTATGCTTCTCTGAATTCTTCACAGTTGACATTTTTTTATGATGCAGTAATTTTTAATCACAACCATGCATGACAATTTGTTTAGCCATTCCCAAATTCCCATATCTAGTGAGAGAAGTGGATAGGGAACTGGACTTGAAGTCAGGATGGTCTGGGTTGAAATCCCATGTCAGATGCTTGTTAGCTGTGTGACCCTGGAAATAGCATTTAATGTCTTTGGGCCTCAGTTTCCCTACCTGAAAAATGACCGTGTTAGATTCAATGACCTCTAAAGAATAAATTTAAGAATCTTAAAAATTAGGTTCTTTAGGAAACAATGGATAATTTCATAGAGAATGGAAAATCTGAACATGACATTAAGCCGAGAATGTTGTTTAATGAATATGAACATCTGCCTTCTAAGATTCCAGGTGTGGGATATTTTGGTAATACAATGACTATAGGAACAGGAGGGTTTTTGGGGGGACATATTAATAACTGCAAGGACAGCCTTTCCATAATATTTTCTGAACAGTATCATAGAAAAGCTTGGGCAAGGTGAAGTTTTGCCAAGACCACCACAATTAGAGTAGCAAGGAGTTCATTGTCCATGAGTAAAGGACAATGGTGATCTTTCGATGCCTTATTCACAGTGCACTTTTATTCCACACAAATTTACATCCTACCATTAGACTTCAGTACTGTTACCTTTTTACAATCCAGGTAAAGGAATTTATCAACAGAAATGTCAAGGGGTCTTCACAGGAAGCATAGCCTCCCAGGTTTATGTGATAGGTCCAGTGACACCTTGCTTAACTAGATGCTTTAGTTCATATGGAAATTATTTAGTGTGGACCCATGATTTTATTGGTGTAGAGGATTCTTGGGGTGGAAATTTCCTCTACCAATGTGGATTGGCAGCTCCTTAGGGATTTATAGGCTTAGAGAATTGCTTCAGGGTACTGAAAATTAAATGACTTATTTAGTAGCATAGTCACTATACTTGAGAGACAGGCTTTGAATGCCAGTCTTCTGTTTGCTTAGGACAACTCTATCCATTAGAATATACTCCTTGTCATATTGAAGTACTGAAAAGGAAGGCTATATTTCTAGCTTTCAAGTGGACTGATGTGAAGAATGAGTATGTATTCTTTCATAAAGTTTTTCCCCAATGTTCCCTGGAAAATACTTGGCAATTTTATGGGCAGTTTTCCATAGCTGGGCTTATAGAATATAAAAACTTCTCAGTTAAATAAAATATAGTCAGGAAAAGTCTCATTAAAATTATATCTCAAATACTTTCTATCTGGTGTATCATTGGGAAAGTTATTAAAACTCAATGAGCCTCAGTTTCTTCACAGACAAAACTGGGACAATGTTACTTGTCTCACTGGGTTGTGAGGATCAGATTAGACAACTTAGTAAAGCAAAGCCTAAAAAACTTAGAAATATAATCTCTTCTTATAAATATTAGTATTAGAAACAAATTCCAACCTAGGATGTTTTGTGCTACACCACAATAATGAGTGGCAACCGCTTTGCACATTTGAGGGTCAAATTTTGTTTTGTGTCAACATTGTTACAATTTCTATGACAACATATTGGCCTCAATAACTTTAAGAATAGATCTTAGGAGAAAATATTATGGAGAAGCTATTAATGTACAAAAATCTAGAGTTGAATTCCTTCTTGAACTCTTGGACATTTATGAGTACCAAGGCAAATAGTATCATTTCTGAGATATCTTTTCATGAATTTTATGAAATATGATAACACTATGACTTTAATGGAAATGATCTTGACCATGTGATTCTAGGTAATAGGAACTACTTTAATTTTCCCTGAGGTTTTTTTCTTTGCCAATGAGTTTTGAACAGTGTATTCTCTCAAAATGGCCCATCTTGTTGAATGTGAACTCTGGATATAGACTTATGACATATCTCCACAAACTTAACCAAGAGATTTTTAAGGTTAAAATAATCCTTAGGTATTGTTGAATACATATTTCCTTTGTCATAACTTATTCTATTGTAAAGATCTTTTACTTTACCTATTATAGACAGCAATATCGAAGCTAGTGCTTTGCCAAATTCGGTTCAATCATCCTGTAACATGTCAGGTGACATGACCAAAATGGAAATATTGGAACAAAAGCCTACAACGTAAACATTTGTGTCTTATCAGATTATTGATTCCATTTGTGAAGTTCGAATTTCTTAATGATTGATGAGGTATGCTTTTTAAAATAAAATTTTATTGATGGATTTTGTTTTTGTACCACTTACACTTCTCAGTGATGGATTTTGTTTTTGTACCATAAACACTTCTCAATGTCTTCTTCCTTCATCTTCCCCTCAGAAAACTATCTTTGATGATAAAGAAGAAAAAAAATCTAGCAAAACTAACCAACATATCAAAAAATCAGCTGTTATATGGAATGTTTCATATCAATAATCTCCTACCTCTACAAAGAAGCAGAAGGAGGTAGGAAAAATGTCATTTCAACAATTTTGAATGGCTTTTCAAAATTAATTAAGTGAAGCAAAGATGATGCGGGATCTTATTAAGATCATATGCTTGAATCCAAAGGATTTTCAGGATCACTGTTCAGTGGTACTCACATAATTTCAATATGGAAAGAATAAGCATTTGTTGAGTGCCTACTATGTGCCAGGCAACGTGCTAAGCACTTTACTTATTTGATCTGACTGCCTTGCGCAAGAATCTCATGAATATGCCTCACAAACTTTCAAATATATCTTAAAATATCCATTTTAGGTACTGGGTATGGATGCATTCTGGAATGGAGGTTTGAATTGCCTGCCAGAAACACATGAGAAAAGAGCTATCCCCTTTGGTTGCCTTACATTAACAAGATCCCATCCTTTTCATGAGAAAAGTTGTTTTGTTGAGTATCTTTAAAAGAGGCAAGGGGCAACAGATGGATATGACCTTTTACTGTACTACTTACTATATTTTTTGCCATCCTAGAAATCCCTGCAAATCACACATTTCTATTAAATAGCTAACATTTATTGAGAATCTACTGTATTCAAGGTGAAAGGCAGCTTGACACAGTGGATAGAAAGCTGAACCTGGGGTGATCTAGACTTAGTTCATGTCTTACCTTTAAAACATACAAGCTGCATGATCTTGGGCAACTCATTTTTTCCCATCTCATTGCTGTAGGCAATTAAAATTACAGATTGCAGAGCAGTTTCTGATCTGCACTGGTAAAGGGATTCCAGGACCTCCTCAGAAAATATTTTTAAATTTATAAAATACAATATATAGGATTACTAAGGAAACAAAACAAACCAAACTTAGAATTTAATAGACACCAGGATAAAAATACCTGGCTTAGGGAATTTCAGAAACAAGACAATGAGGAACTAAAAACAATCCAATTTCTTATTAAACTAAAGAACCCTCCGTCAAAACTTTGACACTTAGTAGCTATGTGAGCTTGGGCAAGTCACTTAACACTGATTGTGCCTCAAAAAAATTAAAAAAAAATCCCTCTGGCATATATACATTACAATTAACTCAATTGATTTCTGTTATAGTGTGCTACTATTATTGTTTAGACATGTGCAATTCTTGTTGACTCATTTTTGAGGTTTTATTAGCTAGAATATTGGAGTGCTTTGCTATTTCCTTCTGCAGTTCATTTTACACATGGGGAAACTGCTCAATAGAACTCTGGGATCACAATCAGGAATTCTCATATTCATGAGGTCAAATTTCATCTTAAACACTAGCTGTGTGACTCTGGGCAAGTCACTTAACCCTGTTAGCCTCAGTTCCTCATCTGTAAAATGAGTTGGAGAAGGAAGTGGTAAACCACTCAGTATCCTTGACAAATATACTCCAAATGGGTTCACAAAGAGTCAGATGTGACAGAAACAATTGAACAATTACCACCACCACCGAGCTCCAGGCCCAGGGCTCTATGCACTGTGCCACCTAGCTATTCCTATAGTATAGCATAGTGGCTAAAGGGATGGACTTTGAGTCAGCAAGACCTAGGTTTAAAGCCTGCCTCTGATATTCCTAGCTATTTGACCTTGGGTAAGTAATTTAACTTCCCTGAACCCTAGTTTTCTCAGCTAGGTAACATAATAGCTAGAGTACTGGACCCGGTATCAGGAATACTTGCGTTCAAATCCAGCTGTAGAAGCTTACTAGCTGTGCGACACTGGATAAGCCACTTACAGAATCTGTCTGCCTCAGTTTCATCATCTGTAAGATGAGGATAATACCTCCTATCTCCCAGGGTTGCTATGAGTATCAAATGACATAATATTTGTAAAGCACTTTTGTGAAACACATAAAAGTGACACCGTCATCATCATCTACAAGACAGAACCTGCTTTTTAAGGTTCTTGTGAGACTCAAAAGGAGTAACGCACATAAAACCCTTAATCAGCTATTATTAACATCACTATTGCTACTATTTCTACGCTCATTTCTTTATCACACTCATCTTTCATTTGTGAGCCGCACAGGCTCACAACAAAGCGTGTGTAGCAGAAAGATGAAAGGGACATGGCTAAAATGCTGCTACCATTGAAACAAAATATTTTCACAGGCAGAAAAATGTGGGAAATGGCCTATTTTAGTGGTGTTCCCTTCACAGTATGTTTTCCCCACCCAACCTTGGAATACTGCTCTAGACTCCTTCACATTTCCTACCTTATGTCTCATTATGGTTCCTCTAGGATTTCTGGCTTGCCCTGGGCTGTGGTTTTACTTAGATCAGGCCTTGAATTATAACCTCTTTGCTCAGGACCTTCCCTTAGCTCCTGTGATTTGGCCCTGGTCATAGATTCCTTCTTTTTGTGGGGCTAGGGTCTGATGATCTATCCTGGAGATACTAGCCTTTTAAGAGAGTTGACGGCTAAGCTATGTCTTCTCCTTATTCTGCCCTGCCAGCCTCACTAAGTCCTGCACTAAGCCTCCTCAAGTCCTTTTGACAGCAGGCAAGGTACAAGTCTTAATAATTCATGCTTTGTAAATGCTATAACAAAAACCTTTTGAGAGATGCTTAAACCAATTTTCTGCTAACTATATAATATAATGTTAGGGTTACTGGAGCCAGTCTTTTTTCCCCCCAGTGGATCAGAATAAATTCTTTGGCTTGGTGGCATTTGGAATAATGAGTAATGTTTACTAATCCTCATTACAGTAGAAGGGCCCAACTCACTTAGGCTGTTTAATTGCTGATTAAAATTACTACTTCTTTACCCTAGCTGCTCTTGTGCTAAATTGTTGATTTGGAGAAAAATTCTCAAATCCAGACTAATTTAATTCCTATTTTTCATTCTGTCTACTTACTTTCATTGTTTAGGTAGCCTGACTGGAGAGTTACTGAGTGACAATAAACCAACCTATGAAGCTGGGCCCAGACCACAGCTTTACATTTCTTTCAATGATCTACTAAGAAAGCCAGCTTTACTTGGTCATTTTGCCATGCTCTCCAATGCTGATTTGCTAAGTCTCCTTGTCTTCTCTTTCTCTTTTGCCACCTTTTGCTCTGGGCACAATATAGAATCAACACTGTATGTTGGTATGTATGATATGAGGATGATGGCTCCATGACTCCACTTGCAAACTCTGTGACTCCCCAAAGCAAAACTCCCTTCCCAAGCTACACTATATATGGTAACAACCCTATCAGAAGAACACAAATGTCATGGACCAAGGACTTGTGTTTGAAAGGGACAGTAATGTTTTCTCCCTGTCCTGGAAGAGATTAAGAGGATCTCTAAAGAGATGGCTTATGCCTAGAGACATTGAGTATATATAGGATTTGATTGAAAGTTCTAAGATATCTATTAGACTCTTAGAGAGTCAGTAAAGAGAACTGGTGACACAGGGTTGAGGTGAGGGTTGGAGGCTCCAGTCAGGTAGAACATGCCTAGTGCCACAGAGAGGAAGGTATAATTGCTAGCTGTATATCCCCTTATTTGAATCTTTCACAAAATTATAGAGAATAAATTAAGAAGTCCAACCATATCAGTCTTCCTCAATAAAATCCAGTGACTCCATATTACTTCAGAAAGCAAATACAAATTTCACAATTTGGCATTTAAATCTCTTCACAATCTTGATTAAGTCCATCCTTCCAGTCTTATGGTAATTTATTCCCCTTCAGACACTCTAGGAACTGGCTCTCCTTACATACAAAATTCCGTCTCAAAGTTCCATGCCCTTGTGGATTTATTTCCAATGCCTGAGGCACATTCCTTCTTCATTTCTACTTCTTAGCACTGCTATTTTCCACCGATGCCCAGATCAATGCCATCTTTCACAAAAAGGTTTTTTCTATGCCCCAACTGACTGATAGTATCCCTCATTACTTTATTTTGTGTATTCTTTGATTTGTCAGTAGTGCCTCCTCTGATAGAATATAAGCTTCTTGAAGTCAGGAACTATTTCATTTCCACTATCGCATTTCCAGTGCCTAAACCAGTGCCCAAAACATAGGAGGCATTTAATAAATATAGTTTCGTTGATAATGATTATTATATAAAAATAGTGGAATTATTCTGAATGCTCATAAAGTCTGAGAAATACCATCGCAGATATTTCACCAAGAAATAACCTTTGGCTCCTTTAATGCCACACAAGGACACAAATTATAAATATTGCAGCAATAAATATATCCCCAAAGGTTTTCCGTTACTGACACATGTACATGATTTTTCACTGAGAGGGCAAAACAACTTCACAACAGTGAATCTGGCCTCTGCTCATGCAACTGGGAGAGCTGACATTCCTGCTCCAGCAGATAGTTTGCTCAAAAAAAGCAGAAGCCTTGCCAACGAAGCGCTTCTCAGAGCAGGATAAAGAGACATGGAAAAGCATCTCAATTTCTAGTTCAAGGAGGTCCTGTATTAGCTGGGGAGCAGAAAGGTGACTCAGTGAATAGAGGACTTAGCCTGGAGTTAGAAAAACTCAACTTCCTGAGTTCAAATCCAGCTTCAGATTCTTACTAGCTGAGTGACCCTGGGCAAGCCACTTACCCCTTTTTGCCTCTGTTTCTTCATCTGTAAAATGATCTGGAAAAGGAAAGGGCAAACCACTCTAGTGTCTTGGAGTCCATTCTAATTCTAAACATACTATCCTGTGGTCTTACGTATTAATTAATAACTTGTGAATGTGGTACTATAGATGTTATCATCACTGATTTATAGATGAAGAAATTCCAAAAGGTGACATCAGTCAATCAATATTTATTAAGCACATCCTAGTAGCAGTAGTAGGTACTGTGCTGAATGCTGGGGATATAAATATATAAAAGAAAGATAGTTCCTGACTTGAAGGAGCTTACCATCTAATGGAGATTGAAATGACTTGCCTAGAGTCATCATCTAGTTAATGTTAGTAGCATTATTTGAATTTAGGTCTCTGTGATTCCAAGTCTAATTCATAGTCCAACCCATCCCTGAGCAAGCTTCCCCCCTACAGCATCCCTGACAAGATGTCTTCTACCTTTCACTTATTTTTAAAGACCTCCATTGAGGAGCAACTCAATACCTTCCTAGACATCTGATTTAACCTTTGGGTACCTTCAGTTAGTTTTTCTTTGGTCATTTTGCAGCTTCTACCTTTGCATATTTTTTTTTTGTTTGCTTGTTTTGGAGGCAATCAGGGTTAAGTGACTCATCCAGCATCACATTGCTAGTAAATGTCTGAGATCAGATTTGAACTCAGGTGCACTGTATCATCTATCTGCTCTCGTCTTTGACCATTCTGCTTTCTGGAGTCAAAGGGAACATAATTAACTCTCTTCTCATCAAATATATGCATATATATTTCATGCACTCTGCAAAATCATTCTCAGTTAAACATCTCCAGTTCCTTTGTCATATTGCTACCCCCTTCTCTAGATTAGTTTTCACTATATATTATTGTAAACATATGGTGTCCCCAACTGAAAACCATATTTTGGATGTGACCTGACCAGGGCAAAGTGCAATGGAACTATCATTGCCTTCAGTCCAGATATTACATCTCCCCATTGCAGCCTCAGATTGCATTAACAATTGTTGATTACCATGTTATACTACTGACTATATTGATTTTGTAGATATAGGCACTGCCACATTATTAGTAGACAGGAAGAGACCTAGAGTGATCACTTCTAATTCATGTCCTGGTTGGTGGGGTCACTTGTAAACCATCATAGAGAAAGTAAAATGTTAATGTTTTCAGGAGCTTTTCAAAAGAAAAGATTTCATAGTGTATTGTAATAACATCTTTAAGAATCTAAAACCTCGATCAAGAATAGTTGTTTCTCATCAGTGTAATGGATTTGGAGTCAAGAAGACATGAGTTCAAATTCAGCCTCAGAAATTTACTAGTTTTACAAATCTGGGCAAATCACTTAACCTCTCCACATGTCAATTTCTTTACCTGTAAAACGAGGGTGCTAGCTTCAGTGGTCTCAGAGTCTCATACAGCTTTAAATATACGATCCTATGAAAACACCTTGAGAGTATGGGCTGCCTTGTTTTTGTGTGTTTCCATAGTGCTTTGAATAATCTAGGGCACCTAGTAAGTGCTTAAATTTTTTTTAATACACATACATACATATATACCACAGTTTAAAGTCATTCCTCACACATGATACTGTAAATTTTATAATTTTGAGTGAATTAATGAGAAAATAAATTGCATTGAGTGTTAAGGATACAGTAGAGATAGGAGGAGGAGAGTGACCTAGACTGCCTTTGGGAAATTGTGTACTGCTTAAAGCTTCACCTTGAAATAAAGTTCTGTCTTCTCATGATGCTATATGGCTGCAAAACATGACAAACTGCAATCTTTGAAAAATTAAAGTTGCAGGTCACCCAAAAGGTGATGGAGAGGCTCATAGTATGTATGAATAAAATGTCCAGTATTGCTAGAGACAAGAAGAATATCATGAGAGAACTGCAAGACACTGAAGAGGAGGTGGGTAGTTTATGTAGAAAGAGCAAGGGATGACTGATGGACAACCTGTATGTGTCGTTGTTATTTACACATTCAAGCTCCATTCATGTTGTCTACATTAAGACATCTAGAGGTACATCCTCAGCCTGAGGGGATAGACTCCTTGTGGATGACTTATAGGAGGACTTAGTCAAGAAAGAATATGTAGGATGAGAAGGGTCTACCACTAGAGTGAAGACCCACATCACATCAATAACATCACAAATCCATCAAAGTTACAGTCACAGGTAGGTAGTAGACTATCTGAAGGAAAATATACATACATTGTCTGGAGGCAAAGAAACTGTAAAAAGCCCCCCAAATCTGTTCTGCTTTCTTTTTATTTGCTACATATCAAATCAGAATAGAAAATCTCAAAATGTACTGTCCTGAAGGCAATAGTTCTACCTTAGGTGTGATCAGTCATCAGAGCAGCTGCCAAGAGGATTTACTTAATCCAATTTTCTCCTTAAAAGGACATTGCTGTCAGCTGTTCAAGACTTTCTAAGCCAGCAGTTCTACAGTGGAGACACCCTGGGGGCTCAAGAGTGTTTGTGTATGTGCACAATATAAATCTATTAGCAACTGTCAGCAACTCAGGTTGTAACAGCAGAGAGCCTCAGGGAAGCAAGGGTGCAAGTGTATGGAGGCCACCAGTGAATAGTTGCTGCTGTTAACCCTCCCTTAATCCTTTCAAATGTCCCTTCTCTCCCAGACCTGAAAGGATTGTTAAACCTTAGTACTTGAATGGATCTGTGATAACATCCTTGGACTCCCTCCCGAGGTATTGGTTACAACCTCTATCTCTACACCTCATTTCTATTTGAGTCTTGTCTATGAATCTTTCACAAATCGTCTCTAAAAATTTTTACCCAACATGGCAGGAGATTCCCTCTAGATCAGGGATTCTTAGCCTTTTTTTTTGTCATGGAACCCTCTAGCAACCTCCTAAAGTCAATAAACCCCTTCTCAGAATGATGTTTCTAAATACATAAAATAAAAAGGAATTACCAAGGAAAATATCAAATTGAAATCTAATTATCAGACTATTAAAAAAAGTCACATATTCCTGGTGAAGACCTCCTGCTCTAGGTCTCTTAATTCTGTGCAGGACTTGCATAGGATAACAATGAAATAGTAGGGTGTCCGTCTATTCTACTCAAATGGAGATGGCTCAGGAGGAGAAAGTGAGGCTGGTGACTTTGCACAGCCCTCTTTCACTCAAAGTCAAGTGCAAGTCATGTCATCATTTCTCTTGATGTCATGGGTCTCTTAGAAAACAAAGGATGAACACAATCTGTGAATAGATCAAGCTGCCTAAAATAGCTTTCCTTCCCTCCCCTCCCTTCCTCTCCCTTTCCCTTTCCCTTTCTTTCTTCCTTTCCTTTCCCTTTCCTTTTCTCTTCCTTCTTTCTTTCATTCTTGTCTCCCCTAAAACCTTAGACCCTGTGCACTCTGAAGCCCAAGGATTGAACAAGGAAGTATCCTGGCCCAAACTCCACTCAATGACTATTCTGGACTCTCCTGGTTTAGAGTGAATGTCAATAATAACCATTTCTCTTTGAAACAACAAACCCTGAGACACCTGCCCCTCTCAGTGTGATTTATCTATTTATTTATTTTTTCTTTTCTTTTAAAGGGGCCATCCCCCTGACTGCTTTCTAAAGAGTCCTATTCACTGAATCGGCATTACATCACTTTGAGTACCTGAAAGGGCCTTAGTCTAAAAGGCCAAGGTTTCCCATTGCATCCTGGGCCATCTCCAGGCATTCTGAGGAGTCACTGGATTCAGATGGCTCTGGAGGAGAAGTGAGGCTGGTGACCTGCACAAGCCCTCCCTCACTCAAAACAAAGTCCAGTGCAAGTCATGTCATCATTTCTGATGTCATGGCCCTCTTTGAAAATGAAGGACTAAGACATCAACTCAAATGAAATTAAATCAAGTCAACAAGCATTTATTAAACACCGACTCTGGGGCTGGCAGTGTGCTAAGTACTGAACCAGACATTTTATGTCAACCATTATTGGGGAAGAGTCTGATGCTGATGACCTGGTGTTCTTCTCCTTCCCCTCCTCCATCCACTCCCTGTTCCACCTAACACCTTTTCCAGCTTTCTCAAGAGGGTGATTATAGAGGAGGAACTTAATGATTTAGTTTCTAAGACACTCATTATAGCCCCTTTAATCATGAGTTCTGCCACTGTAGTTCCTTCTTCAAAAGATCCTTGACGTGAATTTTTGGAGTTGAGATTCTGATTTTTGGAGGTCAAATTCTGCCTCTGAGGATGTTGGAAGAGATAACTTTGAAGGTTTCTTTGACCTCAAAATCTGTGATTCTATCATTCCTCTAATAGTGGAGTCTCTCTTCTGAATTCTCTTTCAACAGCACTACCCTGTCACATAATTTGTACGTTATCGTGACCTTCTACTTTGTGCCAGGTAAAAGGAATTATGACTTCATGATTGCATGTAATAACAATATAAAACTATTCAGAAGTTAAAACACTGATATTAGTCTAGAGACCTCGTTCAGAAGGTCCTTATTCCATGTTCATGGGTCCCAATTTCCAGACCTCCCTGCTCACTTCTTCTACATCCCCACCTTTCTCCTTCGTAGGACCTGCTTCAGTCATTGCATCATTACTGTAGATCAAAGGATGGCACCACTGTATTCTGGTGTGTGTAATAACAGAGACCCCAGATTTGAGTACAGGATCAAAATCCGACTAGGAATCAGGGTAAGCTTTCAAGCACTTCTGAATCCAGGATGTGCTGTTTGATTAACAAAGATTCTCAACTATCGGAGCTTAGGTGCACAATGACTTCGGCCCAGGTTTATGTCCATGATGTTGCGTTCATGATGTTCAGTGGTAGTTGAATATCAAATTAAAGACCCTTATAATTTTTTCTTTCAATTATCACCTTATGAATGAAAAGAGGAAGGATATCCACTAAATAATATTATTAATCAATAATAATATTCAGCATTTAATTTGTTCTTTAAGGTTTGCAAGCGCTTTATACATATTTCATTTTATCCTCACAATAACAATGGGAGATGGGTGCTATTATTACCTGAATT
This sequence comes from Potorous gilbertii, assembly GCA_028658325.1. Classification (NCBI taxonomy): domain Eukaryota; kingdom Metazoa; phylum Chordata; class Mammalia; order Diprotodontia; family Potoroidae; genus Potorous; species Potorous gilbertii. The sequence goes on along the minus strand of CM053774.1, from coordinate 61,451,241 downwards.
TTATAAAGGAGAAACTGAGGCAGGTGTGTGACTTGCCCAGGGTTGCACAGCTAGTAAATGAATGAGATCATATTTAAACTCAGGTCTTCCTTGTTCTAGGTCTAGTACTCTACTTACTGTACCCTAAGTACCTTTAAGTGCAACAAGGAAAATTTCCTATGTATTGTTATATTACTTAGAAACCTAATTGTACAAAAACTCTGGGTATTTGTGCCTATTTACCCAGAAAAAGGTTACACTGTGTATAAAGTGCTGGGCCAGGAGAAGGAAAGACCTGAATTCATATCCGGCCTCAGACACTTACTAGTAGTGTGGGCAAGTCACTTAAACCTGTTTGACTCAGTTTCCTCATCTATAAAAATGAGCTGGGGAAGGAAATGGCAAACCACTCTAGTATCTTTTTAAAAAAAAACCTCAAATGGGGTCATGAAGAGTCAGACACTTAAATGATTGAACAAGTTCAGGAAAAAAAAATCAATTCATGTATATATCACTGTAGTTTATTTAAATGTTCTCTCTTTCTTTTCTATCTCTCCCTCCCTCCCTAACTCTCTCTCTCTTTTCCTCTCTCTCTATTTTTATTCACTATTCACTCACTCAGTCATTTATTAGCCAACCTTTATTCAATGCCTATTACATGAAAAACACTAGGGAAGATTAGATAAACCAGATCTGTACCTTCAAGAGTTTACAGTTTACAAGGGAGAAATAAGACAGGTGTGCAAACAATCCAAATAATCAGTATGAAATAGGCGAAGATGATCACGTAAGAGTGTATGAGAGTTCTTTGGGGGAAAGAGCACTGGCCTTTGGGGTACTTTGTTGGCAAGTTTCCATTATAATGGGTGAGAAGGGAAGGTGACTAAATGTTCCTGAATTTAAAATTCATTCTCCTAAATGCCTATGCAAAGTCATTTTATGTTTTTCACATCCGTTCTGTTCCTAGATTTAGCATTTCCCTATTAATGACCTGTTATTTCTGATTGAGTATGGGCTTTCCATCAAGCTCCTTATTTTCTTGGTCAGCTTGAGTAATCTAACCTGTTTTTTTTCTTTCTAATAGATTCTCATCCCTGTGGACATTTTTGTACCAGGACAGAGTAGGCAAAACAGAACACAGAATTCCATTTTACCTTTTGAATGGCCTACTTGTTTCCAACTCTGTTGTTTTCTTGTATCTCTTCTCTCTCTAATCTATACTCTCCATAATTGATATTTCAAAATTGATCCCAGAATTTGATATGGCAAAATTGATATTTTGAAATCACAGTTCTCTCCTACGCTCCTTCCGCTAATCCCGAAATTTCTGTGGCTCCATATTGCCTCTAAGGAGCAATGCTATTTGTTTATTTATTTTCTATTTGTTATTTAAAGTCTTCATAATGCAGCTCTAATCTATCTTTCCACATGGAGTTCATGTTACCCTCCATGCTGCCTTACTCCCAACTCTATCAATTACTTGCTGTTCTAAATATTACAGATTCCCTGCCCCTATGCCTTTGTATGTGAACTGTTCTCCATAGCCATGATAATCTTCCTCTTCACCCACTTCTTGGAACCCCTGAATTGTTTTTTAAAATCAATTTTATTTTATTTTCAGTTCCAAATTTTCTCCTCCTACCCCTCCCCCACTCACTGATAAGATAAATAAAACTCATTACAAATATGTAAAGACATGCAAAAACAATTTTCTGCATTAGCCATGTTCCAAGAAAAAAACAGGTAAAAGAAAAAAGTAGAGAAAATATGCTTCAGTTTGTATTCTGAGTTCATCACTTCTCTTTCTGGAGATGGAGCACACGTTTCACCCTGAGTCTTTAGGAACTGTAGTACTTCCAGATCTCTTCAAATCTCAGTTCAAGTACCAATTCCTATAACAAACCTTTCCTGATTCCCCCAGTTGTTAAGTGCTTCTTATTAAGGACCCAACCCCAGATAAATAACTTGAATTTATTTTGAATGTATTTGCATGTATTTTCTGTTTGCTTACCTGTGTACATGTTGTTTTCTCCCAGTGAAACATAAGGGATTATTTCTTTTTCATTTTGTGTATGGTTTAGCACATAAGTGCTTAATTAATATTCCCTTGTTTGTTTATTTCTGTCTTCAATTACTAGTTAGATTTACCGACTCAACTTTTGTAGTAGGGAGAAGGGGATAATTTTAGTTATAACTGAAAAATCTATATTCCTTTGTTTTCCTTTTGACAAGGACAATATAAAAAACTGGTTTGTTCAATTATTTCACAGAATTTTTCTTACATAAAATATGAAGTAATGATAGAATGATTTTATTTTGGGTTAATCTGAATCAAATTTTGGCCAAATAGTTAACATTTTTTGTGATTTTAAGATTATAGTTTTAGAACTGGGAGGGATGTTAGGGATCATTTAACCCACTCCCATCATTTTACAGATGAGTTAACTAAGACTGAATTCAAGTTGAAGGCTTCTGAATCTAGATCCAAATCTAGAACTCTTTCCATTACACCACTGGGCCTCAGAAGTACATGGGACTAGAGGTATTTTAATGTTCTGATGTGTTACAGCAGTTGGTATTTTGAATTGTGGGTTTTTTTGAGGCCCCCAAGATCTGAGAAAGGTGTAAATCCTGGATTGGCTAATCAGGAGAGACATTTTGTCCCACTCTGAGCTTAACCTCCAATAATGCTTTGGGTGCTCTGGCATAACAGACATGCTTTTCTTTGTTAGTGAATCCAAGGGGAAGCTAGGTGGTGCAGTGGATAGAGCACCAGTGCAGGAGTCAGGAGGACCTGAGTTTAAATTTCACCTCAGACACTTGACAGTCACTAGCTGTGTGACCTTGAGCAAATTACTTAACCCCAATTGCCTCATCCTGGGTCATCTCCAGTCATCCTGATGAATAACTAGTCGCTAGATTCAGATGGCTCTGGAGGAGAAGTGAGGCTGGTGACCTGCACAACCCTCCCTCAAAACAAAGTCAAGTGCAAGTCATGTCATTATTTCTCTGATGGCATGGTCTTCTTTGGCAACGAAGGACCAACACACACTGGAGTGAACCCAAAATTCCCCTTCCTGTGTCGGCAACAACGAGGCCGGATGAAGCTAATTAGAAGCATTCTTCTGTTTTTGACTACCAAGGACAAGGCCCCTTGAACTGAACACTGTCTGGAATAATGAGACTTTTCTTATGTTTTCTTATGTTATATTAAGTCATTTTAGCGAGAAAAGAAACACAGACATCTTGGATGTATAACTTCAATTGACACCCTGACATTCTTTTATCTTATTGTATTTACAACCTATTCAATTAAGAAAGTCCTTTCTCATATTATGGTTAACACATAGGAGACTATAATTTTGGCTGACAAAGGCATCCTGAGCAAGGACAGAAAGGAGAGTGAGAGGGAATTACTCTGAAGATATAAGATCCCCTTTATCTATCTGTCCTTGGGCTCATTTTCACAATGAGCAACCATGCATATCTCTATATACTTGTTCTACTTGCTTTGAGAGAAATAAACATGCACATGCAGTCTAATTTTGTTTGTCTTTCTTAGAATGAACTCAGTAAAGATTGACAGAATGTAATTTATAATTTCAGAATTGCATCTTTTCCTACCTTTCTGATCATTCCTCACTCTTCTTTGTTCCTTACCATCTATATTACTTCTCTTAAACCTGGTCATACTCCAAAGCCTTATGCTGGGGCCTCTTCACTTCACTCTCTATACTTTCTCTTTTGACCATCTGGCCCATGGAATTAATTTTTATTTCTATTCTGATGACTTGCAGATCTATGTATAAATACAGTGCTACCCTCTTTTCAGAGCTATGGTCCCAAATTAAGGACTGCCTATTGGGCACTTCAAACTGGACATCTTATAGACAGCTTGAATTCAGAAGTCTGAGACAGAATTCATCTTTCCCCTGAAGCTCCCAAGTCTTCTGAAGATATGAAACTGAAATGTTTCTCAGGTTTGAACCCTCCATGTTATCCTCTACCCCTCACTCTGAATATCTGATCTAGCAGCTAAGCCAAATGCTGCTGTTCTATCTCAACATATATCATGCACTTATCCCCTTCTTTCCAGTCATCTAATTAATACCCTAGTTCAATCCTAATTACCTCTTGGTTAGAATATCATAATAATCTCCTAATTAAGTACCCCCCCTTCAAGTCTCTTTTTACTTTCATCTCTCTCCTCTAGAGATGACAAAATGATTTTCCCCCAAAACACAGGTATAATGATGTTTTTCTCTAGGGGTTCCCTATCATCTCTAGAATCAAATTTAATGTTTTCTGTTTGGCGTTTAAATCCTCTCACAATCTTTTAAGATTAATTGTAGCCAAACTAACTTTAATAATGTTTTTGATATCTGGTATTCCATTGCTGTATGTCTTTTACATTGGTTGCCCCTCATGCTGGAATGCATCTTTCCTCATGCAAACCTTTGAGAATCTCTAGTTTTCTTCTATATTTGAACTTAAGATTGTCTTGTCATAGGGGCTCATGGCACAACTTTTTAGAGGTGCTGCCAGGAGGCACACTAGTAAGTGTGTTCTCTAAATAATAAAAGAGTACTTTTTGCTGTATACTAAAATTATAAAATTCAATTAAACATTTCAAAAATGATTAAGCAATTATTATATTTGAGGAGCAGAGGTAGCATTGAGCAATAGACTTGAGTCCTGGGATTGTAGTTGGAAAGGTCTGGATTCAAATGTAGGCTTTGACATTTGCTATTGAGTGACCCTGGGCAAATCATTCAAATCTCTGGAAATTGCCTAGGATATATCCATGAAGTTTTACATGAGCAGTAATTACCTTTAGTGTGGGAAATCTTCATATTACAGCGAGAAAATCACAGATCCTTTAAGCATTCATATGTGTGTAAAGCCTCATACACAAATGACATGGTCCATGCTCCCAAAGAGCTTCTATTCTATACAGGAAGAGATAATTATCGTACAAAGTTAGAATAAAGGACAACACTAAGGGATCAGAGAAAGTTGTCTGATAGTGTTAGTATCTGAAGAGAATCTTGAAATAAGACAAAGATTATAAAAAGGGAAATGAGGAAGAAGTACATTTTATGGATGGGGTAGTTTGTAGGAGTTAGAATGGCAAGTGTTGGAAAAAGATAATTATTCAGTTTGGTTGGAACAAAGAACCCATGATGAGAAAGATTTTGAAATCTTAATAAAATAATGACTTTCAACTAATTTTTCCTGTAACTAGATCTCTTGCAACAAATGAGTGGAATGCAGTGTGGGAAAAGGAACTTAGGGGTCCATTCTACAAAATTATATTCTTTGCTTAATTGCTTAGGATGTCATTGAATGATTAAAATTCCAAATTGGCCTGCAATCTATCCTGTGAAGATGTCTCTGTTTTTTTAAATTATACATTAAATTACATATATTATCATGAAAGTTACTTGTGAATAGATCACAAGATTTCTCCTTTCTACTCTTTGTACCTCTATTCTCACGCAAAAATAAACAGCAAAGCATATGTTTCAAATACACAGTCTGAAAATACTTACTGTGAACATTTTTTATTTTGTTTACAGAAATGACTAAGCCTGATAGGGCACAGGGGAGAGTGTGCCCCTAAGTTTTTGGGGGAAATCTTTGTAATTTTTTGTACTTGTTATATGTTTGCAGCAAGAATGCCTTTGTAAAGATAATTTATGTTAACTGGTTAAATGGAAATGGGTCACTAATCACTGGCAGTTATCAGTGGGAGAAACATATCATAATGAGAGCTTTAGTTGCTAGGGTTAAAGAAGAAACATTCCTGAGAGGAAGATAGAGTTGCATTTTCTCTGAGAGACTGAATCCAGAGTCTTGCTCCACATGCACATGCATATATACACATATACAATCAGTCAGAGATGCCATCTTTAGCATGTCTGATATGTATCCAGAAATTTGTAAATACATTTGTAAATCAACTGGTAAATTTTTTCTTTGAAAAGTCAGAATGATGATATAAATCATAACCAGAGAAATGGGAAAAAGAGTAAACTGATTTTTGTTTAAAGAATTAAGAGAAATGAAGGGCCAAACCCAAATCACAAAATTTCCATTGCCATCCAACAGCCATTAAATAGGAAACACTGAAGCTCTGCCCTTAAAGAAAATACCTTGAATTTTTTAGATTTTCAAATTGGAAAAAAACTCCAACCTAATCCCTTGCTATTAAAAGGCTATTTTATTTTTCCTTTGTCCATGAAAAAAGCTTCATCAGGAGAGCTTAGTTCAATTATTGAGTGGTAATGGTACATGGATTGAGGTGTAGGCACTAGAATCCCAAATTAGCATTCATGGGGGTGATTGAATAATGGCACTGATAAAGCCAAAGCCACCATAAAGACCTTTGGGTTTTGGTTTGACTTCACAATAAATAAAGACAAATTGGAGGTTCTTTTCCTAAACAGTTCCTGTGAAAAAGAAGCCATGTCACAGTTTCAATTTAGATGAGCCCAGAACTCAATTAAATGCCTGGGAATTGGGAGAGTTCCCAAGTCTACAGAAACTCCCAGCTCTTAACATCCTTTATTGCAATGTGTAGAAAAGGATTTATGCAAGTGGATTGTCTGTCCTTGCTGGGCAAGACTAGATAGTTAAAAACATATACTGAAGAGGAATTTATTCCATTAATGCCATTAAAACAAATGAAATTGAAAAGAATTCTCTGTGAGATGATTTTGGTTAATTTTTTTTAAAGGAACAAATAATAAGATGAGATTCTGAAGGCAAAAGAACCAGAAGGAATTGGGATATATGGAAGAAAAAAATATGGCAAAGTAGTATGAGAGTTTAGAGTATCTGTTATAAAACAAAAAAATGTAGAAAATAAAGTAGTTGCCAAATACAACCAGTGTGCAAAAAAAGGGGACAAACCTCTTTTAAAATTTTATTCCTCTTAAAATTTGTGAAGACAGAGAGGCAGGGAACTATTGGACCAGAAAGTTAGATGGCATTGCTTTACCAGGTGTTTTTGCTCATTATTTTTCTTTGTTACAAGGCAGGGTTTAATATGTAAGAGATGGGAAGGGTGTGAAAGTGATCATGATGTGAAAAAAGTGTTTCAATAAAACTTAGTTTAAGAAAAGAAAGATGAAAATGTCTGAAGAATCACAAACAAGCACTACCACAGACCACCTCCTGATCTACAGATCATATAATTTGACAAGTTGTTAATAGTACAGAGGAGATCATAAATATTTTGGAATTTCCCTGTGTCTAGTTTTTCAGACACAAATTTAGTCAGTGTAGTATCAGGTGAAATAGGAAATTGTTCAAATGGAACACATGTACCGAATGGAGGCTGGCAATTCATTATGCAGTGCTTTGTGACATCTCTTTAAGGATTCAGTTTGATACAACTAACATGTACTAAGAATGGTATATATGTTCTAGTATACTGGAATCCTAGTAAATGTTTAACCCCTGGATCAATGAAAAGTATCCATGGCACATTTTAAGCTTGACCTGCCTTATCAACATTTTCTCTATCATTTCTAAAAGTCTAGACAATGGATAAACCATAAATGAAGCCCTGATTTGTACCCTTTGCTGATTTCTGAAATATAAACGCTCAAATTGAAAATTTAACAGTAGGACAGAACATCTCTGCTATATGGATGAATAAATTAATAATGCATAAATTAATTGGGGGGTAGGTGTAATTATTAGAATCTGAATAAGTTCCTTTAACTTCTCAGTGTCCCAGGCACTCCCTAAGACTACAAATTACGGCAGAAGTGCTCCTAATCTGCATGAGAAGATGGGATCTCCGCTCTTGAGAGATGAAATCAGAAATTTAAACTGTTCTCCTCACCCGCTTCTTATCCTCAAATTCACCTGTTTGTGAATTATAAGGGACAGGCAGAGGCCAGGTCTTTACCAATTAAGTGAAAAAGAGAACAGAAATTATATACGACTTGACTAAATACCAACTTGGTACAAATCAATTTTAAAATCTCCATGAGACATTGATTTGCATTTAAGCTATTAAAAAAAGGATGGTTTTAAAATTTATATGGAAAAAATCTAAGCAAAACATGGAGAAAAATGAGAAAATGAGACCCTCCCCACCTAATCCCTAACAAACACCAAATAAGAAAATATTTTAAAAAAGAAAACTAAAGCTTGAATATAAATCAGAATATCAGACCTAAAGCCCTGAAGTATTTCTTGTTGACTCCTCCCCAAAAAATATAATGTTCAACAACAGTAATACTGCCGTACTTATAGCACTGCATCCTAGTAAAAGATTGGGCTGGAGAACACTGTGAAGCTGGAAATAAGGCTTTCATTAGGCAAAGCTGGAATGTTGTAGCACCTGAGAGTCAGGTGGCTTGTCAATTAGACAGGAGGGGAATACTGAAGAGTTCCAACTCATGTAGGATAATAGTGGCACAGGCAATCCAGGTCCACTTTCCTTAGTACTAACTAACTCAGTTCAGTTGGGGTTATGACTACTCATTCATTCATCCATGTATTCAAGAAGCTTTCATTGTAACATTATGTGGATCGCTGTGTTCTAGCAATAAAATCAGTCACACCTCAGTTTAGAGACCAATGACAATTTCTTTGCTGATGAAGTAAACTCATCAACTGCGTGATGCAACCTCATTTCACCTGAGTGTTACATTTGCACTGCTTCCTGGTTTACCTGGCAATTACCACACTTACTAATGTTGATTCTGAAAAGGTGGACACTTGGGGACATTCTAAAACGTTTTCAGTTTCCTTAGGTGCTTTTAACAACCTGTTAAATAACCAAAAGCAGCAGGTCACTCTTTATTTCCCTGGGCTTATGCCAGTTTTAGTGGGATGGGGAGAGGAAAGCACTGCAGAGAGGAAAGAAGAAAGTTAAAATGAAAAGCACTCGATACGCTCAGATTAGTCTATTGGATGAGAGTACAGGTCTAGCTTGCAGTAAAGGTCCTTTAAAGGTCAACTGTAAGGCCAATTGAATAAAAAGTGGAGTGGATGATATTTTAGGTACCTTCCCACTCTAAATTCTATAATTCTATGAATAATACTTCAGTTTGGCAGATAGGCAGGAATTTCTTCAGTCAGACTAGGAGAAAGAAGGGAGCAGTGAAAGCCACATGCTTGAGTAATTGAAAGCTACATTGGACAAAGCACTCTGAAATATAATTTGTTCCTGGTCTCTGGGGAATGCATAAAATCATCTAATAGGTCTTTTCCATCTCTGCTTTCTATGACCCAGAGCCGTTAACATCACTTTTCCTAGTTATGTTAAAATGAATTGCCTATTTACCACTGAATTCCAGAAAGGGATTTTTCTTCCTGGGGAAGATAAAAACTGGAGTTTGCTACCTGCACTTCAATTCACCTTAATCAAGGTGTCAAAGAGTCATTCTATTCTTGATAATATCATTTCCTGAGGCCTTTTTGTACCTGCCATAAAACCCCTGTTCTGTTCATATACATGAGAAAGCTGATAAATTTGGGTTCTGGGAAAATGCTCATTCTTCACTGTCAAGACAAGTCCCTAATAATTTTGGGAGAAATTCTCCAAAGAAATGATAATGTGATGTGCAAAATTGCAAACAAAATGAAATGAAATGGCCTTTAAATCTCTAGTAGTCTACACATGCAGGCCATTTATTACCAGCAGAATCAGCTCAGGCTGGCTTGCCATGACAATAAAATACTGAGAAAGATGGAGGTAGGAGGGCTTCGTTAATATGCTGCTATATTGCAAATATTCTCCCCGTTTTTGAAGACAGGCATGGAAAGAAGGAGATACCATGTAAATTTCTCACCAAAGGATAAGTGGTGCTCTTAGGATGTATGTGAGAAACATTACTGTCACTAAAAATAGTTGGAAAATGGCCTAATTTGTAATTTACAAAGAAAATAGATCATTGTTTCTTTAATAGACTTGATTAAATGAGGTAATAAATCATATGGCTGATATATGCCAGGCATCTGCCAGGGCAAGAGTTGGCAAAGGAAATGACAAATAAAGAGTCACCAAACAGTAGGAGTTTATAGGCTGTCACAAAAGTGACAAGTCATGATAAAGGGCAGCATTATGTCTCCTTCACTGATAGTCCATAAACAAATACTCTATTACAGTTCTTTTGTTTGTCCCTCTTTATCTTCATTTAAAGTGGGAGGCATCGCTCCCAGAAGGGACAGAGAGGAATTTGATTTTTTTCTCCTAATTAAATGCTCTTACCCCTAGACTCATGCTTTATCATATTCCTTGAAGTGAGAGCCCACCAATAGACAATATGCTATAAACTCCCATAATGCCTCTAATTAATCTTTATCCTAGTACATAAAGGTATTTGCCTCCCTCCTATTGTTTCTACTACTTTATCTACTGGATCCCCTAGTAGCATACATATATTATACTTAGGATGATTTCATCGTATCATCAAATCAAGGTCATGTACATAAAGTGCTTTATAAACCTTAATGTGATACACGAATGCTAGTTCTCATTAGGGTCATCACCATGACTGTCAGCACCACCATGATTATCTTGGTCTTTTCATCTTTTTTGATGGAGTTTAGATAGAAATATACAATTCCTGACATATCAAAACTTTCCCTATCTTGGTTTATGATATAAATTAAGATAAGAAATTAAAGATGAGAGATTAAATGGGAATTTTTTAAGAGTTTTGTGGAAACTGCAGATGACACACAAGATCAGCAGAAGACATCGAGCCTATGACCAAGCACTTCATCTGAATTTTACAATAAAGTACTGTAAACACCTCATAAAAGAAAAGGAAAAAAATCAGACTTCTTTGGTATGGAGAGCCAAAATATTTTATGTGGATTCTCCAGATTGCAGGGGTGCTGCCCTCTGTGATGTGAAAAGGATAAATGTAGTCTAGGGCCAAGTTACTACCCTGTTCCTCTTATTTTATATTTAAAAATTCTTGAAGCTACTAACATTTTTAAAAATTGACTCAGCATTAGATTGTAAACTCATCACTCACTGAAAACATCTTTCGGACATCCCCAGTAGCAGACTGGATAGTTTCTAGTGATATGTTGCCTATTTTCTACTATTTTCTCATATAACCTTCATATAATTTTAGATTATAAAATGATCAATGAGCCTAGCTTTCTTTAGGATAACACTTAGGTAGGTTAAGACCTGAGGGGAGGGATAAAGACCTGGTCCTGATTTGACATCCAAAATACCTTTGCTTCCAAAAATGAATCAGTACTTAACCATTTGGAGGTAGCTTCTCTGTCTACGCAATATTATCAGAGTTCTTATGGTTGTCCCCCATGAACGGCCTTTTGATTTCTTTACTGGACCATAGACTTGTTATGGGATCTATTCAGACAAAAATTACTTTTGATTCTATTGGATAAAGGTAATGGTATGTACCTGTTATCAGCCTTCACTATTATTAGGTGAAATGTGTTTATTCATTCCAAAAAATCTTTCTGTTGGGTTTTGGCCTTCTTATTGTGTGCTCTAAGAATGACTCAATCCTCTTTCTCCTTTCTGGCACGGCAACATTAATCTTTCTCTAAGTCCATTAGAATGATGGGCTCTATTGCTTTCTTGTATTGCATGGATTTTTGTCAAGATATTTTCCAAATTTGCAATGGCCCATTTTAGAATTCCTAAGGCACACATTAGGGCAACTAGGTGGTACAGCGAATGGAGGGCTGGGCCTTAAGTCAGGAAGACTTGAGTTCAAATGCGACCTTGGACACTTACAAACTGTGTGACCCTGGGCAAGTCACTTAACCTGTTCGCCTTAGTTTCCTCATCTGTAAAATCAGCTGGGGAAGGAAATGTCAAGAAAACCCCAAATTGAGGTCATGAAGACTTGGACATGATTGAAATAACTTAACAATAAAAGTATACATTAAAAATAGTATTTCTTAAGTGATCGTTGCTTCAAGCCTGTGCTTCCCAGGCAGTTTTCATTCCTGGACCAGCTTCCTCATCTATAAAATTAGGGTAACAATAGTGCCGACTTCTCAGGGTTGTTGTGAGAGTCACATGAGCTAACATTTGCAGAGTGGTTGGCATTGTGGCTGGTACATAGTAAGAGCTATAGAAATGTTAGCCATTATTAGCTATTAATTTCATTATACTTTTACTTCGAAAAACATCCTATCTTCATTTTCAATTCCATATGGATAAAAAAATGCTCCACAGAAATTGACATAGTTTCATCCTTTGAGTAATTTTAAAGAACTAGACCTTATAGCATTAAAAAAGATGTTTTATTTACAATATTTTGTAAAAGCTACACAGTGCATAAAATTCTACCTATCCCTCAAACTATATGCACATTCCCAATACACTTATAATCTAGGCCTACCCTTCCTATAATTTACTTTTCTGCTTTAGTACAATCATCTTTTTTCTATGCAACTATGTTATGGAAATGCTTGCTTTATTTAAGTCCAGAATAAAATAAATAAAATTAAAAAATGTTTTACTCCCCATTTTCGGAGATCAATCACAATTAGCAAACTGTGGGACAAAAGTAGAGTTACTCGTTTTGACCATTAATTATACAAATATTTAATGAGTATCTAGTACATTCAAAGCATTGTGCTAGAAGAAATGATGCAAAGACATAAGATACAGTCCTGCCCTCAAAATTTTCTCATCTAAGGACATCAAAATATGCTTTCTTAACTTGACTAACAATATGATATATGTTCCAAATAAGCAGAACAAACACCAGACAGTGTAGGAGTTAAGAAGGGGAGTGACTGCAATGAGTCAAGGTGAATTACCTGTAGCCTACCTTCTTTATTTCACTTCAAGAATCTCAGCCAAATTGGCCTGCTTGCTAGTTCTTATACATGGCATTTCATTCCTTGTCACTATAACTCTGGACAGGCTGGGGTCATGCCCAGAATATATTTCCTCTTTATTCCATCTTCTGATTCCCTGAATTCTTTCCAAGCTTACTTCAAATGCTACCCTCTATGTGATATGTTTTTTGATCCGCCATGGTTACTAGTGTATCCTCCCAACCTCTACCAAATCACTTTATATCTATTTGTATTCAGTTAATTGTGCACGTTTTTTCTCTGAAATGAATTTAAGTTCCTTGAGGGAAGGGTCTATTTTATTTGTTTTTCAGCTTTAGTATTTCCATATCCCAGCACAGTATCTGTCACATAGTAAGTGCTTAATAAATTCTTGTTGCTTAATGAAGGATGGGTAAAAATATTAAGTAGCAATCAAGAAAGTTAGTCCAATGGAGGTCAATGCAGATGAATAATAGGATATTAGTTTGTAAAGGACATTTGGGGCCATGTTTTGGAATGCCTTGAAAAATAGTCTGAATTTAGACTTTATACCTATACAAGTTTTTTTCAGAAGAGGAGTGACAAGATGCAAGTTATGTTTTAGGAAAACTAATCTGGAGTTAGTGGATTGGAATGAAAGCTATAGCTTTTAGACATCTAGGTGTCAAGTGATAAAAACCTGAGTTCAAGGCAGAAGGTAGCAGTGGAAATACAAATATAAATAAAAATGAATTGGAGAGAGATCATGAAAGACAAATTGATAAGAGACAGGAAGAAAACTATAAAATCTTCTTTGAGAAGTATGAAGTTAAGTGTTAAAAAATAGGCTGTTACTGGTTAATGACAGCAAAATGGGAAGGAGTACAAGGGAAGAATGACCAGATAATAGCTACACTGTTAATTTTCTAAGAAAAAAATTTAGCTTATATCACTTTCAAATATTAAATAACCAATTGAAGTAACACTTTTCCTTGTTCTAACTTCTTTCCCTCCTTGATAGTAGACTTTACCAGGTATTTATAGGGTCTTTCTTTGTTTTCTTTTTCTCTATTTTCTCTGAAGTTTGCTTGGCCTGGAGACCTGGCCAAAGGGTAACTTCGATGGTGATGAAAAACTATGGCATATTCTCATTCAGTCCTTTTTTAGGAGGCAGGATAATTAGGAGATGTGTGTGTGTGTGTGTGTGTGTGTGTGTGTGTGTGTGTAATAAAATATACAGATAATTGTAGTACAGGATGTAGATTTACAAGGAAGGTACAGACTAATGTGAAAGATTTAAATCTGTTAAATTATTATATTCTGTTTTTAAGGGTCAAATTGATGGAGAGAGCAGCAATGAGTTAGTCCTAGATAATAACTTTCTTGTGTCTAAGGATGTGGCATTTGATAACATACCTGTGACTTGAAGGATGCTGGTGAGATGCATTCCTTTCATTTCCTGTTCAACCCATTCTACAGAAAGACTCATTCCCCTTGTTTAAAAGGCAATATGGCAACATTCCAGTGATAGGCCATAGATTTGTAATTAAAAGGGACCTAAGAGTCCAACTCCATAATTTTACAGATGGGGAAATTGAGGTCTAGCTAGGTTGACGTCTATCTTTCCTGTGAGCACTGTCCTGTCTTCTCCCATATCTGCTGCCAGTCTGCCTGTTAAGTTTAGGTTGTTTGTCACTAGACACTACGTCCAATTCTACAGCCTACTGCTGTAGTCATGAAACAATCAGAGGTTAATTTTGGAATCAATCCCTGAATCAAGAGGTGTCTGGTCTGAATCCCTGCTCTTAGGAATGATTATGCTTACACTGCCTCAGCCTGCTGCTGAGGAATATGCTTCACAATCTCCCCTGGCTGCCTTATTTAAATATCTCTTGGCTTCAATCTGGAAGCTCTTTTTAACTTCGAACTTGTCTCTCCTGCTCCAATGTTATCCTTTTCCCTTTTGTACCATCTCTCAGAATGGATACTCATTACCATTGCATATATGCTTGAAGTCTTATCAACTCTCCTTTCTGTCTCTGCTTTCCTATGCTAAATAAATCCAGTTCAACTAAGATAATGTATGCAAAAGTACTTTGAACCGCATAAAGCATTATACCTTTGGAGACTTTTTCCTGCCATGCTTGCAGAGCTACTTCTGATCCATATTACAGTGGTATGCTTTGCTTTTTTTCTTTCTTAAGTGAATTACCATGCCCTTGTCCTTCTCCTTATGTTCACCCAGTTCTTCAATATGTAGAGGTCATTTAAGAAGCAGATTCTCCTTTTCAAAACAAGAAGGTATTAAAAATATGCACGCAAGAGTTAAAGAGTCATCTCTTTGGGGAAGTAAGGACTGTGATGGGTGGGTAGGAGAGGAAAGGGAGAAGGCACATGGCAAGGGATAGGAAGAATGAGGACACAAGAGTAAATATTTGGAGCTAAAAAGGATTTTAGGAATCCTTTAGGCCAATCCTCCCATTTTTATAGATTTGAAAAAATGGATTTTTACAGATTTTAAAGAAAGTGAAGTCTAGAAAGAGTGATTTGCCAAATGATACATATTTTAACAGTTTCCTTAAGGATAAAATAGTATTTCCTGCTTTATTTTTGTAGGCCCAGAAGCTCAAAATGTCTAGAACACTGTAGGAGACTAATAAATGTTTTATAATTAATAAGAAGGAAAGCTGGGATTTGAAACCAGAGCCTTTGACTACAAATCTGGTATTCTACTGTAAAATGAGGACTCAGATTTTTGAATTGATAAGTTTTCAGAAGTAAGGATCTTTAATAAAAAACATTTTTAAGACTGGTAAAATTTTTATGCAGACCCAGGAATATGTTGGATAAAACACTCTCTCTTCCTCCTTTCTAACTCATGGAACATCAGTTACTTGGATAATAGACCCCACAGAAGAGACAAGTAAACCCTACTGTGAGTGTGTATAAAGCGATACATTATCAAGGTACATAGACTTTCCCAGAGTTTCTGCGTTGGGGTTTGGGTCTTCCTTTATTTTCTACCCTTCTTTGAACCTAGACGGGAGTTGGGTATCTAGAGAAGATCAGAATTACTGCTTAGGGGTCATAAACACTTTATCTTGATTCTGTAACTCTATTTGGCTAGTGGCCTAATCTCTTTTTTCTGAGTTTCAATCAATCAATAAGCCAATAAATATTAATTTTGTGCCTACTAAGACATGGGCTTTGTGCTCGGGATCAGGCATACAAATAGGAAAACAAATAAAGTTCTTGTTCTCAAGGAACAAGCTTTCAATCAGAGAGACAACATGCATGTAAATAAGTACAATACACAAATAAAGCAGATGCCAGGTAACTTTGGATGAGAAGGCACTAGGAGTTGAGGAGACTGCCCCCTGAGATTGATGCCATTAAGAATTTTCATTCTCCTTCCTCTCTCTCCTAGGAGCCAGACTTTACCAAGCTGTTCTTTTCCTTAGTTTCCTCATCTATAAAATAAGGAGGTTAGATTAGCTACTCTCTAAGGTCTCTTCTAGCTTTAATATGTTATGACTTAGTGCTGAATAATTAGTCAAAAAAATTGTCCATTTCCTGATTTTAAGCACAATAAGATAGTCAGTGAAGGAGCACAACATCCAAAACTTTGTCTGAAAATAGGGATGCCCTTGAAAACCCTTCAGATGCATATGGACATCACTGATGGGGGTGACGTAGTGTAACTTCACAACTGTCATCTCAGATCTCTTAAGATTTCTCCTGGAATTTTTTAGTACCCTTAGAAGGCTTTTCTCCCCTTGTTTCCCTGAGTAACATGAACATATCCTGAAATAAAACTCACAAGACATTAGGATCTTTACAGATCTTTATTTTTCCAATCTGGGTTGTCAGAAAAAGTGACTGTTAAAAACTCAAATATCAGTATGTTCCATGGGTCATTAATTAATCCTTCAACTTACTAAGCTGTTTATTTATTTTTTAATTAAACCTTCATCTCTATTCCATTCAAGCAATTTGGAGACAGCAAAATGTAGTGGCCCAGGTATCAGGAGTCCTAACTTTCCTACTACCCAACTCTGCTGTCCTGGGAAAGTTATTTTCTTTGTATGCCTCAGTTGTCTCCTCTGAAAATGAGGGAGAAGGGTTAGGCTCAATTATCTTTAAGAGGCTTTCCAGTTCTGATAGTCTATGAGGATTTGGTTTGACAAAATAATCTAAAGCTCTTAGTCTTGGCTTCCCCTTTTTCATCAGATCACAGAAAGTAACAGTAGAGGAAGATGAAGAGTCACAATAAAGATTGAGGTTAAATAAAGATCTTGTCTGTGGAACTAAAATTTTTCATGCTGTTTACTGTGGAGAATAGTTTTCTCTGTATATTCTTACATTGCCAGAAGAAAAGCTGACACCTCTGTTGCCTTTGTGTAGAATTAAAACGTTCATTCCATTAATACCTGGTAAGGTTTCTTAGGCTCAGGGATGGCAAGATAGCAGCCCTCTAAGATCTAAAGGGCATGGTGTTTTCCAGACCCATCAAAGGATAGACACATAAATCTTGTTCACCTCTACCTTGTTAGCTGGCTCTTGTTTGTACATTGATGCACTGGTTCTAGCCTCTGGGTTGCTCTCTTGCTTACTTTCTGCTGACTATATTCTCCACCTTCCTGTCTTGACAGAACAGGTCTCATGCACACACATGTACACACATACATGTACATGTATAACACATATGTATGAATATATTTATACATGTATGTATATAAATGCATATATACATATATATGTGTGTATATATTCAAAAAAGGTATTTGCCATTACACATGCCTCATCTAGGGTCCAAAAAAAGACGAGGGGCAAGAAGTGATAAATCGGAGGACTTCAGAGAGTCCTGGAAGGACTTACATGAACTGATGCTGAGTGAAATGAGCAGAACCAGGAGAATATTTGTACACTGTAACAACCACAGTGTGCGAGGACTGTTTCTGATAGACTTAGCCCTTCACAGCTGTGCAAGGACGTAAAATATTCCCAAAGGACTCGAGGCAAAATGCCATCCACATCCAGAGAAAGAACTATGGAATCTGAACACAGAATGAAGCAGACTATTTTCTTTTATGTTATGTTTTGTTTTGATTTTTCTCATGGTTTCTGTCATTCATTTTAATTCTTCTGTGCAACATGAGTAATGTGAAAATGTGTTTAATAAGAATGTATGTGTAGAACTCATATAAGACTGCATGCCATATTGGGGAGGGAGGGCGAGGGAGGGGGAGGAATTTAAGATTTATGGAAACGATTGTTGAAAACAGAAAACAAATTAATTTAAAAAAGAAGAGGGGTACCTAATAGAGGGTGTAGTCCTCTGGATGTTTTTATTTGTGGATTATATTATATTGATTATATTCAAGTCCCAGAATTTTATTGGACCCAAAAATCCAATGGGTAGCACACCAGATGGAGGTTTGAACCACACTACTGGACTCCCAAGCCCCTCAGATTCCCTTTAGGACACTGATGTGAAGTGTAGTCTACTACCATCTGGGGACTAAGCTGCCAGTTGAAATAAAAATTAGGGGAAGGAATTTTGAGGTGAGGTACTACAATAGAATCTCATCACTTTTTAAAAACCTAAAGATTTTGTGCTTGTGTTAATGATAACAAGGTAGGCAAGAAGATAGAAACCTGAGACTAATATGTTCTTCAAATGTTTTCAAAACAGTTTAGCTACAAAGGCAGAAGAGGTATAGGACAATAGTTAGCAGGAAAGGATCAAATGAAGGCTTTTTTTGGGATAAAGGAGACATAAGCACATTTATAGGGAGTAGGGAATGAGCTGAGAGAGAGACAGAGACAGAGAGAGAGAGACAGAGAGAGAGAGAGAGAGAGAGAGAGAGAGAGAGAGATTGAAAATAAGTGAGTGAGGCTGACAGAAGAGCCAATCTATTGGAAATGATGGATGGAAATAGGATCATTTGAGGAAGTAGAGGGGTAACCTTGGTAAGGAATAAGGTACTTTATCAGGTGAGGTAAGGGTAAAGGAGAAAGTGGAATGAAGTACCTGAGATGAGAAAGAGGGGTGAACAGGGAGTTCATGTCAGTTGCCTCATATTTTATAGACAAAAACCTGAAGTTAAGTTCTTAGCTGAGAGAGTGAGGAGAAGGAAAACCATGGGAGGTTTGAGGAGGGATTAAAAAGTTTAGGAGAGCTGCTATGGAGAGTGAGATGGTGAGTTGGTGAGAAAGCGTTCCTAGCAGCATTGAAAAGCCAGTTGAGGTTATTTAACATGTTTGTAGTGGAAACAGTCAGAAGAGTTGCAGAATTTTCTCCACTTTTCTTCAGTAGCAAAGCTGATGAATGGTGGGAAGGATTCAGGGCTGAGGCTTGGCTGAGTATAAATGATGGTGAGAGTGGGGTAGGAATTGAAGAGGAGGATAGTGAAGCATTGCATTGGTTCACCAAGGAGACAGAGAGGGAGAAGTGGGGAGAATGGCTAGTGTAGGAGAGATGCCCTGGAAGAAGATGGAGAAGTCAAGGAATAGGAGTGGATAAAAAGGAAGGTTATCTAAAGAAAGACAGAGAAAGGTGAAAAAAACAATAGATTGTAGTCAGATAAGGGGATTTCAGGCTTCTTACACAGGAAGTGGTATATTTTTGGGTGACGGCAAGATCGAGGGTATGACCATCTTTGTATGTGACTGAGGTGGGGTATAGGAGTAGTTCATGAGAAGTGAGTAGGCTGAAGAACTCTGTGATTAGGGTATTTGAGGGAGAATCAATATGTATGTTGCAGTCCCCTAATATGAAGGCAGGAGTTGCTGAAGACAGAAAAATGGGAGCCCGAGAGGAAGGGAAGAAGTCTATAGACAACAACTCCCAGAATTTTGATGGGATGCTATATATAAATATCATAGACTTCAAAGGAGGAGAGGTTATTGAGTGATGGAGAAGTGGGGAAACCTGAAAGCGGCAATGATGAGCCAAGAGTATTCCAACTCCTTCACCACGTGAAGAATGAATGAAGGTGCAGCCAATACTGGAAAGGGTGGGGCTAGTAGAGGGAAAGAGTGAGAGAGGGAAGCTTATTGCCTGTAACAGGAATTCCAGATAGCACAGGAAGGGTTGGGTAGAATCAGGACGAAACTTTGAAGTGAGAGGGTTAAGGGGGATAGGAGTGATAGATGGTAGGGGTGTGGCATAGGGTTTGAATATAGAGGAGTTTAGAGTCACTTTGAAGTGAAATGATCGTTATTGAGTGGAGGGCACTATGCCTTTACCCTCAAAGAACAAGTGCAGCCAGAGATGGAAGACCTGAAGCTGATGGGAGGGATACTCTTTTTTTTGCATTGGAGCGTCTTCCCATCCAAGTAGGGAGACTGGCATGGCAGCAGAAAGTAGGAATTGACTTGTGCTGGTACAGATGGAAATGGTTACTTTGAGGCAGATGGATGATGCTTGCCTTGGTTCCCTAGCAGTGTCTCCTCAGGGAATATGAAGTATCCAGTAGGACATAGAAGACTCAATGGTGCTAATGGGCTTGCGATCTGAGAGTTATTATGTGCTTATGATGTGCCAAGCAATATGTTAAGCGGGGTATAAAAAGAAAAATTTTAAAGTAGCCTCTGTCCTCCAGGAACTTGCATTCTAATGAGGGTAGATAACATATAAATAAGTATATGATAACGAAAGTAGATGGAAATAATATTAGAGAGGACGGCACTAGCAGTTATGAAGACTGGAAAAGGCCTCCTGTAGAACATAGCATTTGAGCTGAAGAAGATTATTCCTCACATGAGGCACAGATAGGGCAAATGCATAGGCAAATAGGGCATTTGACTGGATTGTAGAGTATGTAGCATTTAAATATAAGAAGACTGGAGAAGCAGGAATTATGGGAAGAACTTTAAATGCTAAGGAAGTTTATTTTTGATCCTATAAGTAATGGGGTTTGCCCAAACTCACCTGAGTTTGTTGAATATGCCTCTTTGGGAAGGGCGACACCTCCTTTCTCTGGATACATTTATCTTGTCCAATTCTTGTCTGGGTTTTTCCATACACATTCCACAGAGAATCCACTCAATGTGCCTGAATCTTTCCTCCATTTCTTTTAATATTTCATGAACACTGGTTCTGCACTCAGGATGCTCATTCTTTATCCCTTACTCTGTCTATAAAACCAGCTCCTCAGGCCCAATTCTAGTAAAGTGTAACGTCCATAAGAGTAGAGTCTGTTTCATTTTTATCATATTTCCAGAGCCTAACAGTGCAGGCTTTGTTACAGGTACGCAGTAAAAACTTTTTTTTTTTAGACTCTTGGCCCTAGTTTTTTTTAAATTTTATTTTATTATTATTTTTTTTAATGTTCTACAATCACTTCCTTAAAATTAAGCTTTTATCCCCCTCATACCTTCCCCCCACTACTCCCCTCCCTCCCCATGACACCATACAATTTTGTATAGGTTCTACATATACTTTCCTATTGAGCACATTTTCACTATAGTCATGCTATGTAGTTGCACTAAAATAAATGGAAGAAACCATATAACAAATCAAAACATAACACACTAAAACCCACCCACACACAAAGATGATCTGCTACATTCTGCAAATGACTTCACAGTAAATACTTAATACATGTTTGTTGAATTAAGATGAATTGAATGTAAGGTATGATTCATTCTGCCAACATGCTGTTCACACACTTTTTTTACATGTTTCTTGATGCATAAGAATTATTTGACAAATTAATACTTTTGTTATGTCAATATTTGTAATATACTATTACTACAGTAATTGGGCAGCTAGGTGGTGCAATGGACAAGGTGCCAGGTATGGACTCAGGAAAACTCATCTTTTTGCATTCAGATATGGCCTCAGAAACTTACTAGCTGTGTAACTTTGAGCAAGACATTTCACTCCGTTTGCCTCCATTTCCTAATGTGTAAAATAAACCAGAGAAGGAAATGCAAACCACTCCAGTATCTTTGCCAAGAAAACCCCAAATGAAGCATGAAGAAATCAGATACAACCAGAAGTGATGACTACCACAACATTGTACATTAATAAATCATAGCATTCTGATTATCATGACCTGGCCATTAGAAAATCCAGGGATATGACAGTGATCTTATTTTTACTGAAGTACTACTTACCTACTGGAGATTTAGGAAACCCTGGGTATTATTTGTCAATTAGGCAAGAGGTACAGAGGTCCCACTGTTTTGGCAGACTCTCCTGTATTGGAAATATCTATCCATCAAATTGCTAAGAGAATTGCTTGTTGTTCATTTAAGTAGTTGTGGATTCCCATATAAACAGTTATGAAAAATTTTTAAAGTAATGTTTGACAAATTTTAATTTTGTTGTTGTAGTTTTGAAATTTGAGGGTGCTAAGCCTAGGAAATTATGGTTTTTAAAATTTTTTTTCCATATTCATATTCTATGTAATTGTTCTCAATATATCATTTTTTTCTGTCATATCACTGATTTTCATAGATTTAGAGTCTGGAATTACCTTTGAAGTCCTGTACTTTACTCCCCATATTTTACAAATAAGGAAACAGACCTAGACAAGGAGAAGGAGTTGAGTAAGGTCACCTGGTAGTGAGTAGAATCCTGTAACTGAAGAGTGGGCACACCTTCAACTGTTCCCTGCTGCTTTCCCTTTTCCCCCAATTTTTTCCCAGTTAATTTGCCTCACTTTACTTCCTGGTCTTTTCTCGGTTACTTTCTTGCTTATTTTATTGTCTTTGTATCTTCTTCCATTTGGTCTTCTTATCCAATAATTGTATATTTCATCGCTCGCATTGATCTTTTTGGTTCGTCGTTTCCAGCTTTGGTTAAAAGGATTTTTTTTTCTTTAGTGTCACCTTGACTTAAGTAATTCCTTATCTGCATTCAGTTCCTTTTCATTTCCTCTTGGATTTTTATTTTTGCTGACCATGTCTTCCATTTATATATCGTTTATGTTTACTTTCCTTTCTATTGTGTCCTGAGGAATTTCTTGTTTTATTTTTGATGTTACTGTTGATGGTGTTTCAGGATCTCTTTCCTTCTCCTCTTAATTAAGATCTGCTGATATTATTTCATGATATTTTGTTCTTCAGATTGTTTGTGGTTTTTGTGATTTTACATTTTGTTAGGGACTCTAGAAATTTTTTTCTTTTGAGAGAGTTTTATTGCTAAAATTTTGGATAATATTGAGGCAAGATTTCCTTATGAACTCTCACTCTGTCATCTTGACATGTTAAGAGAAAACTAAAACTTTCTGAATTGAATCTGGGTTGTGTCTCTGGATGTGTGTGTCTGCATGTGTGTTTGTGTGTGTGTGTGTGGGTGTGTGTGCGTGTGTGTGTTAAACACTGAGAAGTAGTTGTAGGATGTAATATAGTAGTTAAAGTTAAAGGATGTTAGATTCAGAGCTGAAAAGGACCTTAGAACTCCTCTTTTTATGAATGAGGAAACAGAGTCTGAGAAAGATTAAGGGATTTCTCCAATGTCACACAGCTGGGCAAATACTAGAGGCAGAAATTAAACTGAAATACTCTTAACTGTTAAGGGCAGCATTCCATCCAATCAACCATCTAACAAGCTGTCTAATCTGTAGAAGCCCCTTAGGAGTCATGCCCTATATGCCTAAAAGTGAATCAGAATCCATTAAATAATATAACCACTTGAGTCTTAGACTCTCCCTTATCATAAACAATGCAGACAACTTTGATGCTACTGTACATTGATGGATCCTCGATCTTATTGGTGAAATTACTTCTCAATTAATGAAGACCAGAACCTCTTCATAGTGACCCAACCTGTGCAGATTTTTGTACATATTTCTATGTAAGTCCCCGGTAGAGTTTCTACCGGTCTTCCTTTGTTTTATATTTAGAAAACAATTTTTGCAAGAGCTAGTTTATTCATCAGTTTCTCATTCTTTCTATATGACAGATCTATCTCCTTTTTGGCTCAATAACCTGTTGTTGTTGAAAATACACTGGCTGCAATTTAGTACTTAGGTTACCTTCATTTCCTAGGGCCCTAGTTTTCTCACCTATATGATGAGAGAATTGGATGAGATGATCTTTTAGGTGTTTTCTATGTCTAAATCCTTTGATTCTATCTCCTTGAGGATATATTTTTACACCACTTCTTATATACAAGTAATTTCAGGTAATATTCTATGGCCTGCTTGTACCCATCATTTATTTTTCCTTAGCTCTTTGAGCTATCTGCAATTCTGACTCTCCTGAGGACTTAACATTCCATAACCCACAACCATATAGTATCACCGGCAGCACATCAATGTTAAAAGATACACTTTTGTAGTACTTAGCACTTGGGATCATAAAAAGCACTAGACAATTTGATAAACCCATTCCAACCTCTTCTCTTCCTTCTATTAAATTCTGGGCCTAGTTCATTATCAATTGAATTTAATGGACTGCCTATCAAATATATGTTATAATCTATTTCTATTGGCTCCAGTAGGCAGAACAAGTGGTAGTGGGTGAAAGCTATGGGGAGGTTAATTTTGGCTCAATATAAAGGTAAAAATCTCAATAACCAGAGCTGTTCAAAATTGGAGTGGGTAACCTTTGAACAGATAGGAGTGAAAGTGAGTTTACCATCAATAGAAGTCTTCAAGGGTAAGTTGGATATGAGTCATAAAGACTACTGCAGAGGGAATTTATACTTCTATGCAGTGTCAAAAAAAGACCAAATAGCTTCAACTCACCACCAAGGGTTCACAAGGAAGAAAGAAGAGGACCTATAAGAAATTTGTCTAGCTATTTTTACGTATGACTCATAAAATAGATTTTAATTGCTCTAGATTCATGGAATTCCTCAGGTGGAATGGTACTCTGAGATCAACTAGTGTCCACCCCACACCTGATGAAGATTCTCTGTGATAATCTCTCCTTGCACTGCACTATCATTCATCCATGTGGATATTCCTCAGCCTTATTCAGAATACAGCAATCTTGGTCTGTTGCAGGATTTACATCAGAGAACTGATCTGACCAGTTTCTCATGCATTTCCAGTCTTATCTTCTAAAGTCAATGGTCCTCATTGCTTCAGTCTGGTGTTATGAGAGCATTTATTTGGCATTATACATATAAAATTACTTAGGGGATGCCTATAACCCCTACAAATTTCCTTGGGTCTGCAGGATGTTTGTTCTGGGAATTATGATACCCTTCCTGGATCCTTATTTTCTTTGATTTAAAAACAACATAAGCCTGGATTGTTTAAAATTGGCTCTTAGATCTAATTTCTAAGCCTCTATATTTTTTGAGCTTCTCCATATTTTGACTTTATATTGCTTCATCTTTCATATCACACAGGGACAAAGGGGATTTTGGGTTGTGAAGTAAGTACATGCTAAAAATGTCCCTACAAACAGCTGCTGACAGTCTTGGCAGATTTTCTGATAAGCAATGCTTAAGAGACAAATGTCCAGTGTGGGATATCATGACTAGCTAAACTGCACGAAATGTTAAAGCCATGATAACGATCATTTTCAGACACATTTGGGGACACCTGACACTGGCAGTCTGACGTTCCACACTGTGTGGTCCCGAATGAGATAGATCAACCTGGGAAAATAACTTGGAACTGAAAAGCGGATATGGCAGAAGTAAATTTGGGGAAAGGAAGAGAGGAGGAAGATACAATAATCATAATAAATAACAAGACACAATTCTCTAGTGTTTTAAAACTTAAAGAATCAGGAAAAACTAGGTTGAAATTCTCCCTGTGAGACTGGCTTTGTGACTCTAGGAAATTCATTTAATCTCCCTGTGGTTCACCCACCTCCTTAAGACATATCTTCTAAGTCAGAGGTGTCAAACTCATGGCCCAGCAAACTACATGTGGCCTGTAGAACTCTGGGATGCAGGCTGAACCAAATTAAAATAAAATTGGGAAAAGTTTAACAGAAACAAGTAAAAACACAATACAATATAGATAAATTTAATTTGTGGTTTTCTAAGTCAATATGTGGCCCAGAGAGATTCATTTCTATTTGAATTGGCTATTACTGTTCTAAGTTATAGATGGATGGTAATCCATGTTGATGAAGAGAAATCAGATTTTTTTTTTGCCTTATTGACATATTTAAGATTAATAATGTGCTTTCTCCAAAAGAAACATTCCAGTTCTACATATTCAATTAAACTCAGCAAAGATTCATAAGTGCCTGCTCTGTGTAAGACATTGTCCTGGGAGCTGAAGCTGGAGATACAAAGACATTCCTATCCATGAAATTACATTCTACTAAAAAGTAACAACATGAAGATAAATAAACAAGGTAATTTAAGGAGGAAGAAGACAGTAATTGCTAGGATGATAAAGGAAGGCTTCATGAAGGATCGAAGCATCCAAGGTAAACTTTGAGGGACAGTAAACTAAAGGAGAGATTGAAAAGAGAGTGAATTTCAGGCATTGTGGATAGCTTGTGCAAATACATGGAAGGAGAAGATGTAATGGTTACACAGTCATTGGCAGAGCTAGGACGTCAATATTTTGAAGTCAGAAGTTGTTGGCTTGGATCCAGAATCTGATCACTTCCATTCCGTGTGACCTAGAACAAGTCCTTTAAGCCTTGTGGGGCTCAGTTTGTCTATCTATAAAACGAATAGGTTTGAACAAGATGAGTTCTAAAGTCCACACTATGTGTGTGTGACCTTTGGTAAAGTCACTTAATCTCCTAGGACCAGAGAATCTTCACCTATAAAAATGAAGGGACTGGACATACGACCTCTTTGGTCCCTCCCAGCTTTTAAGTCATGATACTCTGGATATGGATGTAGTATAATGGGTATACAAATGAATTAAAGGGACAAAAACTTGAGAATGACAACCAGGTAAGGAACAAAGACAAAATGTTAACTTGGAAATTTCTTAAGAAAAGAACATTCAGATTTTGTAAATAATGATGAAGATGATGATGTTTTTCGAAATATTGTTGTAATTATAAGAGGATTTCAATACAGAGCCCCTTAGGCTAAGTGGTTCTAATGCCCATATACATGTAAGCACTGACAGATAATTTGCACTTTTTCACTGTCCTGGCTCATTCTGAATCCTGGGTCAAGCATGTAAATGACCATGGCTCTGATTGGATGAGGCTTGCCGTACCTATTTCTGGAGTTCCTGATGAAGAACTGGAACCCTTACCTAATTTTTGGTCCCAACAAGGAAACTCTTCCACTTGAATCTGGTATGGTAAGTGCCACCCCCTCCCCACCCCCACCCCACCCCAGATTCTCTGTATTACATCTGAGTCTGATTAGGAATGCTATCTCCTGTATCTGATACTGATGACCTGTTCTCACCCAAGCCCATCTTTAAGGTATAAAAACTTCTCTGCTCAGACCTCACTCTGAGATCTTTGCTACTGTACACATCTCCCTCAAATGAGTGACTCTGACCCTATGTGTGGCCAGATCTTTGATTCTGTATGGATGCTGATGTTCTTGTCTACTTGCTGCATTCCATTGTAATGAAGTTCACTATTTTACTAGCTTCTTGAGCACCAATTTTCTGTACATTCTCTAATCCTAGCTGGGAAGTCCAAATGAAGTTTTCCTAACAATGATGGTAATGATGGAGATAATATTAGCTGGAATTTATATGATGCATTAAGGTAGACACAGCATGTTATAAATATTGTCATTTGATCCTTACAAAAACCCTGGGAGGTTGGTGTTCCTATCGCCATCATTTTACAGATGAGGATACTGAAGCAGAGGCTAAGTGATGTCCAAGTTCATACAAGAGCTCAGTGTCTGAGATAGACTTGAATTCAGGGCTTCCTGACTCCAGGTCCAGTTTCTGTACCACTTAGATAAATCAGAGCATGTAAATTACATGCAATTCATATACAACCAGTTATGTGCATCCCTTTCTCTCTTTATACCCTAACTACTATAGAGACTCTAAAAAGGATTTAATTTTCAAAAAAATTTGTGACAGTAATCAAATATTTTGGTTTTATTTTTGGACAAGGCAAGATAGCTGGTGGGGAGCTGCAGAAACAACTTTGTAAATATGAAGTGTTTTTAGCCCCATTTGCAAATAAGCACAGTTAAACACGGAAGAGAAACTTATTTTTGCCATAATTGATATTTTTTTAAGAAAGAGAGTGTTTGTATGGATGAAAACCCAAAGTCTAGCATGCCGATTTAGGCTTTCTGTTCATCTCCAATGAATAGACCTAGACCTTTTCATGTACACACATGCCAAAATGTAGCGCACTTATTACCTAGACCTTGGCAAATCTTTGTTGCTTATACCATCTCATTATTTATTGTCACAGCAATAATAGCAATAAAACCACTTTGTAATTCTACAACAGTGTGCTCAGAGAAAGGCATCCTATGAATACAAATTAGATTCTTATTTAAATTGTTTCAACCAATAAAATGCATTGACTTACTGATCTCTTAGGTGTCCGCCTTTTTTGTTAGTATCTAGTTTTCACCTGTTTAAGAGGGACAGACCCACTCTAGTCCAATCCAGTTGCAAATTCAATATCCCAATATAATGTCAGCATTATTTAAAAATAAGTTTTTATGGAAGACTTTTCATTCCCTCCAGTTTCACAGCTTTCCCCAATCCCTCCTTCTCTCAAAGAGTCACTGTTTATAAGAGTATTTTTAGACAATAAAAGAAAAATAAAAGAAAAAAACACCACAATCAATCAATATATTGAAAAAGTTGCCAAGTATGAGCAATGCTTGAGGACTTCTCACCTACATTTATCTTAAGATAAATTCCTGGATGAATGATTTGATGACATTAACCCACCAACCACTACAGTTATGCCTTGTTTTATTTCACTTCATTTTATTTCACTTTGTAGATTTGTATTTTTTTTTTATAAAATGAAGGTTTGTGGCAACCCTATGTTAAGCAACTCTGTAGGTGCCATTTTTCGAACAGTATGTGCTCACATCATGTCTCTGTGTCACATGTTGATAGTTCTCATAATATTTCAAGCTTTTGGTTATTTTTATATCTGTTACGGTTATCTGTGTTTAGTGACCTTTGACCTTATTGTTGTAATTATTTTGGGGCACCACAAGCCATACTCATTAGATAATCGATAAATTTTGTGTGTTCTGACTCCTCCACCAACTGTCCATTCTCCATCTGTCTCCCTCTCCTGGACCTCCCTATTCCCCAAGACTCAAAAATATTGAAGAATATTACATAAACTTAGTTAATAAGCAATTGTAGGATTGAGAAGATAGACTCCAATTTCCACACTGAGTAAATAAAATGCCATCAAACAACATCACATAATACACAGAAATCTTTTATGAAAGGAGGGCTCAATCGATGGAGCAAACTTCATTCTTGTCTTATTTTAAGAAATTGCCACAGCCACCCCAACCTTCAGCAGCCTCAACCATGAATAGTCAGAAACCATCAACTCCAGCAAAATGATTGCAACTCAATGAAGGCTCAGATGATGGATAGCATTTTTTAGCAATAGAATATTTTTAAATTAAGGCATGTACATTGTTTTTAGAAATAATACCATTGCAATACTTAATAGACTACAGTGTAGCATAAACATAACTTTGATTTGTACTGGAAGATCAAAAAGAAGATTGTGTCACTTAGTTGTGATATTTGCTTTATTGTAGTCATTTGGAAGTGAATTAGCATTTATTCAGATTCCTATAATATGCTTAGGACTGTGTTAGGGATTGTGGAGATACAGATATATGATACAGCAAGAAATCATCTATATGATAGAGTCCTAAAGTTGGAGTTCAAAAAGACCTGAGTTCAAATCTTACTTTAGACACTTAAGAGCCATGCAATCTGAAGAGAATCATGTGGTCTAAAGCTTGGAGAGACACCAGAAACCACCGAATCCAACCTCTCCTTTTACAACCGAGGAAACCAAAAATTCAGTGGCACTGGATGATCTGCCCAAAGTTACAAGAGGGAGGACCTCTCTGAGGCTAGTTTCTTCATTAATTATATGGAAATAGGAAAAGTATTTATCCCATATGATGTCTGTAAGGCTCAAATAAGATAGTACATTACCAATGCTCCCTGCTCTCAGACAGTTTACATTTTATTGGGGTAGACAATATCTATGTGCATTTGGCAAACACTTTTCTTAAACTAATTCTAAGAATTAAAATAAATTCTTAGATGACTTGGATGACTGTTTGGTACTCATTTGAAGACCCAAACAGTTTACAGCTGTAGCTGAGCATTTAGCGTGGAACTTTTCCTCATCATGGAACCAAGCTGATGTTCATGTGTGAGCCTCTGCTTTGAAAGGAGGGAAGGCAGTGGAGGAGAAAAATCCATCCTATTAAAGGCACCCACATCTCTGTTCTCAAACTAATCTGCCATGCAGTAGCTTCACTACATAATGAGTGAAACAACAGCGCATAATTAGGCATCACCTAATGACAGCCTGAGCTGTTAATCAAACAATAATTCTGTGGCTTGTCATAGAAGGAGAGTTCAGGTTTATCTGTAGTTTTTTTTTTTAAGTTACTACAAACTGCTAGGTAAGTCAAGTTCCGGAAATAGAAACATCAAACTGGAGCTTCATAATCTTTTCTTTCTAACTGAAATAATGTGCCTATTCATCCTTTGAGGCTGTCATTCCTGCTCAGAATTGAATTCAATGTTTTTTTTTCAGCTTTTTCATCATTGAAGGCATATTAGTCTAGTGGGAAAAGCAGAGAAATGAGAGTCAGAAAGACCTGGCCTCTAGTTCCCATCTCCAATTGGCTCTTTCATTAGGTAGCTTTCACCTTTCAGTGCTTCACTGTTTCCATCTGCTTTTTAAAAAATTTATATATGAAATTCTTAAGACCTAGGGAGCTACCTGAGGCACAAAGAAATGATATGACTTATTCAGGGTCAATCAATGACAAAGCACTTATTAGGCAAGATCTGGATTTCTTTAAGCAATGTAGTAATCCATAGGTTTTGGGACAGTGGATACAATTGGGCTTGGAGTTAGGAAGATCCGAGTTCTGATGTGGCTTTAGACTTTTGCTAGCTATGTGACCCTGGGTAAGTCACTTTATCCCAGTTTGCCTCAGTCACAAATCTGCAAAATGGGGACACACCGGGAAAGGAAATGGCAAATCACTCCAGTATCTTTACCAAGAAAACCCCATGGACAAAAAGTTTAAGGGGTCATGTGGAATTGGACATGACTGAGCAACTGAACAACAATAAGAAATGTGTAAGTTTACAGAGGATCCAGCTGAGACTCTTTGGTGCGGCTATAGTCACAGGTCTGGACTCAACTCTCACTTCAACTCTATTATCTATATGCATAGAAGACTGAGGAGCAGTTTATCATTCAGCTGCACATGTCTTCAAAAGTTTTGCTGTTCACTGTTCAGAGCTAGGTGAGTAGGAGACTGCAGAGTGCTAAATGGAGAAAAATAACTCTGGTCTCTTTTAGAGATGAGCTTAGTATATTATTCAGGCAAATGAAACTAGCTAAATAAGGCTGAAGAGTCAGGGGATAGAGGTAGTCCTATAGGGAGATATACTTTAAAAAAAGCTGATATAAGACACTAACTATACCATCCTAAACATCATCTGCTAATTTATTGTAGATTGTCATCTCATGGGTTTAGTTTTATTTATTTATCTTTCCTGAATGAATATGTAGATCTATAAGGAGAGGCTTTGAACATGTAAAGAGAATTATCTATAGCTTTGCTATAGATAATTTAGGCCTCTAAATATTTAAAAATTAAAAAAAAAACATATTTGGACCATAGTAGTGCTGCAATCTGGTTTGGGCCAGAAATATAAATGGATTTGCTGGTTTGTGTCTTTTCTGTAGAGAAGATAGAAAGTACCTGACCTTTTAGTAGGTTGAGCTTGGGAGAGGGTTAGTGCTAAGTTATCACTGGAAAATCCTCTGTGGTGGGTCAATGGGGGAGCCTGGCCCTGTGTGCTAGGGATTAGCAATACTTTATTTTGACAAGCTAGGCAAGTTCTTTGGCCTGACGAATTGTATGTCCTTGGGAAAAAATTGCATAAATAATCTCCCCCTTTAAAGTATCCTTTATTCTGACCATTGATTTTTCACTCCTTCCCCATTTGTTTTATTCTTATCTTTCATTTCATATTATTTTCTTGGCTGCATGACCCATGTTGTGACAAAGACAAATCCACCACAGGCACAAACATACACATATTTAGATGCATATTTTCATACTTGCCCATGATTCTCCCACATAAATCCCTTATCCTCCCACCCCCCTCATACATCTGGGAAAGGATTGTCTTTTATAATTTAGTATGGAGGGAAAACCTATGAAGATGAGAGGAAGACCATGAAGGAAGTAGTTAGGAGTGAGAATGAGGAAGTTAAGATCGAGATGGAGAGTTCTTCCTAAGATTCTGATGGAGAAATCTTCATTGACTAATCACTATCAATTTTGAAGCTTTCAAGTGTTGAGCATCCAGGAGGATTTTTTTTCCTATTCTTTACCCCCTTCATATAGAGTACATGCAAGAGGAGGATAAATTGCTCACTAACCTACTTCTATTTCTGGACTTGGTATATTGTCAAGCAATCAATAAGCATTTATTAATCTCTTACTATGTGCCAGGTACTTTACTAGGTTCTGCAGGAAGAAATACCAAAAAAAAAAAAAATTAAGTAAAACAAGCTGTACTGTCAAGAAACTAGCAGGGGAGACAACAAAACATATACTTATATGCAGAATAAGGAGAATGAATACAAATAAATATAAATTATTTTAATTCAAGGAATGTCTATTTAAGTGGGAAGGCACTAGTAGCTGGTGGTAGATAAGAAGGTTTCATATACAAGGTGATGTTTGAATCTTGAAGAAAGGGATGGATTCTACGAGGCAGGAGTAAGGAGGGAGTACACCCCGGGCCGGGGATGGCCAGAGCAAAGGCATAGAAATGGGAAGGTAGAGAGTTGTATGTGAAAACCAGAGAGACAGTCAGTTTGACTGGATTACAGGATGCAGAAGGGAAATATCATAGACTTAGAGATGGAAAGGACCTCACAGGTCAGTTATTCCAACCCTCTCACTTCAAATAAGGAGAAATAAGCCCAGAGAATGTAAGTGATTTGTCTCAGGTCACACAGATAGTTAAATTCAAACCTAGCTTGTCTGCTTCCAAATCCAGTCATTTTACATTGCACCATACTGCTAAATCCCAGAGTCAAGGGGGTTTCAGTATCTGCAGGACATTCCTTTTCTTCTCACCCTTTATTTCTAATCAAAGAAATCGTTTGCATCCCAAGGCCCCATAAAAACTTGGGACCTGGGCCTCTTGGCACAATTTCCTTATCGTAAGATCAGCTCTAATTTTACAGCTTATTTATTAAAAGTTTAGCTCCTGCCCTTCTGTTACTCTTTCCCAAAGAGTACAGTACCGAGGGAAAAATAAAACAAAAAGAAAAAAGAAATCTTCCTGTGGTGGAAATTGAGGGAAAGTGTATGCCCAGTGAGCGAGAAGCAATGAGAAGCAGTGATGACTCGTTATTGTTATTTCCACAGAAAAAAAGTAGTCTGAAGAGGTACAATGGGTCTCTGAAGAGCCTGTTGTGCATGAACGGAAAAGAACAAAAGAATCCTTTCTAGAAGTCTTACCAAGAGTTGAGATAAAAATGAGAAGCATTCCCCTAAAATGGGAGTTGTGAATTAACAGCTATCAGCTGAAGTGGGCCTTACCGCTGAGAAATGGGCTTCTTACTAGCATCTGAAATCAGCGCTGCTACTCTCCAAATACAATCACAGAGGCTTTTCAGAAGGAGACTCTTGCAGTCACTGCCTCATCTTTAAACCTTGATGATAATTGTTTATTCACAGGTCCCAGTGACCTAAATGAATTTACTTTCAGGGAATAGTGGAGATGGGTGGGTTCACAAAATGAGCCACTTAATCTGGGCCTTTCAGGGAGTTAGGAAAAACCCAACTTTTGCAGTTGGCTGGAAGCAAAAAGTCTTTATTTTTGTCTTTCTGTTTGAGTTTCTGAATTTTTGCTTGCCATCACCACTGTGTTCAAAAACAACTGATGGCATGATTGCTTGACTTTCCCTGACTGATGGATAGCCATTGAGGTCACTGGCAGGGGACCCTGTGCCATGAAGACGTCACATTAGGCACGGTGTAGGAATAAAAGTTACTTCTCTTATTGAAGTTGCTCTCTGGTGCAGATAAATACTATAGCCGTGATAACAATTGCTATTAATGAAGACTCCTTTTCTCCCCAATCAAGGATATCTTCCCAAGTTCACATTTCTTCCAGAAAAGAGGATGGTTTGGGTTATATGGATCTGCCTTTAATGGGTCAAAGATCAAGTTTTGTAGTTATTAACTATTCAATTGATTTTGTTCGTACATTTAATCTGACTGTTAATAAATCAACAAATATTTATTAGGTAACAAACTAGCACTGTTAAATGCAGAAAAAGTATAAGACATGCAGGGGTATATAATGAGAAGAGCATTGAAATGCAAGTCAGGAGACCGGTTCTCATCTTGGCTTTCACAATAACTGTCTTAGTTTCACCATCTGTGTATGTGAACTAGTTGAGCTCTTTGGATTCTCAAACATAACTCTTAGGGGGATGGGACAGAACTGTAGCCTTTCACAAATATGTAACCTAGATTGTATCTAAATTACCCACAATAGACAGTTGAATTCCCCTATCCAGAACCATCAAGAAACAAAAGACACCTGGGGTAAGGGAAGGAAAGGAGATGAACTTACATCTCAATAAACTTTCTCCAGGATAATCTCCAGCTAACCTTATAAGGAGGTCAGCTCAACAACAGAACACGCAGAACATGAAAAACTCCAGGTTACTAACATTGAATATAGGTACAACTGCAGTTTTTCCTGCATGCTCAGGTCTTAATTGGTATAGTTCCTTGCTTTACCACTAAAATTCTACTTGTAGTCAATGGGGTCATGGTCAGTCCTAGGTCCATTTCCATTAACCATCCCTTTCCTTTCTTATATATCCCAGCTAAAAACTGACTCTATGATAGCATGATGATATATTGGCTTGTTCCCTCTCACCTCCATGACTCTGCTGGATTCCCCTAGGAATCACGCTAATACTAGCTCTAATAATCTGTGATCTGCATCCTTTCATGCTACAGGGCTTGCCTATAGGAGTTACAATGTGGTTGAAGAGTCAAGAAGTATATAGATAAAACAGGAGTAGGGGCACTAGCATTATGTATGGGTATCATTGAATCACAGAAATTTCAGAGCTGGAAAGAACCTTGGAAATCATCTAATACTTTATATCCTTTTGTTTTTGCAGATGAGGAAAATGAGGCCTAGAGAGGAATTTGATTCCTATCTCAGACACTTATCAGTTGTATAATCCTGGGGAAATCACTTAAATTATTTGTGCCTCAATTTTCTCATTTTAAAATGGGGCTAGCAATAGCACCCAACTTCTACAGTTGCTGTAATCAAAGGAGTTAACATAAGTAAGAAGCTTTGAAAATCTTAAAGTTTTTAATTTATGAATGTCAATGTTATTGTTTATTGTTATTCTAAAAACTTGGCCAAAGTTGTACATCAAGTTTGAGGTTGACCTCATGACTCAAATCCAATCCTTCTGACTTTTAATTCAGTATTCTTTCCACTACACTTAACTTATACATGGTAAAGAATTAGAAAATAGGACAATTTGGGGTGCTAACTGCACAGTAATCAAATCTATGCTGCCATTGCTTCAGAAACAGGAGTGCCAATTGACTGCCCTCAATTTACCATTCCTGTGACTTTTCATATCAAAACTCACCTCCTTGATCACCACTCCCCTTTATGTGTTATCTAGTATGATGTAAACTACTTCTGGAAATGGATCTAACCCTACTAGAAAGAAATTTGAAACTATATGAAGGAAATGATTAAAATGACCATGTTCCTTGACTCATAGATTATATTCCTAAGCATATATTTCAAAGATCAATGATATAGTATACATAAACATATTTATAGTAACACTCTTTTGGTGACAAAGAAGTGGAAACAAAGAAGAAATATCATCAAATGGGGAATGGATGAACAAATTGTGGTACATAAACATAATGAAGTATTATTATGCTGTAATAAATGAAGGCTATGATGAATTCAGGAAAGAATTGGGAGACTTATATGAACTGATGTAAAGAGGAGAACAAGAAAAACGAAAATTCCCAAGGACCATCTAAAGAAAAGCACAACCAAAACAACAAAAAGAGTTGAATCCAATAGTGCAATAGTGAACAGGGGCACTGAGGTGGTGCAGTGGATAAAGTTCTGGGTCTGGAGTCAGGAAGACTCATCTTCCTGAGTTCAAATCTGGACCCAGACACTTACTAACTCTGTGACCCTGGACAATTCACTTAACCCTGTTTGCTTCAATTTCCTCATCTGTAAAATAAGCTGGAGAAGAAAATGGCAAAACACTCTTATCTCTGTCAAGAAACCCCAAATGGGGTCATGAAGAGTTGGACATGATTGAAAAACAACCAGTAACAAATGCACAATTACAATGATGGAATTTATGCCCAAAGGAGAGATGAGAGTACACTTTTCTGCACCCTTCTTTGTAGAAGTGAGAGGATTAGGTTGTAGAATACTACATTTACTATCACACTTTTATCAATATGTTCGTTACTTTTATGATTTTTTTTTGTTTTTTGTTAATTCTTTGTTATAATTAAATAACTTGGAAAGAAAGGAAGAAATGATACACTGGAAAATGTAAGTGATATAAAGAGAAAATATTGATAAAATTTTCCCAATTAAAATAAGATTCTTGAAGAAAGAGGATGTCTCATTTTTACATTTGCATTTTTGCATAGCACTTAGCAATAAGTAAACTTTTTTTTCACTCATTCATTCATGTGACAGAGAATACATGCAAAAAAGAGTTGAATGAGGGAAGAGATCTTTGTGAATTGGTACCATCAGGGTAGGCTTTACAAGGGAATGGAATATGAGCTTATGGAATAATTAATATATCATAGATTTTATAAATGGATGGAGCTGATGGTGGGAGGAGGGGGTTATTGCAGAGAAGGGGACAGCGTAAGATGTTTAACCACATAGAAAGTGAAGTATAATATGGTGTATTTAACTTCATGACTCTGAAATATAACAAAGGAATTAAAAGGCAGACATTGTGGATTGCTACTAGAGACTTATTAGCTGCCCCCAATGACCTTTAGGGAAGTACTTTCATGCCACTTTTGCACAGGCCAGCATCCTAATCTTGTCAAACATTTCTATTTGCTCCTTTCACAGACTCTTTCAGTTGGACAATCTTTTATTCTGGTGAACACAGAACTGTTAGTTTCAGCTGATTATGTCATAGCTGTAGCTTTGGAAGAAGCTCAGCACTTTTGGAAATAGTTGAATTTTTTTACAGTTACCCAGTTCAACTAACCTTTCAATCTATTTTAGGTCCCTTCCCCCTGTCTTAAACTGCATGTTTCTGAGTTTTCAAAACTGCTTATTCCAATAATCCTACTCTAAGCTTTTCCCCCTTGGTCTGATATTATAGCTAAGCTTTGCAGAATATTATAAAAAACAACAAAGTCAGCAAAATAGTGTTTCATCTCTTCCATCAATGCCAGTATAGCCTATACACTGGGATTTTCTGTGGCCTTAGAATGCTGGGGCTATCTATTTTATTAGACAAGGCTGTAGAGTGGAGCAAGGATCTCAGCTTTGTTAGGGCACAGATGCCATTGGATGCCAGGGATGACCCTCTATGTTTCAGTAATCAGAATGCAATCAACTGAGGTTGCTTCACTTTTTATTAAACTGGCTTTAGAAATAACAATTATCTGACTCAAACTATATAGACATGCTCTTGTGTTGACATTGCACCAATAATTCAGCAAAATCACTTTAATGCATTAAAACAACAACAGTTCGGTTGGTTATTTCATGTAGAGAAACAATTGGTTGATTGAGCTTTACACATTACAGTTAATTGTTTTGTTCTCAGTCTTTGTTATTGGGATTTGATTTTATTATAATGCCATATATCTAGTTAAGATATTCTGTAATTTGATAATAGCTAATTAGCTTCTACATAGTTCTTACTATGTGTCAGATACTCTGCAAAGCACTTTACAAATATTACCTCATTGAATTCCCACAGCAACCGTAGGAGGTAGGTACTATTATAATCTCCATTTTACAGATGAGGAAACTGAGGCAAACAGAATGAGTTATCCAGGGTCATACAGCTGATACATGTCTGAGGATAGATTTGAACTCAGATCTTCATGACTCTAGGCCCAGAGCTTTACCTATTAGGCCACCTAGAAATTATAGTTTGCATTTTGATGCATAATAAACTTGTTCATGTATTTTGATGACCAAATAGATATTCAAGAGAAATATAAGCTTCCTGAGAGTAGATAATTTGTCATTTTAAAAAAATCTTTTTACTTCTATCATCTAGCATAGCATGTTGCACAAAACGAGTACTCAGTGAGTACTCAAAATGGGCACTCATTGTTCATCGAATGGAGGGTGAGATATATGGGATAGCAGTGTGATTGGGAGAAGTTAAAGGTATAGTCATAAGAAAGTCATAAGAAATTTTATTGTTTTAGTCACCAGGTATGCAAATAATTCTTCTTATCACAGAGCCAAATACACCAAATGTATTAAGTATCTAGGGTATGCAGGAATATAGAGCACTGTAGCTGCTTATGGGGAAACAGAAGAACAAGCATTGTATCATCTTTTACCCCTACTCTCTGGTGGTCATTATTTGCTATTTCATATGGCCTTGTGTATACTAAAAAATAAAAGGGGGTAAGGGTGGTGGTGAACAAGTACCTGCTTTTGGATAAGAATATATTCCATTCCTGCATAACCAACTGAGACTTCTAAAAAAATGACTGAGTACAAGAGACTCAAACCAATCTTGGAAACACACTCAACAAAAATAATGTAAACTTTAGCTATACCTTATAAACCAGCAGAATTTGAAATATTGATATTTACAAAATTTTATAATAAGCCAAGTAAGCAAATATCACATTATTATACTGCAATAGAATGTAGTTCCTTTATAACTTGATGATAATATTTCCAGTCTACTTCTTTTGTATAATATTTCTTTTTTTGGACATTGCTTTCTAATTTCTTCTGTATTTCTGACCACTTTTCTCAATTTTCCATGCTAGATAATAATTTGTATAATTTTCTTTAACTGTAAATACCATAAGACATTGTCTTGGGTCCTCTTCTCTAAATTCTCTCTCTCAGTGAATTCTTTAGTGGCACAGCTGGTGTATCACTTAGGGTTGTTAAAAGCAGTATGTATAAATATCTATGTCTATATCTATGTTTTGTGATCAGATAATGGGGATATTAGAAGCTGTGTTTGGATTCAGGAACTGAAAACTAGGAATTGACTGATTCCTTCAGATGCAGAGGTCCATAACACTCCTTTCTTCTGCTGACCCATGGTCAAAGTCAAAGGAAGGAAGCCAGTTCCTAACCAAGCAAAGGTCAACCTAGTATAACTTGCTTTACATTTCAAAAGATGTAACCTAATCATCCAATTGAAATTATACACACAGGCAGGGGCAGAGCCAAGATGGTGGAGTAGAAAGACACACATTTGGTAGCTCCAAACCCACAGCCCATGGATTTCCTTTAAAAAGAACTCCCAACAAATTCTGGAACAGTGGAAGCCGCACAGCAACACAGTGAAGGAGATTTCCATTCCAGAGAGCCCTGAAAAACCGATCCCAAAGGTCCATCGTGCCCCGGACGGAAGCAGAGCCCTCCCCTGCCCTGCCCTGGCCATGTGGCACTGAGAGGAGTGAGCAGATCTGAACAGGCATCAGGGACGGAACCTCCAGCGGCCACGAAGGTCCCTCCACCCATGGACTAGTAGGTCAGTGAGAGAGATGGGTTGAGAGGGGAGCAGGGTGGCTCCAGGACTCAGGCCCCCACGGGAGGCAGCGGCAGAGGCAGTGGCAGCGGCAGCAGGTGGCCAGAGGCTCCTAGAGCAGGCAGGAGCCCGGCAGTAGCTCCATTACGAAAGGTTTCTGCATAAACCCCCTTAGGGAACTGGGCCTGGGAGGCGGCCCTGCCCCGACCTGAGCACCAGCAGATAAGTTCCCATTGAATAACAGCCAGGCCAGCCACCAAAAGCCCTGAGGCTGGGGAGCAGCATTTGAATCTCAGACCCCAAGCACTAGCTGGGCGGACCTAGGCCAAGGTGGATCTCAGAAGTCAAGTAACTGGCTGGGAAAATGCCCAGAAAAGGGAAAAAAACTAAGACGATAGAAGGTTATTTTCT
>CM053774.1:61353189-61411067 GCA_028658325.1 Potorous gilbertii | reverse complement strand
GTATGAAAAACGGGTCAATACCTTAATAAAGGAGACCCAAAAAAATGCTGAAGAAAATAACACTTTGAAAAATAGGCTAATAACTCAATTGGCAAAAGAGGTTCAAAAAGCCAACGAGGAGAAGAATGCTTTCAAAAGCAGAATTATGATTAGATAATATTCCTGACTGTCTCCTTCTGCATAACCTTTCTGGGTTTGTGATAGTGCTTTCTCTTAGTTCTCCTTCTAACGTTTCCTCAGTCTCCCATGATAGATGATAATCTGTATAATCTTCTTTAACTGTAGCTTCTTGTCCTGTGCCCTCATTTCTTCTCTCAATTCTCCCTCAGTGAATTTTTCAACTCACATGTGGTTAATTATCATCTATGTGTTCCAGCCTTAGGGTCTTTCCTGATCTCCACATTTACATCATCAACCGTTAGATAGTAGAAACTGGATATTCTATAAGGAATCATAAACTCACAGTATCCAAAAGTCAAGTTAACAGCATTTATGAAGTACGTAAAGACAGTTTGTTAGTTATGGATATACAAAGAAAGGACGAACAAATTCAAAATAGTACCCACTCTCAAGGTGCCTCTAGTCTTATGGGGGAGATAACATGCAAACAAAAAAGATATACAGAGGATGTACCCCTCAGGGTTCTGTTCTGGGTCCTCTTCTCCCTCCATGCTACGTTACTTGGTGATCTCATCAACTAACATGGATTTAATTATCATCTCTATGCTGATGATTCTCAAATCTCTCTATCCTGCCCCAACCTCTCTGTTAACTTCCAACTCCAACATCTCACAATTTCATCTCTAATTTCACATTTCCAACTGCCTTTCAGATATATCAGACTGGAAAGTCCAATAAATATCTATCAACTCAATATATCTCAAATAAAACTAATTTTCTTTCTCACTAAACCACCCTCATCTCCTAGCTTTCCTATTATTGTAGAGGACAAGTTCATCTTTTCAGTCTTTAGGCATCATCGTAGATTTCTCACTGGCTCTTACTCCCCATAGCCAAACTGTTACCTAGGACTTCTGATTTCTTCTTTTCAATATCTCTGAAACATCTCCCCCTTCCATTCTTTGACACTGCCATCACTGGTGGAGGCCCTTTATTACCTCATACCTCAATTATTGCAATAACTGGATAGTGATTCTGCCTGCCTCAAGTCTCTCCCCATTCCAATCTCTTTTTCATTCATCCACTAAAGTGGTTTTCCTAAAACTTAGGCCCAATCATGTCATCCCATAATAAAACTTCAATACCTTCCCATTGCCTCCAGAAGCACAAAGCTCTTTTTAACCTAGCTATTTCCTACATTTCCAGTCTTCTTGCACTTTACTTCCTACCACCTACTCCTCAATCCAGTGACACTGGTCTTTTGACTGTTTTATGAATGGGATGCTCCATCACTTGGCTCCAGGAATTTTCTTTAGCTGTTCTCTATGCCTTGAATGTTCTCCCTCCTCTGTTCTGAGTACTTACCTCTTTGATTTCCTTTAAGTTTAAATTAAAATCTCACCTTCCATAGGAAGCCTTCCCTGAGCCCTCTTAATTCCAAAGTTTTTCCTCTCTTAATTACTTCCTATTTAACTTGTATATAACTTGCTTTGTATCTATCTGCCCCATGTTGTCTCCCCTATTAGCTCTTTGTGGGCAAAGATTGTCTTTTGGCCTTTGTCCACAGCACTTAGCACAAATTTGGCACACAGTAGGACTTAATATGTGTTTATTGATTGATTGAAATTGGGGATTGTCTCAGAGAGAAGGAGGAATGGAAATGTGTCTTAGCTAAAATGTGATGGAAGGCAGAGAGTACAGGAGGTGGAGATGAAGTGAGAAAGCATTCCAGGCATGAGAGATAGCCAGGGAAAATTCCTGGTTTAAGGAGATGGAATGCTATGTGTGAGAAGAAGGTCAAAATCATTGGATCACAGAGTACTTTGGATGGTGGGAGAAGAGAAAAGTGGAGGAGTAAAATAAAAAGACCGGAATGGTAGAAAGAGGCTAAGGCATGAGGGGCTTTAAAACCAAAAAAGAATTTTACTTTTGATTCTGGAGGTAAAAGAGTTTCTTGAATAAGGGGGTGACATGGTCAGAACTGAGCTCATCATTATTTACCCAAGCTTACCTCTCTTCCAAACTCCCTTACCATTCATTTTCTTGTTATCGTATTCAGTCATTCAAATTCAAAGCCACAGTATTATCCTTGACTCCTCTTACCCCACATATTCAATCAATAGCCAGATCTTGTCTTTCTTATTTTCATAACCTCTCTCATATTTACTATCATTTTAATCACCCTTCACTAGTTTGAACCCTTATCACCTCTCACTTGGACCATTGCAATAATCTCCTAAATGGTTTTCTTTTCTCAAATCTCCCCATTCCAATCCATCTTCTACAGAATTGCCAAACTGATTTACCTAAAGCCTTCTTCTGACTATGTCCCTCAACTGCATGAGAAGCTCCAATGATTACCTGTTAAATATAGGATAAAATAGAAACCCCACCATTTGTCTTATAGCCTGCCCCCCAAATAACTTTTTAATAAATGTTTATTAATTGATTCAAGGGTTGCTCTGGCTAAAGCAACTCA
The DNA here is from genome assembly GCA_028658325.1 of Potorous gilbertii. Classification (NCBI taxonomy): domain Eukaryota; kingdom Metazoa; phylum Chordata; class Mammalia; order Diprotodontia; family Potoroidae; genus Potorous; species Potorous gilbertii. The sequence continues at coordinate 61,408,468 of CM053774.1, read as the reverse complement.
TCAGTCTTCATCTTCAGATTTAATATTATCATCATATAATAGATTAGGTCCATATTTGAAGTATGGTAGGAGTAGGCAGAGCTTACAGCCCAGTGATATACCTATCAATAATCCAGTGTTAGGGAGATTAGCCATGATAGTGAAAATAATGCAAATGGGCTCTACAAAAGTTCTTGATTAGACTGTCCTGATTATAAAATCCAAGAAAAAAAAATGACAGTCTAGGGTGAGGAGTAACTATAGGCCTCAGTCTGGGTACCAAGTTATTATTAACTACAGAAGCAAACCAGGAACAAAGCAAGGTCTTGTATCCATCCCCAAATCCAATCTAAAAGCCTATAACAAAATAACCAGGGCAGGATACTCAGACCAAAGGAGTAGCTTGAATTTTTGTTATTCTGAATTTGAAGGTATTTCCTAACAGGATGGTGATACCTGAGTCTGGCAACCATCTAGTAGAGCTTCTACTAGGGGAAAGTCTAAAGTTGTATTGTTCCAGCCCCAAAGAAGTTCCAGAACTTGAAGAGTTCAGACCACAGCACTTATATTTCTCTCTAGATCAGAATGCTTTGGCTACACTGAAAGTTTTCAGGTCACAAGCTTGAGATCCTATGATGACACAACACTTAATACTCCAAAAGCAGAGGCAGATTATAAGAAGACACAAAACAGGGCCACACATTGCCCCATCATCCCCTCCAAGAGTATGCAGAGTTTGATCCTAAACCAAAGTCTGAAATCAGAAGGTAAGGCTAAAACTATGAACATATTAAACAAGAATTCCACAACAAAGAGCTATTACAGTGACAATGACACTCAAGATGCAAACCCAGAAGAAGACAGTGACTCCAAAAAGCCTACAAATACAAGCTTAAAGAAAAGCATAGGTTGGGCACAAGTTCAATTAGAATTCCTGGAAGAGATGAAAAAATTTCTTTTCTTTTTAAAACTAAAATGACATTTATAAGTGAAATGAGATTGCTAGAGTGATGAATTGGAAAACAAATGGGAACGCTGGAAAATAATTGGAAAATGAGAGTTATGAAAGACAGAATTAGAGAACTGACAACTTGGTACAAGAGGTATAAAACATTATCCAGGCAACAGACTTCTTGAAAATTTGAATGGAATAATCAGATGTTAATGAGTCTATGAGACAACAAGAAATATTAAAACAAAGTCAAAAGACTGAAAAAATAGAAGCATTATGAGGTATATAAAACTGAACTAATCTCAAAAATCATATTAAGGAGAGATAAATGTAACAATTATTGAATTATTTACAAATTATTGGATTATTAAAATTATTTTTAAAACTAGGACCTATGATCAAAGAGAGACACTAGGCATCATATTTCAAGAATTCATAAGAGGAAATTGCCCATATCCCTTAGAATAAAAGAACAAAGTGAAAACAGAAGGAATCTACTTTTATATCCTGAAAGAAATCCCCAAACAGAGCTCCAGGACCCTAACCAAAGCCCAGAGCTTTTAGGTAAAAGGAAAATTATTACAAATAACCAAAAATGGAGTTAATTGGTAAAAACAAGCAAACAAAAAAAACCAATTTGCTACAAGTTTCTCTCACATTTTCATTTTAAAGATACAATCAATTCAATTCAACATACATTTATTAGGTTATCTACTGTATGTCAGAGCCGCTAGGTGACATTGTGGGTAGAGTGCCTAGCTTGGTATCAGGAAGACTCATCCTGATGAATCCAAATGTGACCTCAGACACTTACCAACAGTGTGATCCTGGACAAGTCACTTATCCCTGTCTGCCTCAGTTCTCTCATTTGTAAAATGATCCGGAGAAGAAATGGCAAACCACTCCATTGCCTTTGCCGTGGAAACTCCAAATAGGCTCACAAAGGGCCAGACATGACTAAAACGATGAAACAACAATAACAGTTGTGACGGAATGAGGGAGAGGGCTGTTAGTTTCTCCTACCCCTTCAACTTACGCATGTCTCTTTCTACATTGACTTAAAAATTATTGAATATTGTCCCCAGTCACTTATTGATGATTCTTTTCATCCTCCCTACCCTCTCCCATCTTCACTTTTGTTACAAGCAAACCTAATCCAATTTCCTGATTTGAACAAGTAAATACCCCCTTCTTTTTCTCTTCTCCTCTGTCTCTGTCTCTATATATTCACATATACATACATACATATATGTGTATGTACATGTGTGTGTATATATATATATATATATATATATATATATATATATATTTATACACACATATATTTCCAAAGGTTATGTTTTCCAGTAAACAGACATGGAAGACAATAGGACTTGCTTACTTCTTGTCATGTTCTGATTTGCTTCTCATAAAAAACCCCTCTTCCTCTGTGTCTCTCAGAGCTCATGATCCCTCACAATTTTCTCTGTTTAAAAGGTCCTTCCTTTATCCCAATAAATAGGTGAGAGGATGGATGGAAAGACAAAATGTAAACTCTTTGGTTCAAAGGAAAACTTCTTATCCCATTCAATCAATTAGTCAATAAGCATTTATCATGTGCTAAGTATTGAGGGTGCAATGAAAAAACAAGAAACAGTCCTTACCCTCAAGGATCACAGATTTTAGTGGGAAAAAAAAGGACAAATTACAGGTATATACAAGATATTTACATAATAGAAAAGGGTAATCTTGTGGAGGAGGATACAGTAACAGCTTTCTGAGGCAGGTAAGACAGTGGAATTGCAGCAGTGAAATTTGAGCTGAACTTCAACGAAAGCCAAGGCAACTAAGAGGTAGAGGTGACAAGTGCAGAGTTTTCCAGATGCAGAGGACAGTCAGTGGAAAGGTAATAGGAGATGAAACTGTAACTACACCAGTGTTCCAAGATTGTACAGTGTATATAATGTATAGTATCCAGGCAAGTAAGGGAAAAAATGCCTTGCAGTGGGTAGTGGAAGCAATACATCCTTTTTACCAATGGACACCTCATTGACAATTTTCTTAGGATGAATCAGCACAAGGAATTGCCAGGAAAAGATAGTTTTCTTCCACCTCAGTTTTATGAGTTCTTCAGAAAGTATTAAGTTCTCTGAAATTTAAAAATAAATTCCATATATTTCAGGAAAAGTTTCTGAATCACATAGTCCCCATTATAAGTGTCTGGATAAAAGTGAAATGCATTGGGGAGGAGAGTGCAACAGGCGAGACCAGGAACAGAGATCACACCGTGGAAAAAAATGGATACCATGTGTAATAGTAGTAAAGATGTACAAATTGGGGGCACAAATTTATACTGATATAAAGGAAACATGGCTTCATTCCTGTTCAATATGCATCTAAAAAGATAACACTAGTTAATACCTAGAGACATCCAAAATAAATGATGCATTTTCATTTACTTTTTCATCAGAATGTGGTGACTTTTATGGAATATTTTGGTCCATTTCCATTCTTAATATAGCCCATAAATTGTATCATTCTGTTGTTTCTGGCCTGACAGAAGTAATAACTTGTTGAAAATCAGTCTAAGCCTGTTCCTTTATGAAAGTGTATGGCATACACAGTTCTATGCTCACTGGAGATTTCTGCAGAATATCACAGATAACTACATTCAGTTTGATTTATTAGTGATTTCCCAAGAATGTGTCTGTAGCAATGTGCTGCTTTGTAAATGGAATATACAGCAACAAAATTCAGAGTTCTCCTAGACACATCAATATATAAATCACTTAAAAGGTTTTAAGTGACCTATCAGAAAAAAAAGCCAACTTACAATCAGAATGGCATATGCATGAAGTGATGGCCAATTGATTCCTACTTCAAATATGCAAGTTTGCCCTATTATTTATGGGCAAAAATTTAATAACCCTTTGAAATTGTCATCTATACTTATTGACTAGAGATTCCAGCCGTCAGTGAAATGAAACACGTGGTTTGTGAGCTGTAGCCTGGCCGTTAGATTGGAGAACATTTTTTTTTCCTTTGACAGGCTTATTTGATTCTTTTTTAGTGCCAGTATGGAGAATGGTAATTAATGGGGTAATAGTTCTCATGAATTTTTGAACCTCTGGAAGTAAGTTTCCCAGAAAATAAGGAAAAGGAATTTCTCTGGTATTGAATTCTTTTTATCTGTACATGGAAGAGTCTACATGGAATAAGATCTACTCTGAAACCCTATCAAGATAGAGGGAGGTTGTGGGTTTACAAAACTTAGGCCAGGAGACCAATAACAAACTCTTAGCAGATCTTATTATGTGGCAAAGACTTTGAGTATGGACCCTATAATGGGTCCCTGAATGTGTTAATTGAGAAACCTACTGCAGAGAGACTCAGTCCCAAGAATATGGGTCATCACATTGAAGCTTTTTATTTTGGCCACGGGAACTTATGTCAGTCGGTGATAGCTAATAACAATAGCTAGCATTTAAATAGCTCTTTAAAGTTTGGGAAGTGTTTTATAGATATTATCTCATTTTATTTTTGAAGAACTCTGGGAGATAGGTGCTACTATTGTTCCCATTTTACAGATGAGAAAATTCAGACAGACAGAGATTAAATGATTTGTCCAGGGTCAAGGAGCTTGTAAGTATCTGAGACTGGATTTGAACTCAGGTCTTCTTAACTCATAGTCCAACATTCTATCCATTTTTGACATAAGTTTAGCAGAAAATGAGGTCGAGAGATCTCTCTGGTATTGAATTCTCTCTTTGTTTTTATATATGGAATACTCCATTGTCATGTTCTACTATGAAACCACATCATGGTAGAGGGTGGATACTAGGTTCATAGAACTTTTGTCAGGAGAGTGTGCCTAGAAACATTTTCTGTAAGAACTGTGTTGACTATTCATACTAGGCATGAAGTCATTTTAAGGGCCTAGTGCATAGTAGTAACCTAATGGATGCTTTTGGATTAACTGATTGAAGTCAAGGGGACTAGCCTGGGGGTGGTACTGGTTGTCAAGCTATTAGGAGATACCCTGTTTTCCAGGACTAAGACCCAGCATGTAAGATGTTCCCTGAGATTGGTATAGGAACAATCCTTGGTGCTTACCCTCTGGATGCTCTCACTGACTGGCAAAATTACACAATTGTTGTATTGCTTTGACCAGCACCAGGTTTTCTCTGAGCACGAGCAAGCTACAGATACTCATCACTTTCTAATCATTAAGCCAGGATATGAATCAAACTTGTCTCATTGTTGCTATCGCCCCTCACCGCCATGGCCAAAGTTCACCATGCAGCCATTGGTGTAAGTACTGAGATCTCACTGCACTGTCTAGGGTCCCTCCACTAGGGGTGGGGTGCTGGCACGTGTTTAATCTGTCTCCTAGATTGCAAGCTATTTCCCTCACTTTGAAATTGAACTTCAGTTTGATTCCTGACTCTATTGTCTCTAGGTTTCTCTGTTCGACTCAGACCACCCACAGGTTAGAGGCTGATGTGGCCCATTCAGATTTGTGCCAAACACTGACTTTTCTACAATGAGAAGCCAATGAAATGTTCAAAGAATTTAGAATGACTATCAAAAACATTTTTACATAGTTCTCTTGCAATTATAAATGGTTACGGTAATTTTTTTTATTTGTGAATTTTAAAATGAATATTCTAAAGTCTAATTTAGTTCTAATTCTTCCTATAAGTCTTATCTTCATTTCATCTGGCTGGACATATTCAGAGCATCCATGGAGCAAAATTTATAAAGAAAGTCTTATCTAAAGTATATCCCTCTCTAGTTAATCACAAAAGGAACATGAAAGTTTTACTTTTTTTCATATTCAACATAGATGTAAAATGTGTGAAATCCTGGAAATACTAAATAAAATATAGTTTCCAGGTGAAATTTTCTAAGAAAAAACAACCAACCAAGCAAGCAAAACCACTGTTTTTTTTTAGTTGGGAACACATAGTTTTGAGGTTTTATACCTTGCAAATTTCTTTAGAACTGATATTCAAATTAAATTGAACTCCAGGACTAAGAAAAACAAGTTATATCCCCCAAATTGTTAATAAGACAGTGGGAAAAGGAGACAGCAGAAAAGTGGGAAAAGAAGGAAAACATAACTTTTTTTCCCTTTCCTATCTCTCTTCATTCTTTTCAGTCTTCTGTTTCTACACCTCAGTTTTCTTTATTTAACTTGCTTAGTGATAATTAAATATGCTTATTCTAGATTTTCTTCCTCCCCTCTTCTTTTTCTTTATCTTTCTTTTTCTATGCCATCTCCTGAGAATATTCAACTTAGTAACTCTAAGGATCCACATTTGTAATTAGAGGAAATTTAAAAGATCCTTTAGTTTAGGGCCCCCTCCCTATTTTACAGATGAGAAAAGTGAGACCCAGAACGATGAAATGGGAAATGGAAAAAAAGAAAGGGAATAAGCATTTATATAGTGGCTGCCATGTGCCAAGCACTCTTAAGTGCTTTACAAATGTAATCTCATTTGATCCTTAGAACAACCTTGTGAGGTAGGTGGCATTGTAATCCCTATTTATATTTGAGGAAACTGAGGCACACAAAGGTCAAGTAGCTTGGCCATGGTCACAAAAATAATAAGTCATACAGCCAAGTCCTCTGATTTCAGATTTAGTGTTCTTTCCATTGCATCCATCATAGTTTTTCTCACATTAGCTAATTTTAAATATATTAAAAGTTGCTAATGCGTATTAAGAGGGATTAGGCTTTTGTTGTTTGATCCCCAAACACAGAATTAGGAGTAATGAATGTCTAGAAATCTCAGGAAGAAATATTTTAGCTATAGTTAAGGAAAATAAATGCCCTCAAATTTAGAGCTGTCCAAAAATGAAATGCTATGCTTAGTTGTTGTTTAGTCATTAGTCATGTCTAAGTCTTCATAACCCCATGGACTAGAGGGTCCATGGGATTTTCTTGGGAAAGATACTGGAGTGGTTTGCTATTTCCTTTTCCAGTGGAATAAAGAGGACAGATTAACAACAGAAAGACAAACCTAGGTTAAATGACTTGCCTAGGGTCACACAACCAATAAGTGTTTGAGGCTGGGTCCCACATGTACAAAAATATTTATAGCAGCTCTCTTTGTGGTGGCCAAGAATTGGAAATCAAGGGGATATCTATCAATTGGGGATTGGCTGAATAAATTGTGGTATAAGAATGTAATAGAATACTATTGGGCTGTAAGAAATGATGAACAAGAGGGCTTTAGAAAAGCCCAGAAAGACTTACATGAACTGATTCCAAGTGAAATGAGCAGGAGAACCTTATATACAGTAACAGTCACAGGGTGTGAGACCTGTTTCAGATAGACAGCTCCTCATAGCAATTCAAGGACCTAAAACATTCTCAAAGGACTCGAAGCAAAATGTCATCCATATCTAGATAAAGAACTATGGATTGGAACATAGAATGAAGCAGACTATTTTATGTTTTATTTTGGTTTTTCTCATGCTTTCTCCCATACATTTTAATTCTTCTATGCAATATGACTAATGTGAAAATGTGTTTAATAAGAATGTATGTGCAGAACCCATATAAGATTGCACGCCGTTTCAGGGAGGGAGGGGAGAAAATTTAAAGACATAGGGAAATGATTGTTGAAAACTTATAACAAATAAATTAATTTTAAAAATGTGATAATAAATGCTTGAGACTGGATTTGAATTCAAGTCTTCTTGAATTCCAGGTCTAATATTATATCCACCGAGTTAGCTAGCTGTCTCCTGAGCTGCCTAGTAGTTTTCTTAGTAGAAGTTTTTTTCATCATTTGTCCAAGAAGTTGTTGAGAGGCTTTCTGTTTCAATGAGGGCTAGCTAGATAAAATCATCTCTGAGCTTTCTCCAGCTTTGAGAGTCTGTGATTTTATGAGTTCATAGCCTAGTAAAAACTGACACCACACTAAGTGTAGGAAGGTAGAACATAAAAATGTAAGTAAATTCCGTGGCACGGTCTAATAGGGGAAAAAAGACATATATAAAGTAGAATATGGTAACTGAATATGAAAATTTTACTCAAAGTAGCATCAGAAAGAGGTTTATAGAAGGAAAAATAATTATTTCTCCTGAGGGAATCAGTGAAGGCCGTGTGAAAGAAGTGGCATTAGGATTTCAACAGACAGATGTGGGAAACAGGGGGCACGAACAAAGACATAGAGGCTTGAAAACATAGGAGAGGCTTAGGAAAGAGCAAGTAATCCAGTTCAATCAGGTGGAAGAGAGGAGGAAGGGAGTGGTATTATAAGACTTTGGGCTGGAAGGGACTTCAGAAGTCATCTAGTTCCAAACCTAATTTTATATGAAAAGAAACAGTCCCAAAAAGGTAAGACATGTTGGCTAAAGTTATTCAGGTGGTAAGTGGAAGAGTCAGTCTTTTGATTCCAAATCCAATCCTCTTTCCATTATTTACTAGTCATGCCAAGGAAAACTAGGAAAGAAGATTTTACAAACCACTCTAAGTGGCCTAGACATGACTGGGGAGTGTAATGAATAAAATCAGTAATCAATGTCTTTGTTTTGTATTGCTTTGCCAATCTATCATCTTAAAAGGAAAAGAAGTAACTGTGATTTATAGTAAGATTATAGTCCCAGGTATAAATCTGTGTATTACAGAAACTGAAAGGTAGTCCCAGAGAAATCCCTGTGTTAAGTCCATCTTAGGAATCCTACCATAACATCAAAGGCAATGAACTGATTTATTGTAACAACATCTGTAATAAGCTCCATATGGAGACGTCATAGCCTGCTTGAGGCCCAAGCCTGCTTGAGTAGATGGGTATTGACCATTTACGTCATAACCAGCCCATCTGCACCAACATGAACCAAGAGAATTATAAATAAATGAATACTGTTATTTGGGGTCTCAGACTGTACTGGTAAGACTGTAGACCACACCTTTATTTCTTTTAATAGAAGTTGGTGTCTTTGACCAGAAAAATCTTCCCAGTTTTCTTTTTTATTTGAGGAGAAAATGAGGATCCATTGAGTTCTAAGGAGGACAGTGACACAGCCAGTGCTACATGTTAGGAAGACTATTTTGGCCGGATATGAAGGTTAGAAGGCTGAAGATAGAGACAGGGAGACATTAACAGACTGTTATCAATGAGGTCTAAAATAAGGTTGTATCAATGGGAACGAAGAGGAGAATAGATGGAGAAGCAACTGTAGTCACAATTTAGAGGGCTTGGTGACTGATCAGACAGGCAAGGCAGTAGAGAGGAAGGTCTCTGAGTTTATTAATGTAGGTGGCTGGAAGTGAGTAGTTGTCTTTTCTGAAACAAAGAAGTTGAGATTTTGAAGAAAAGATTATGTGTGAGCCAAGTATGAGTTGAGCTGTTTAGGTGATATAACATCATAGAATTAATCTAGAAGAGACCTAGAAGACCACCCAGTCTAGCCCTCTCATTTTGAGGTCAAAAAGATTGACTAACTTGCCCAAGGTCAGGTAGATATTTAAGGGTAAGAAACATGGTACTGAAGAGTCATCTCGTAATGCAGATCTGAAGCTCTGGGAGTGAGTATTCATATAAGGGCTGAGATACCAATTTGGGAACCTTCTGAGTCCAAATGATAGTTAAAGATATGGGTATGGAAAAAAGCCAACGAAGGGGAGATTCTAAAGAAGATGGCTAAGAAGAGAGACTTAGGAACTTCCCATATTAAGAAAACAATAAGAAGAGGCAAAATGTAGGAACACAGAAATATGAATCATACAGTCTGGAGGCGAATCAGAAAAAGGGTAGGAGCAGTCAACAGTATTAATTTCTAGAGACAGGGAATAGAGCCTGATGGGCTGTTATGGAGAGAGTGCTGGGTTTGGAGTCTAAAGACTTTGAGTTTAGGTCCTGGTTCACATATGATTGTGAGTCAGCCAATTAGGTTGTCAGCTCTCACTGGGATACTAGTATCTGTCACAAGGACTTCTGGGAAGAAAGTGTTCTGTAAAAAGTAAAACACTAAAGAGGCTGTTCCAATAGTCAGAGTGCTGCTTTGAGCTACAGTCTTGACTTTTGCCAAAACCTATATGCAAGTGATTATTGTAGTTATGTAGCATGAGAGCCAAGAAAAGATTATTGGATTTAGTGATGAGTAAGCCTTTAATAACCTTGAGAGGCTGGGGAACAAAGGATTGGGAAGTGAATGGGTGGTAAGAAAAGACAAGGAAATGTTTTGCTTTAAAACATACCTATGTAATATTCATACAGTTGTGTTCTCTATTCTCAGAGATTCCTTTCTTTGAAAATGCCTTTTTGTGGATAGATTCTGTATTTGATCATATTAGAGGCCATAAAATTCAATGCATCAATTTTATCGACAAGGAAACTGAGGCACAAAAAGGTTACTTTATTTGCCAAGAGTCATACAGTTCATAGATAGCTTAGGTGGGATTTGGAGAGAAGTCTTTCTGATTTTGTGTGTGTGTGTGTGTGTGTGTGTGTGTGTGTGTGTGTGTGTGTGTGTGTGTGTGTGTGTGTGTGTGTGTGTATAGTGCCCTCTATGACATTATGCTATTTCACTTCTTCTGTTACACTGGGATTTATCTAGGGAACACATAGTAAGCATGAGGATCCATAGAATAAATGGGTAAACTCGATGCAGGCAGTGTGATACAGAGGCAAGAATGCTGGATTTGGAGTCAGGGGACTTAGGCTCAAATCCTGGTTCTTCCACTTATTACATCTGTGATTTTGGGCAAGTCAACTGACTTCAGAGTCTCAGCTTCCTCATCTGTAAAGTAAGGGGGTTGGACTCAATGATGACCAAATTCTAAGGTCCCCTGTGACTCTAATTTTCTGAAACTATGAGCCTTTTATTTTCTGTCTAATATAAACTAAAGGGCTTTGATAGATATTAGAAGGCAATGACAGTATGATTGATAGATGGTTAGTAGAAATGTAAGTGTTGTTTAAATAAATAGATTCTTTGGAAGTTTTCTACTCCTTTTCCGAAACTTGTGACTTTTCATCTCACAACTGGATTATTTGATGTTGGACTGAGCTTAGAAAAAATCTCAAACAAAAAAAATTGGCAGGAATTTTTTTTCAGTGAATTGGATTTCATTTCATAAATATCTTTATTTTAGATACTACATTTCATATATTTACATATTACATACTACATTTAGAATACATGTTCTTATTAAGAATTTGCTCATTTCTAATAAATGAACAGTAATTTCAGAAAACATTTAGTATAAACAAGGAATCAAACAGAATATCATCTAATTTCGATTTATGTAGCAATTTTCTTCTAAGAGTTCCAATAGCAATTCAGTTACTGAAGTCCAGTCATTTGTCATTTCTTGTTTCTGCCTTTGCAACTGTTATAAATGTCTTATTCTCATGAAACCTTAAATCAGGCTCTCATTACTTCCTGACCTTTTGCTTAGACTGTTGCAAAAGCCTTTAGTTTGGTCTTCTTATCCCAAGTCCCTACTCCAATCTATACAATCCAACCCACTCAGCCTTTACTAAACTGGCAATCTGATTTTCCTAAAGTGTAGGCTATATCTGGGGAGCTAGGTGGCTCAGTGGATAGAGTGCCAGATCTGGAATCAGGAGAATCTGAGTACAAATTTGACTTCAGACACTTACTAGCTGTGTGATGCTGGACAAGTCACTTAACCCTGTTTACCTCAGATTCCTCATCTGTAAAATGAGCTGGAGAAGAAAATGACAAACCACTACAGTATCTTTGTCCAGAAAACCCCAAATGAAATCATAAAGAGTTGAACATGACTGAAACGACTGAACAAATATCTGTATCTCTAACTCTGTTGTTTTATATATATATATATATATATATATATATATATATATATATACACACACACACACACACACACACACACACACACACACACACACACATATACATTTGACTCTATTTCTAATTCAGTCTGTCTCTCTCTCACACACACATACAACATACACATACATGTATATTCAGAGCCATCTCATCTGGTTTACTGATCCCACTCAACAGTTTGGGAATATTTATTCTTCCTAGACCCCTAATTGTACTATAGGCCTCTGCATTGTTTGTATGATCCAAATGATTTGCTGTCTAACCATGGTTTGCATTTTCTGCTTCATTGCTAGGTCAGCATAGACTGATAAAGTACAGTTGACCATGTTGTAATATACAGTTAACAAGCCCCAGTGGCTGTTTCCACAAATCAGTACTCCAAGGGACCAGAGGGTAAATCATGCTCTGATAGCAATTATGCCTCTGTCCCAGGAAGAGTCATGTACTCCCACAGGATCATCTGTATATATTCTTCACTGAAGAAAGACTATTTTTAAAAAGTCCTTCTGAAAACACTAATTAACCTTCCTATGGAGAGTGAACTTTTCTTAAAGAACAGGGTATGGAGAGTTAAAAATCTTTCCCATCTTAAGAAATAGAAATAGAAAGGAATTCTAAGTTAACTTCAACTAAAAGAAGGTATAATAGAAATAACTCTGACTTTAGAACCAGAGAATTCAGGTCAAATCATGTCTCTGTGTGACCTTGGGTAAATTTCTTAACCTTGCTGGACCTCAGTTTCTCCATAAGAAAAACTGAGGGTTTATAGAGTAGATGATTTCCAAGGTAACTTGCAATTTGTGATCCAAAGCTAAAGCATAGATATTTACCAATTTATCACTAGAATAACTGGTTCACATAGTCTTTTTTTCTTTTCTTTTTCAAAAAAAGGTTCTAAAAATCTGGAAAATATCTAATGTACAGAATGTGTCACTAGATCATGGTCATCATCCTTTGTCTCTGTGGAAGGAATGGGGCTATACAAAGCAGTCCAACCAAGTGTGATTCCCTTCCCTTTCTGGAATCTGGAGTATCATGCCCATGAAATTATTTGAAACAAGCTATATTAATATAAAGGCAAAGTGTCATTTTTATATATGCCTTTATTTAGGTATGCCCTACTTAAGGAAATATGATATGGAAATCTGAACTTATGAAATATTAATAATGTACAAAGTATAAATCATAATAATTTCTGAATTTGTTCCTCTGACTCCTAGTTAATCCTGCACATTAATAGTTTCTAAAATGCCACTTTCAAACCCACCAAACTATCCTAGACCATGTGCTAGTTCCAATTAATTCTCCTCCTCCATTTTCTTTGTGTGTGTGTGTGTGTGTGTGTGTGTGTGTGTGTGTGTGTGTGTGTGTGCAGGATTGAATCCATAGATACATGGGCTTCTGGTAGATGTTCCCAGAACGGAAAAAAGGCTGCGTGTACCATTCTAAGATCTAGGCTAGAGAAGGAAGTCTGCGAATCTGGATGGTTTGAAATTTTAGTTTCTGCCTCTTCTTCTGATGGTTGGTTCAGCTTTTTTCCAGACTGGGAATGACAATTCTCTGAAGCTCATGCAGATATTGGCCCAATGTAGAGCTGCATTCCTAAATCATACACAGCACCTTCTGGGTACCGAGAGAATATGACCTTACTTTCCTAGACTATTGATCTTAACACTAGCCAAGAGCAAGACTTAATGAACTCACAACACCATGAATAGCAGCCAGCTACCAGACACCTAAGGGGCAATATTCCTTCTTAGAGTGGTTGCAGGAAAGGAAAACTCACAATCAACTTTCTCAGAGATGAACTTTGAACAAATCCTCAGGGGACTGAATAGGGGCTGATGCCAATGATAACCATTAGGTGAGGTTTTCTGGGTGGATTTTATAAGTGTATATCATGCTATCACCATGGTCAGCTGTGCACTCAGATCTCTGGCGGCTGACACACTGAAGGTTTTGCTGCCAATAGAAGGTCAATGGCTAATAGTGTTGTTATCAACTATTTCATTTAGTATGAATAGGTTTTTCAGAACAGTTGAGGTGACAGTTATCTGTGCAAAGACAGATTTGCTTTGAAATTGCCCACCCTGTATATCCTCCCACATCTGTTTGGTCAGATTGCCTTGGAAAGAACATAAAATGGAGTCTGGAATTCAAAATCTACCACTGCCACCAGTTCCTGTGTGATTGCTTTGTGGGATGTCACTCCACTCAGCCAGCTTTCAGTTTCTTCATCTGAAAAATGAGAGGGTTGGACTAATGGTCACTGAGTCCTTCTACTTTACATCTATCTTCTTCACTTTCATCAAGTCCTTGTTCAAAACTCATGTCCTTCAAGAAACCTTCTCTGATTAACCACCAAAATCTACTACTCCTTCTGCTAATATGTCCTCATGACTTATGCTTATCATTTGGAATGAACTATTTTGTACTTACTTTCATTTTCTGTTCTTTCATTATGGGGTGTGTGTGTGTGTGTGTGTGTGTGTGTGTGTGTCTGTTTTCTCCAAGTCTGTAAGTTTCTCAGATGGAGGTAAGGCTTGTGGGATAGTGGAAAGAAGAACAGTTGGTGACAGAAGATCTAAATTCAGATCCTGGCTTGACCATTTAATAAGCTGTGTGACCATGGACAAATTACTTGACATCTGGGGGCTTCAGTTTCCTCCCCTTTAAAATAAAGAAATTGTACTAGATTGGCCTCCAAGGTTTCTTCCAGAACTTTCATTCTTTAATTCTAGTTTCTCCTCAGCATCCCAGTTCCTCATCAAGATTGCATAGGGCAGTTCTCTGGGCTTAATAATTAAATGTTCCCTGACGATCATGCTCAAGAGAATAGTGAAGTTAATTCATCCTTTGACAGCAATTAAGTCATCAACTGGTGATCTTGCAAATCTTTTACTTAATGAGGCAGAAAGGATGCTCTAAAAGAATGAGGCATCTTTTAAGTCCCATTCCTTAACATTAAACTCTCACCTAGTGAGAACATGTATCTCTCATCTAACTCTCTTGCCCAGTGGTAAAAAGAAAGGCCTTGATCTACTCCCTGCCCCTCCATTTTCATTGGATTTTAAAAGTAATTCTGATTCTGAAGGGTAATTGCTGTCCAAACACCCATTTAACCTTAGAAACCATCACCCAGTCCAGCCCCTTCATGTTACAGTTGAGGAAAACTCAAATGACTTTCCCCAATGACAGTATTGTTTCACCTCCTAGGGCAAATAATAGTGATTTATTCACATGTTCCTGAGGTAGTATCCTTGAGAATTTCTTAAAAGATAATGGTGCCAAAGGATAAAGAGGGAATGTTTCTTTGGAGATAATACAAAAATTGATAGAAGTCAAGCTCCATGGGAGTAGGCATTCTTTCATTGATTGTCTTTCTATTTCAAGCACTAGGGACAGTGCCTGGCCCAAGTAGGTACTTAATATTTGTTGATTAATTGATTGAATCTGGGGGTGGATTTTCATAGATGATAAAAAAGAGACTAGAGAAGTAAATAGGAAAAATTCTTGTAGAAAGTTCTTTTTAGAACTGTATCACCTTTCTGTAATGTTGGCAAGGCCATTTTTCCTCAGTATGATTTTTTCTTTTTAGTTCTGCTTCACGTATTATTATTTAACACCATTTTGAATAGGTGCTAAGTGAAATGGCAAATAGCCAGGTTCACTAACAAGAGAACTTTTTCTCCCTTAAGAAAGAAGGAAATACTTTGATGTTTGATATTATAAACACCATCTATTTGCTTTACCCCTTGTATTTCTGCATTTGAATAAAAAACCACCAGCACCACCACAACACCACCACCACCAAAAAAAGATTATCCCCCTATTTTAAAAGAAGAGACTTGGTTATTTCAAAGGATTACTGTGAAGGAAAAAAATACCAGAGGGATCCAAAAATACCAGAGCCACTTTTATAGAGAGTTAACACAAAGATTATTCTATACCTAAACAATGTGGAGGAAGGTGGAATTTTTTTTAAGCTGGTAAAGGAGATATCAACAATCACTAAATATTTTCTGAGTATTTACTATTAGTCTAGTTTCATATATTACTTGTTAAGGTGGTACAGAGGTACATTCTCAAATAAACAAGATGGCTCCACAGGAATGTCATTTACATTCTAAAATGGTGGGCAACATCCTACTGCATAAAACTGCCAGATCCATGTTTGGTTAACAAAAGAAAACATTTTGATTCATACATAGGAAAACTAATAGGTTATGGGAATGCAGAGCAAACTTTATAAAACCTATTCTACCTGGAGGGAGTAGGGAGTGGAATTTGAGTCTCTGGATCTTGAATTTATGTCTTCAGGACCACTGACTCAATGGTTCATTCTTCTAAAGAAAATCTAAGTGAGTCCCAAATTCAAATTTTTAGTTTTGCTTGGATTATTCATAAAACTAAACTTTATTTGATAGCCTCAGGAAGGTCTTTCAACTTCACGTTAGAACTGCAAAGTTCTAGTATAAATAGTCCGAGAAACACAAAGCCTCTCAGAGCCCTACTCCATGCACATTCTGAACTTCAGTAATGACATATCCATAGACAATAAACTAATTTACTAAAAGAGAATCAGGCTTACAAATCTCCATGAGCTGCACTATCAGTCACCCTTCCTCTCCTGTGCCTTTTACTCTGGTCTCAAAATTTCCCCTCCAGCTTTGTACTCGCTCTTTCCAGGAAGCATTGGTACCTTAAACTTCCAGGAAGAGCTACATTTTTCAAAAAGTAATGTCTGATCTGGTTCCACTTAAAATAAAGAAGCCTCATTTTTCCATTGTATTCTTGACTTATTTGGCTTAATATTTATATATTTAATTAAAATGATATTCAAATGATGATTTATGAAACTGATTCATATCCATTCCATTTGTAATCGAAGAGCTGGGGTTGAATAGTAGCTTTTACTTAATACCTTTTTGGCCTTCACTACATACATGGCTTTTGATTAGTCACTTAATCTCTCTGTTCTTCAGTTTCCCTTCCCCATTTTTGAAAAGAGGAGGTTGGTTTTTGTGATCTAAAAAGTTCCTTCTAGCTTTAAGGATATGATCTTATGATTCCTTTTTTCTTTCCTATAAAGTTTTTTCCTATAAAGTACACATAGAAGAATGTATTCCTCCATGTAGAGGAAGGAGACTGTACTACATATGGGTCAATAAAGTTGTGATAACGATGTGATATCATCAAACCATTTAACCTTGTTGGATCTCAGTTTATTTTTCTGCAGAATAAGGGCCTGGAGATAACCTTTGAAGTTCCTTCTAGCTCCAAGTCCAAGACATAATGATAATGTGTTTTCTATATCTCACCATAATTCTCTCTCTAGTCAGATCCAGTTAGATGGCTGGAAGGGGTACATGGCAAAAGAAAAAAAAAGTTTGTGTAAAAACGCTGTAGATTCTAGGTGAGGAAAAACGATTATCATCTCATTAGTGTAAAAGTAATTTACATGAAAAGATCTTTCTCATTAGTTAATAGGACCATATGATCTGCTTAAATTGCCTAGAAGCCTAGTTCACATGTGATGGGAGGAGATTGCTGAAAAGACAGAACAAGAAGGGTGGAGCGGAACCAGGAGGAAGTGAGTGAGTGGGGTCAAGTCAGAGGGGAAAGAACATAGACCAACTGAGATGACGGTTGATAGTGAGAAGGCTCTGGCTAAGGGAGGGGAAGTTTGAGAATGGCTTTGTTTGCCCTCTGCTATGATCATGTTTATTAACTTCTTGGTCACCATAGTGAATTTTGCTTTCTGTTTCTGGGATTTGGCTTTCTGGTATTTAAGTAAATGGTTTTCTACCACCTTTTATAGGGAGAGTCTTTTATATTTTGTGACTGAGGACTACTCTGGCATATTCATGGTCACCAGTGCTGTGAATATTGCCTTGGCAATACAATTAGGTATATAATTTCTCTTTGGCATCAGGCAGGGGTCGGGGTGGAATGTGCCTATATTAGGAAATAGGAGGTGGATAGGACAGCTGCAATTTTGTTGTCCTTTCTCCCTTCTGGGCTATCCTTAGTGACACAACAATTTTACAATTCATTGGTACTAGATGAAAGGAGGAAGGAGAAAGAAACTCAGTCTTCTTTCTGATCTACCAGAGGGATTAGCTTGTCTTCTCTGACTATTAAAAATGAATTAGATGCTTCCAATTATCTTTAATACCAGTCACCCACTTCATGAAAGTCTTCTCCAAGAGAGCATTGAAGAAGAGTGCTACCAGAAAACCTATAAAGGGACGCCAAGTGTACTGTTTTATGGAGGAATGATTCCCTACCATATGAGAGTAAGACATTACAGTCTCTAAAGAAGCATAGTCAGGACACCTCAGGGATGGAGCCAGAAAGCACATACCAGTGTTAACTCTGCACATATGAAATGATTACCACTGTTCTCACTTTACAGTTTTTTTATGCTATGCCAAACTTGAATTGATGTACACAATTTTTCTCCATTACAATCAGGATTATCCTTCGTTAGTCTTCTCAGATTGGAATGTCTTTATTCCTGGTAGTGCCTCCTTTTCTTAGTATTGGTAATTGGAGAATATGATACCCAATGCACATAGGAACTATATAATCTTAGCATTCATATTACTTCTACAACCCTTTCATTAATATCTCCTCTCAAACACATATATAAATTGTTTTCTAGAGTATTGAACCTAAAATTAACAAGATAAGTTCAAATCCAACCACAGATACTTACTACTTGTGTGATTGTAGTATATGTTAAATATTTTTTTCAGTCATGTCTGGCTCTCCATGACCATAGTTGGGGTTTCTTGACAGAGGGGCTATTTTGCCATTTTCTTCTCCAGTTCATTTTATAGATGAGGAAACTAGGGTTAAGTGACTTGCCCAAAGTCACACAGCTAATAAGAATCTGAGGCCAGATTTGAACTCATGAAGAGGAGTCTTCCTGACTCCAGGCATGTTACTCTGTCCTCTGTACCACCTAAAGGATTTTAGAGATCATCTAATCCAGTTTTTCATTTTGGAGCTGAGGAAATAGGCTCAGTTTGCACAGATGATCTAGGATTCAAACTCAGATCATCTGAGAACAAAACCCACATATCTTTCTACTCTAGAATGTTGTGACTGAGAAAAGAGCATGGATTAATTTTTTGATGGGAGAAATTCCAGTAGTAGAATGGATAGACGTCAGATTACAAGGTTTTGAGGAATGAGTCTTTCTAGAAGACTGGAAGTAAGGGGGAAGGAGAAGATAGCAAAAAATGATAGGTGGCAGAAAGACTAGATCAAGTAACTCAAAATTCTTCTGAGAAAATACATTCTCTTTGTTTTAGCTGTCACAAAAACTTATAAAAATTTTATTGATAGGAACATTCAATTAAAAAGCTGTTTTTTTTGTAAGAAATATTACCACTACTAATTAATCCGGAACATTTGTGATAGGCTAGTTAGCTTCTTTGCAGAGGTTACCAGAGCTTTTTCCAGTTAGTCTATGTACATCTTTATTTCACATTAATTTACATAATTTTGTGTGATGGCATATTTCGTTCACCATTTGGTGTATTAAATAAATGAAACAAAAATTTGAAACTACTCTGGTTTTACATAAACATGATATAGAGGGTGTTTAGGCCTGATAGACATAATAAATATATAATTTGGGGAAAGAATGAAACAATGCTACTAATAAGGGGGTATAGTCAGCACAGTGGATAGAGTGCTGGGGCTGGAAACAGGAAAACCTGAGTTCAAATCGGATCTCTGACATTTACTAGCTATATGATCCTGTGTAAGTCACTCAGCCCTGTTTGCCTTAGTTTCTTCATATGTACTATGGGCTGGAGAAGGAAATGGCAAACCACTCCAGTATCTTTGCCAAGAAAATCCCCAAAGGGAGAACATGAAGAGTTGAACACTACTGAAATGACACAACAAAATGTTTAGGTGAGAAGGGATCAAAAACTCTGCTTCAGAGATCAAAATGCCTGCAAAGCTTCAGCACCCAGGACAGCAGAAGCTATGCTTTGCTCTTTTTCTCAGGAGTGATGTGCATAGCAAGAAGCCAACCTATGGAGTTAGCAGTACAAGGAAATGAATATAGGGCTTTGAGTTTTAGGCTCACAGGATTAGAGGAGTTAGAGTTGGAAGCTATTTTAGAGATCATCCACTCCAACTTTCCTATTAGTAAATCTAGGTTTCAGACCCAGTTGGCTCTGCTGCATGGAACCATGACAGCCTAGATAACAATAACTACAGTTTACCTTAAGTTGTATATGAAATGATATGTGGAAAAAGAAAGATTTAATAAACATGAGGGAGCATGAGTTTGTATCAAAAGTATCTGAGAAGGTCTTTCCTAGTCCTCAGCCAAAGCATAATTCCATTGTTTAGCATCTCCCATCTTTCAGACTCTCTTAAGCTTTGTTGCTAATAGCCTCAGTTATTTAATAGTTGTTCCATGCAGTCTTACTTGATATCTTCAATTGACAGTGGTATTTTGCTCCTTGGGATACCCCACATTTATTATTTGTGTACATATTCATAGGAACATAGATTTATAGTTGGAAAGTACCTTAGAAGTCATGTAATCAACTCCCGTTTTTGGAAAAACGAGGCAACTGAGGTTCATGGAGCTTAAGTGACTTTCCCAAGGTCAAAAAAGTAATTACAGGCAAAGCCAGGTTTTAGACTCAGGTCCTCTGACACAAAAGTCTTTTTTTCTACAAACTTTATTTCCCCAGTAGTATGTAAACTTCTTGGAAGAAGGGATGGTTTCATTGTTATCTTTCTAACTCTAGAGAACAGATGAACAGCCTGTGCTTTCTATTGGTACCCAGGCAAGGATAATAGATATAAAAGATGTTCTCTGGAACATCATATGGCATAATGTTGGTAAAATGTTTGGTCACCACCCAAATATTAGTTATTCCTGTTATTATCACATAGAATGAACAACTGTAGCTGCTAGAGGAAGTGTCCTCATCTATTGATGAGATCATTTGTAGATCAAGAAGAGGATGGAAAGCATTGTATCGGGTAAGCTTTTAAAATATGTTAGCTGAATTGCAAAATATTTTTATTTTCTAGTCCATGATTTCTTTGTCCTATAAAGTGGAAATTGCTAGTTCTTTTTTACCTTGTACAAATCTTTTGGCTGCCATGTATTTCACAGAAATATTGAGGAGTTTAATGAGACTAACCTTGTGCTTTGAGTCACTTTAATGGAATAGAATTTAAATAAAATATTGCTGGGGTGAAAAGAGTCCATTTGGCCAAGAAACATTATATGGCATAAGCAGTGTTACAAGTGAGACTGCTGATTTCATAGAAATGATGCTGCAAAATAGGACAGCAACTCTCCAAGACTACAATTCACAGATAACTTGCTGATCTACATGGGAAGGGTAAGTTTTTTTTTTTTTACACCTATAATATCATAGGCATGGCCATTCCTCTCTAAACTCCAGCTCCTCCTCCAAAAATAAAAAAAATAAAGTATTCTAGGTCTCAGGGATACAAAAGGAAAACAAAAAAAAAAAAACAGAAATGAGGTTCAAGGAACCTACAATCTATTGAGGGATGGGGAGTTAGTGGTATTTTACAACATGGAAATGAAAAAATAAATACTAGACAATTTGAGGAGATGAAGAGTAACAAATGGAGAATAATATAGAAATTGGCATGGAAATGAGCTTTGGATGAAGGTAAAAATGTTATGAGGCAAAGGTTAGGAGACTGTACATTTAGAAGTGAGGCCTGTATAACAGCAAAAAAGTAAGAGATGGATTTGCAATTCTTAGGACAATAATTCTGTCATCCATCTGATTTACTACATTCTTATTCCCAATCTGTTTCTAATGAGAAGTTATCAATTCCTTATTGAGGGAACTCCAAAAAGAATTGACCTTAGGCCCTGCACTTGCATTGTTATTAATCACTGGAATGGTGGTACAGAATCAAAAAAATTTGGAGCTGAAAGGGATCCTTTATGGAGTCCAGCAAACTCATTTTATAAAGCAAGTGATTTATTGAGAGTTACAAAAACTAGCCAATGGAAGAATGGGGATTTGAACTGAGGTCTCTTGAATCTTAACCTAGTTTTTTACTCTAATTTGTTGCTTCAGTGTGTTAAGAACATGCAGTTGGGTACTTAAGATCTTGACAAGTGAATGGCAGAAAACAGTTGAATGGACATTGACAAGGCCAAGGTCAGGGTAATTCATTTACAAAGAAAGGAAAAATAAATTTCCCAAAGGAGCTGACTTTTCAGCAGCTGGTCCAAGAAGGAGATCTGAGAGTCAAGGCCAACCACACCATCATTTTGACGTAGTGACTTAGAAGACAGGTTTACATTTTGGGATAGCCCTATAGTCAGTTATAGACACATTTAGTAGGTATGTGACCTTTATGTCCTATTAAATTCCTATCCAGATGAGTATAATTTTTTACAAGCTTGAAGATAAAAAATAATTTGAAAATTTGAAAAGAAAAAGCTTTGAAATATAAGGACTTGAAAGGTAAAATAGACTTAGTCATTTAAATTTACTAAAAATCAATGTCTTACTTATGACATAGCCACCAGGAATTTGGTAACTGTCCACTAGTAGAGATTTTAATAAAAAAGAAGGCATGAGTTCAGGTGGCTTACTTAACATAATTACTCATTCCTCTGAAAGCCTCCACACAGTCCATTAATCTAATAATTCTAGTGCTCCATCTTGGCTTTTTAAAATAAAATTCAATTGTGGGGTCATGAGAAGTACAAGCACAGATGATAGCTTTTTGCATTCCCAGTGAAACTTAGACAAAATCACTTAACTTGAAGAGGGTCTAGAGATCAGTAAAGACAGTGGATAAGGCTTCTTCTGAGACGGTGGCCCTGCTCAGATGGCCTCCTCCAGATGTTGTATACAACTCCAGCTGAAAGACCAGAATGAAAAGAGGCAGAGTATACAAATAGTTTGATCTCATAGTGCATATCTCTGTGAACAGTGGTTGGGAACTGGATATGTGGGTCTTCCTTGAAGTTTGACAGGAAAGGCCTAAGACTCCGTTTCTACAAGAATTTCAAAAGAAATGTAAATCCTTTTGGCTCATGGCATGCTTTTCTTAAAAAAAATGATCCAGGCTTATTCCAATGGATAAGCTTCTTCTGAAGGAGCCTAAACAGTAGTGTTTGGCTCCTCTATCACCTGTGTCATAGTTCCTCCAAATTTCACAGTGACAAAGAGAAATAAAGGGAACAGCTGCTGGCATTCCTACAATGGAGAATAACCATATTATCCATTTCTTTTCTCTTGTCAGGATATAGTGATTTTCCAGATGAACATGGCCTGCTTAAGAGTACTAGTTGCCCATCACATTAATAGAAGTATTTAACTCTTCTTTTACTTTATTTCTCAATGTGAATGTCTCCAGCCTCTTTATAACTTCAGTAGTGATACTTGACAAGTTATTTTCAGCAGTATTTCAGAGATGTGATTATACAAAAATCACAGTCTATGGAACTGGAGGGAGTCATCTAGTAGAAGCCCATCATGGGATGAAGAAACTGAGGCTGTGAGAAATTGGGTGACTTGGTTATGATAACATGACTTGCAAAATCAAAATTTCAACTCAGCTTTCCTGACTTCAAATTCAGCGTCACTTTTCTTATGCTAGGTCCTTTCTCACTCAGTGTAACAGGCCTAAACTCGTGACAAGACTGTCCAGGGACAACTAAGTGGTACAGTGGATAAAGGAGTATAGGACGTCTTCAAGGAAGACTAGCCTTCTAACTGAGGGCTGCTGCCCCCTCTCCAGGGTGCTTTCCACCTCTGGTGACCATCTGGCCCACCCAAGTCTCACCTGTGGCTTCACCAAGTTGTAGCATGCAAACAGCCGCACCCCAACTAACTGTTTTGGCAGATGAGCTAACCTAGGCTGAGGGTAACTGAAGACGCCAAAGGCATTCACTGCATCTCACGGCATTATCTAGTTGTCTTAATTCTGTTCTACCCCTGGATTGTGGTGACTCGGGAGGAGAGAGGGAGGCTAAGGACTTTGTGCAACTCTGACTCACCTAAATACAATTTACACACGAATCAAAGGACATCACCTATACCCTTTTAACATTGTTACCTATCTTAAAGTCCTGTGGTAACAGGCAAAGGAAAAAGCAGCAGGTGCAGATACACTGGGAACTGAAGTCACGATTCTGCTCACAGGTGGCCCAGGCCATAGAATTGTCTTCTTATTGTAAGTAGCAGTGCGATTTGGCCCCCTGAGCGTCTTAGCAGCCTTTTAAGGATTGTACTGCTCGCCACCTGGTAGGAGGAAGGACCTAGAAAAGTTGCCCTAAAAATCGCCTGCTTACCAACCCTGGCCTGATTACTGCAGCATGTGGGGATCCCACCCTGTGGTTAAATACAAAGAAATGTACAAAACCTTCTGCAAAGATGATTCCACTCACCATTGGTACATGGAATGTGCACTCTCTTATAGACAAGAAAAAGTCCAGGAGACCTAAAAGACAAGCAGCTTTTGTTGTGAGAGAACTCAGCAGGTATCACATCCAAATAGCAGCCCTGAGTGAAGCGGGGCTAACAAATGAAGGTCAGCTTACTGAAGATGGACCTGGATACTTGGTTTTTTCAAAGTGACCATAGTGAATGATAGCTCCATGAAGCTGGTAGGTTATGCAATCAAGCTAATCTAGTCAATAAGCTTGTTTGCCTACCAAAGTGAATGACAGGCTCATGACCACTTGCAGGAAAACCCCGTACCGCCATTATCAGTGCCTGTACTCCCACCATGACAAACCCTGATGAGATCAAAGGAAAATTTTATGACGAATGTGCCAAAAGAGGACAAACTTATGATTCTGGGTAACTTTAATGCTAAAGTAGGCTCAGACTACCAGACATGGCAGGGAGTCCTAGGGAAGAATGCAGCTGGAAACAGCAATAGCAATGATCACTTACTGCTGAAGACTTGTGCATCTCATGACCTCATCACGAACGTTGTTTTCTGTTTACCTAAATACAATAGAACTTCATGGATGCATCCTCATTGCAAACACTGGCATTTAGTAAGGTTATGAGATTATGAGAAGAAGAGACAGACAGGATGTGAGAGTGATGAAGGTAATATGTTGTTCAGAGTGCAGGATCAATCATAAACTTATCCTCTCTAAGCTAAATATTCACATGCAACAAAAGCAGTGACCCCACGGCAAAATGACTACTAGAAGAATTAATGTCTGAGTGGGAACAATTTGTTGCTAACTTGGAGGATAAGTTGAGCCAACACATAGTTGGCAACAGTGGAGCAGAAAAGGAGTGGGCAGTTTTCAGAGATTTGGTGTACAGCATTGTATTTGTTCATCTGAATCACAATGCTTGCAAACATCAAGGCTGGTTTGATGAAAATGAAGAGGAATTTCAGAAGCTGCTAAATGAACAACAGTAACTCCACAGGGTTTATCAGCAGGGTAGTTCATCCATCTCTAAGAAGGCAGCATTTAATTCCATCAAAAGTAAAGCACAAGCAAAGTTCAGAGACATGCAGGATTCTTGACTCAGTAAGGAGGCAGATGAAATTCATTTTTATGCTGATAGTAACAATTCAGAGGGCTTTTATGATGCACTGAAGGCTATTTATGGGTCAAAGACCTATGGTACATTTCAACTACTCAGTGTTGATAAAGCCACATTGATTAGTCATAAGGACATGATCCTAGACAGATAGACTGAACACTTTCATAGAGTTCTCAACAGACCATCATAAATCAATGTTGAGGCCATTGACTGTTTATCTCAGGTTGAAGTCAATGCCTCTTTAGCTGAACTTCCAATTGCAGAAGAGGTTTTGAGGGCCATTAGGCTCCTTTCATGTGGCAAAGAACTTGGTACAGATTCTATTCCAGCTGAGATTTATAAGGCAGTGGGGTCCATTGCTCATACTAACGCTGACTGAAATTTTCCTGGTTATATGGCAAAAGGAGGTTATGCCCCAGGAGTTAAAGTATGCTTCCATTGTCCATCTCTATAAAAGTAAAGGAAGTAGATTGCCCTATGACAATTACAGGAGGGTCTCTCTCTTAGTCATTGCTGGGAAGATTCTTGCCAGAGTCCTTCTTAATGGGTTGATCCTTCACCTGGAATATGGTCATCTACCTGAGAGTCAGTGTGGCTTAGGAAAGGACTGAGGAATGGTCAATATGTTTGCTGCCCAATGACTCCAAGAGAAATGTCAGGAGTAGAACAGAGGTCCGAACATAATGTTTGTAGATTTGACCAAGACCTTTGATACTATCAGTTGTGAGGTCTTGTGGAAAATTATGTCAAAATGGTTGCCTGGAGAAGTTCATTAGTATTGTATGTCAACTTCACAATGGCATGTTTGCATGATGAATGATGCCCTCCCATTTTCCCAGTCACCAAGGGAGTGAAACAAGGCTGTGTACTTGTTTCCATGCTTTTTAGCGTATTTTCTGCCATGTTGTCAAATGCTTTCAATGAAGATAAACACAGCCTCAAGGTCAACTACAGCACTGATAGTAAATTATTCAGATTGAAAAGACTACAAGCCAAGAAGGTGGAGGGAATGGGGGCATTGTTTATTTGCAGATGTGTGTTCAACACAGCCTCTGAAATGGAGATACTGCAAAGTATGAATTGATTCTCTAACGCTTGCCCTAATTTTGCCTAACAGCTAACGTCAAGAAAACACAGGTTCATATATGGAACCACTGATTATAGTAAATGGAGAAGTTTTGAATATTGTGAATAAATTCACTTACCTTGGTGTACTTTCTAGGGATAGATACATTGATAATGAGGTTTGCCAGAGCTAGCTCAGCATTTGCGAGGCTCCAAAGGAAAATATGGGAGAGAAGAGGGGTTAACCTCATTGCTATGAGGTTATAACCTATGAAACCTGAACAGTGCACCATGAGTTGCTTCTATTTGAATTTTCTTAGGAAGATTTGAAGATCATCTGGTAGGATAAGATACCTGACACTGACCTCTTAAACATTCAAACTCTACTGCAGAGAGCACAACTCTGATTGACTGGCTACATTGTTTGAATGCCAAATGTATGTTTGCCAAAAAGAGTATTTTATGGAGAACTCACGCAGAGCAAGCACTCACATGATGACCAGAAAAAACAATTCAATGATACTCTGCAGGTCTCTGTTAAGAGCTTTGGAATTGATTGGGTGACATGGGAAACACTGGCACTGAACTTCCAGCGTGGAATGCCTGCATCATATGTGCTATGCTCTATGAACAAAGCAGAATTGAAGTAGTTAAAAAAAAAATGTGAGATGCACAGATTTAGAGAATTTATTCCAAATGTTCACATGGAGTATTTGTGTCTGACCTGTGGTAGAGCATCCCTAGCTTGTATTGGGCTGATCAGCCATAGTCTGTAATTTGTAACCCCTAACTTGATTCTACCATAATGATGTCATTTTGGTCTTCTTTGAGAATGAAGGACAGTAACAAACCAACCAATCAATAACGGATAGAGCTTTGAGTCTCTAATTAGGAAGATCTCAGTTAAAATCTGACTTTAAAGGAGGCAAGTTGCCTAATCTCTGTTTGCCTTAGCTCTGTCCTCTGTAGAATGGGGATGATAATGGCACCTGTCTTCCAGAGTTGTTGTAAGGATCAAATGAGATAATAACTGTTAAGTGCTAAGCATAGTGCCTGGTACATAGTAAGTGCGATATAAATGTTATGTGCCATTGTCATCATTGTCATGGTCGTCATCATCATTGTCAATACCATCATCACTTTCATTTGTTAAAAAACAATGGAAAGACTGTTTATTCTTAAATACTACACATTATTTTGATATAGCTTTTCTGTAAAGCTTACAGTTACAATGTGATGATGCCACATTATAGCTCTAAAATGATGTTGCATGATATATAAGATCATATAAATCAGTTTGTAATCATGAAGCAGTATATAAAAATTGATTTCTTACATGATATTAGTAAATTTAAATTCTCAATCTCCATGCAAAAATTCAGAAATAGATCTATTATACTTTCTTAATTCCTGAATAAACATATTTTTAGTTAAAATAGTCTTCTTCCTTTAGTGAGCTCCCTTCCCTCTCCTAGTCTACTCCCAAGGCCAGGACAACTTAAAATTTAAGTTCAAGATTTGCCTTAGGGAAGGTTGTCTTTCTCGTTTCAGTTTCCCCTTCATATTTCTTTTCATGGTGCTTTCCCTCTAACTCTTTGAGTTGTGACTTCTCTTTTCCTCTGTTAAAGAAACCATGTTCTCAGGGAGGGATCTGGTATTAACCATTTACACATCAGTGTAAATTGAACTTACTGTGTTAGTTCTCTCCTACATGTTTGTATATTAAGCCTTATTTCTAATTATTCAATATTAATTATTATCTCTACTCAATAAGTGGATTTATTCCTGTTAATGACATTTCAAGCATTATGGAAATTTAGGAGAAGAGTTCTTTTAGAATCTTTTAATATATTATTTATTTAAAATCACTCACCTGGTTAGGAATTTAATAGAAAACAAGGATCATACATGGCCTAATTAAATATACAAATGTTTACAAGATGCCCCTGAAATTCAGCTATAGGTGGCTACAAATTCTGATAAAGATTAAGTCCAATTCTCCTTAATTATGAAGACTTGAATTGGCTATACTGCTGCTAGATATTTCATTTCTAGGCTCTCAGGACACTCTTTCAAGTTGGAACTATAGTGAAATTCTGTCTTAAATAATAAGGAATTCAGTAGCTCTTTCAAATAAAACATGAAACAGAAATCACTAACACCTATAAACCAAGACTACAGGCCAAACAATGAATCTCATAGTTGGTTTTTCCTTCTGTAGATACAAATATTGCAACTTCTCATTTATTAAGAGATAGCCTGACTTTCAGATAGACCAATAGCCTTGAGGTTAGGAAAATCTGGGTTCAAATACTACTTACATCACTTACTAGTTGTATGGTCATGGTTAGATCATTTAAACTCTTAGTTTATTCATATGTAAAATAGGAACAATATTGTCTGCCACTTCAGAAGGTTGCTGGAGTCTCAAATGAGCTATCCATGTAAAATGTTCTAAACTTGACAGACTAATACCCAGTATTCTGTTTAGTTGATATTGCAGCAGAAACAGCTCCTCACTTAGTATCTTTCTTTCAAAGAACTCATTGCTTTTTATTCCATGTTGTTACATTCATTTCAGAACAGTTACTCTTGATAGGGAATGCTGTTTATATTGGGGGGGGGGGTAGGGAGCTGTGAGTCAATGAAAAGCAAGCATCCTGACACATCCAGGATAGTGGGGTTCTTTCATCTGCTTTTCTAAAAGGAAAGCAACTTTTGAGGGGTCAACGATCACTTTAATCAAGCACATATATCATTCATTTAGCTCAAGGAAAAACGTCAGCACCCTGAACTTCAGAGAAAATACAAAGAAATAATAATTGACAAGGCTTCCCGCTACCTGACCATAAGCAACACATACATCACAGATCAGCAGACAGAGCCAACATGTCTGACCATTACATACATACATAGTTATCGGAGAGATAAGTACCAACATCTGGGTTTTCAAATCTGGAGCTCCCTATTGGCTTCCCAGAGTCTCCTCTGGCCAAACAAACACTTCCAATGAGTAAATTCTAAAGCCAAACCTCACATCAGAGTATTTTTATACTTTTCAGAGCCAGAGGGCATCACAATTCTTGAGAACCATTGCCTCATTAGAAATTAAGAAAAGGTTTGGCCCTCTCCTAATCAAGCTTCCCTTAATGGGCAGGCCTATCAATGGGTGGGGAAGATCTTTAACTCTCATTAGCATTTCAGCCAATGGGCTGCAAGTTCAGATTGGACCCATTCAGAGTCATCCAACAATTCATTTGGTGAGTCAGGCTACAGATTTTCTTTTAAAGCAATCCCCAGAGCATCATGCCATAGTCTGCCCAATACATGTGCAACAAGGGTTTGTCCAACTTCCCCCAGTTATTAGAATGAGCAGCCATATTTTTAAATTACTTTAATCCCTCATAATGTTGTCATTCTATCCCACTGCCATCCACTTTTGCAGTCATGTTTACCTTGTCTCTGACATCCTTTTAAAAAATAAATCTTTAGACTTCTCTACTTATTGAAATTCTTATCATACCTGACACTTTCCTTGTTGGACCAGTTGCTGTCTCAAAATCATTTCTCCTTCGGGTTTTCTCAGATGGATCAGAATGGCTTCAGACTGTATTATGAGCTTTTAGCCCCTGAGAGATATTGGCAGTTCTATGGTTTTAGGACCAAGAAGGAGAGCAGTAAGGTGTCACAGTACAAATGGGAGTTGATTCTGTGGGATATTTTGAAAGACTGGAATCAAAGAGATCAATGGAAAATCTAAAATGACTTGCTAGAGGAATGACATGAACAAAAGGAAGAAAAAACAGCATGTGTTACAAGAATAACTGAGTAATATTCTAGTTAGGCTGAAACATAGAGCAACATTAGGGTGCAATTCAAGAGGAGTGTGGAAACACTCTTTGGGATCACACTATGAAAGACATTATATAGCAGGATAAAACTTTTGCCAAAATTGTAACTGTTGATAATTTTTAAGTAAAATATTATGATTTCAAATGTTCTTTAGAAAGATCAATTTATTAGTAGTGTAATTTATTGAATCAGGAAAAGAAAGATACTAGAGGAAGAAATTCTAGTTGTAAGACTGTTACAATAGTCTAGATGAGACCTAATGGCATAGAGCTGACTTGGGCTGGTACAAAGGAAATGAAAAGAAGGGAATGAACACAAAAGATTTGCAGAAGTAGAATGAATGTATCACATGACAATTGATTCAATGTAGGGATCATTGGATAGCAAGATTTAAAATTGGAAAGGATGTTAAGGATCTTCCATATTTTATAAATAAGAAAATCCTGACCCAAACAGGTTGTATCTTGTCCAAAATTCCAAGCAGAATAAGTAATAGTAACTGAGTTTGCGTTTAGAATGTATTTGATGTATGTGATGTCATTGAATGAAATGTTGGAGTCCAAAAGAGGAGATATTTTCTGGGTAGGAAAGGAAAAATGAAATGAATAGCCTAGACTGGTTTTAGAAAGAACTGATTTTAAAAGGTATTAGGGATCTCTTTATGGAAATGTTCAAGTGGCAATTGGATGCTTTGGGGAACAGTTACACATTTTGGAGTCATTCTCATGAGCAAAGGAGCTTAAACTTTTTTGTGTCATGAATCTGTTGAAGCTTATGAAGTCTTATCAGAATAATATTTTTAAATACATAGAATAAAATAACAAAGGAAACTAATTATACTGAAATATTTATCAAAATATTTAAAAGAATGTGTTCAGGAATCTCCATTAGTGATTTCTGCCTTTGAATCAGATTTATGATATGTGGATGAGACTTCCAAAAAAGGGATTGCAGAGAAGAAGAGAGGTCCAAGGGGAGTATCTGTATTTAGGAGGCAAGAAGAGGAAAAAGTTCCCCCTCACCCAAAGAGATAGGGGATTGGTCAGAGCAACAGGAAATAATTGGCTGTCTTTAAGAATAGTCTCAGAAAATGGTGGCAGTGAAAGTAGACTGCAAGATTTGAGTAGATTTGAAAGAAGACTGGTAATGAAAGAAACTCCATGAGATACAAAAGACAAAGTCAACATGTGTCAGTAATTAAGGAATTGTAAAGGAAGGCAAAACCAATTCTTAACTGGAATCCAAGACTTGAACTTTTACAAGTCAGGTATCTCTGTTCAAAGGCTTGAACTGATTAAGGTGGCTGAGGAACAGAGTTCAAAACCAAAGATACATGTTGAAACTAACATTGTCTTTTCCCAAGTTACTTTGTGGAAAACAGATTTTCTTATTCCAGAGATGTGTTCTTCCATGCGCACTCCCATACCAGCTTGGGTTGATTCCCCCTCTACCTACAGAAGTGCATCACTGCCTCCTAGTGACTCAGCTACCTTCTACAAGTAATGAACTCAGAGGACAGGGAGAGATTCAACAGTAATTTGCTGGTGTGAGGATGATACTCCATTGAGGGGAAGGAGGGTTGGAGGTATTTTTATTTATTTTAGGACAGATTACAGGATAAAAGAGGAATCTGGACCAGATAATCTCTAATATTCCTTCCAGTTCTAATAATTTCCCTCTGACTCAGTCACCCTATCCAGATTATAGACTCATACAGGAATAGAGAGGGAGAGTCAACATTAACTTGGGGAGACAGTAGGAAAGGTTGAAGGAATTTTTTTCTTTTAGGATATATTAAATAAAGCTGAGGAGATTGACAGGGAGATGGAAATCAGTGGATGGAGAGAGAAATTGAAATTATAAGAGAGGCATATGGGGAAGTGGGGGAGAGTTCAATGGAGTGAGATCATGGAAGAGACTTTAGAATAAGAGATCAAGAGCATGGGTAAGGGAGAGGGAAGTTAGTTTTCTTCTCCCTAGAGATGGGAAGGAAAGCTATTGAAGAAGCAGAGAGGATTCTAAAGGTGAGAGGAAAGGAGGAAGTACTTGACATTTAATGGCCTTAGAGATTGAGGTTGCAGATTTAAGGAGAGTAGAAAAAAAATGTCCTTAAAGAAAGAATAGTGACAATGTTGCATTTACACACACACACACACACACACACACACACACACTCACACACACACATGCATACACACACACGCAATTGTTGTAACAGCAACAGCAGCAGCTGACATGGTACAAAAGAAATTGTTATTTCTGGATTAGCCCTGATATCTTCTTGGGAAAATACCAAGACACTTGGGTGAAAGGTTCAAAAGTGACTCTTTATAGAAATAATATTATCATTCAGATAGTCTAATCTATTGTGATTTAAAAGGATATATATCATCTACCATAATAATTAATCCTCTGTCAATTGTCCATAGCCCTCAAGTTACCAGAAAATCTCCACTGTGACTGGACATGCTTTCACCTCAGAGAGGTTAAGTAATATTCCCAGATATAATTAGATTGAGTTCACACCACTGAACTATGCTCTGCCCTAGACAATGACTGAACCAAATCGAGACTGGCAGAGGGGCCCTGAAGAACTATTATTAAGGGAGATTACAGACGAATGTTGACAGTTTCGTCACTGTCAGGCATATCATTCCATATCACTCAAACTCAAAGTAGCAGCAGATGGTAAAGACTCATAGAAGCAGTAGGCAAGAATTCATTTGTGTCTACTTTAGTAGCCCAACAATCATGATAACTAGTGTTGTCTAGAACCTATGCTAGAAAACAGATTATTTTGCTTACTATGAATATGCCTGGATTTAACTTGTATGAAGCACTGGACAGTTTGTATATATACACTGAACAGGTTAGAAGACCTCACCATTATTATTCCAGAATATCATGAACTGCTTGATATAAAGCCCACCCTCTGACTTTCCCTTCCAGTTCTACTATTTTCATCTTCAGACTCAGGCCTCCTTATACTCTAGGTCTTGGCCTCTAGCATGTTCTGGCTCAGAAGTTCTTTGGTATACCATCAGAATTCTTTTTTGTTGATGATATATTTACATTGTTGGTAAAATCCTTATTTGGGGTTTGGTCTCTTGACACTTCACTTATTTATTTGGGTTTGTGAGCCTTTCTTATCCACTCTATTTGCCTGAGTTCCTATGTACTTCTGCCTCAGTAATATGACTTCTGGCCTGATCTCTGGTTCCTACTCATGGGATTGGCCTGTTTCTTCAAAATTTGCTTGTCACCTGGACTCCTGAACTACTGCTCTGAATTTTGATACCAGAACATTACTCACTTTGCCCTATTTCCCCATCTATCGATCTCCCACTCCACTGTCTGACCTGGACCTAGTTCAGTTTTGCTTTTCTGAGATACTTTTCTTGACCCCATGCCCGACTTGCTGATTGATGTCCAGTGATAACCCTGAGAAATGTCAATGAACCTTTCTTGCAGTCAACTGCCCTCTTTTTTTAACACTGGGGTACTTCCAGGTCATATGATTTTAAGTTCAGTGATTTTTTAAACATTTTTTTGAAAAAGTTAATGAATTTATTTATTTTTAGTTTCAACATTCACTTCCATAAGATTTTTAGTTCTAAATTTTCTCCCCATCTCTCCCTTCCCTCGCCCCAAGATAAAGACTCTACATATACATTCATATTAAACATAGTTTCACATTAGTCAAGTTGTAAAAAAGAATTAGAAGCAATGGGAGGAACCACAAGAAAGAAGAAACACACAAACCAAAAAAGAGAGCAAATCACATGCTTTGATCAGCATTCAGACTCCATAGTTCTTATTGTGGATGTGGATAGCATTTTCCATCAAAAGTCTTTTGGAGTTGTCTTACAACTATGCATTGCTGAGAAGAGCTAACTCTATCAAAGTCAATCATTGCACTGTGGCTGTTACTGTGTACAGTGTTCTTCTGGTTCTGTTCACTTCACTCAGCATCAGTTCATGTAAGTCTTTCCAGGTTTTTCTGAAGAGACTGAGAGTCTTGAGACACAACATTTAAGTTACTTCTCACAGGGAAGAGTTTAGAAAGATTAAAGTGGGGATCTGTATGTGGGGATACTGGAAAAAGAATATTACCATAAAAATGAAACGGTGCAATGACAACAATGTAACTATAAAGAACCACCCCAAAATAATGGAAAATACACTTTGCAAAATGAATGACAAAGAAATTAAGTCACAGTGGAAATATATGAGAAGACACCTCCCCTATTCTTTTTTGTAGAGGTGTGGCCCCATGGGTATGGAACGTTGCAAATACCGTCAGATTTTTACGATGTATTGATTGATTTTACGGATTCTTCTCCCTCTTTATTTTTTCCTTCATAAACTTTTTTCTTTCATATAAGATGGTTCTCTGGGATGGAGAGGGATAAAAGTAGTGAAGTTGAAAAAAGATAATTTTTAAAGTAAAAAAATGAGAGCATGGTCTTCAGATATAGGGAGCTCTATAATATGCATAGATACATTTCACCATTGTATTTCTCAACTTATTTTAGCTTTCTATTATTAGATTTTTAAAATAATTTTGTTGATGTCCTTTATTTTTATAGCATGTTCATTTCCCAATAAACCTCTTTCTCATATTGTCCAGTAAATCATCTCTTATAACAAAGGTTAAAAAGAAAGAAAAAAAAAGCCCATCAAAAGCAGCTCCACAACTTGTTTATGTAAGTTATATGCAATAACCTACAGCTATAGTTCCCTCCCCCATCTTTAATTTCCCAGATCTGAAAATCAGGAGGTCATATTTATTCAACCTTTGTATGTGTTCAAGTAGGTAACTATACTGGACTGGTAACACTCAATTTTGTTTTGTTGTTCCTTCCACTTGTATCGTGTGTGTGTGTGTGTGTGTGTGTGTGTGTGTGTGTGTGTGTGTATGCTTGTATGCTAATTCTGCTGATAGGATTCTCTGAATTACTTCACAGAAGCTGTCCCATGTTTCCCTGAATTCATCATATTCACCTTTTTCATGATTATTCCATCCATTCACATGCTAACAATTTATATTCTCAGTTAATATAACTCTATACCATTCTAAGAACACTTCCAATTATAGAATTTTGTACATCCACTATTGTGAACAAAGCAGTTGCAATATATGCACATCAACATTCTCTATTTCTAAATTTGTTTAGGTTTTATTCCACAAATGTGGTAGAAAATGTTTGAAATGAGAGTACGAAACATGGTAATATTGACTATGTGATTGCAGTGGTGGTTTACAATTTGAAGGAATTAATTAAAATTTAATTACAAAAATTCTATGTAGAAGAAGGCAGAATTTTAAAAAGAACTCAAGTTTTATTTGCAACAGGCTGGAAGTTTCCAAAGGATGGCTAAGCACATTGTTTGAAACATGTCCCCATCAAGGCTCCATTCTTAGTAGCCATGAAAGGAAACTAGGAAGCAATCATTTCAGCTAGAGAAATAAATTCTCTAGTCACCCCCGTCACAATATTGTTACCAAGCAACAAAATTGTCCTATTTAGCAAAACCCAAATGAAACTGGCATCGGTCTTGTAATAACACTTAATACAACTTTATTACTCCCCCTGCTACACTCACCCTGCATGTGCAGTTCCCGATTAGGGATAATGAGAATAGGCATGAGTGGCTCTGTGGAGCACCTGCATCCAAAAGAACAAATAAAATATTGATTCAGATGATTCCAATGCCTGTCACTTCCAGTGCTCAGTCACTCAATTGGATTTCATTTGAACTGCCACAAGAACAGGGCCCCAACTTCCTGTCAAGCAGTGTCCTGGCCTCCAGTAACCTTCATAGTTCTATCACTCTAGGCCACACAAATACAGATACATTGGAGTACAGGAAGAAGTTAAAATGAGGAGAAATTATTCATTTGTTAATATCTAGTCTTATTCCTCATGGACTTATTTTAATCATCATAAGGGTTTCTGAGATGAAAGGAGAACAAACTTTTTTCAGTACAATTTTATTTTAAAATGTATTATAAACTTAACAAACATGAGCATTTTCATGTACAAAGAACAGAAAGAATTGCGTATAAAGCAGTATCTATTATTATATGCAACTTTTAAATTTAACTATTAAATTTGATATTGTATTGCCCCACTTGTTTGTATCTTCTTTCAACTATCTTTCTACCTCAGCAGTTCTTAAGCATGAAATAAAAAATCAAATTAAAAACATTTAGTAATTTAATTTAAAATATTTTGATATAAATTTTAATGCACTTCAAATAAATTAGTTTTTAATTTATTTACATTAAAATGTGTTTAAATATTCAATAACTATTTCAATATAATAGTTTACCTTTGTCTTTCTATATATTTTATTTTATGGATTTAAAAATATTATTCTAAGATTTATAGGCTTCCTCAGATTGCCAAAGGGGACAATGGCACAGAGAATTAAGAATCTCTATTTTATTCTTTCTTATGTATTCTTTTTTAAAAAAAAATTCATTGATGCTCTTTTCTTTCTGTCATGATATACCGCTGAGACATTTTGGAATTTGGGGATGTCCTCTTTGCTTTACTAAGCCCTGCCTATTCTTGTATGGGTTTTGATTTCTGTTTGTATCTTTTCCTGCTACGTTAGTGCTTCCACTTCCGCATCACTCTTTCCGTGGTGGGGCTGTCAGGGACAATAATTGAAATATTGCTACTAAAGTTCACAAAATGCTCTTCGTACGTTATCTAAGTAGAGTCTCAAAGTAACCTTGGGAGGCAGATGCCATGTATTATAATGACTATTATTCCCATATCATTGATAAGGAAACAGATTCAGAGAGGTAAAGGCCCTTATCTGTAGTCACACCTCTAGAGTCAGAGGTGGAATTGCAACTTTACTCTTCTCTGATTTCTTTTCTTTTTTTCTTTCTTTCTTGCAATCAGGGTTAAGTGACTTGTTAGTGAGACTGGATTTGAACTCAGGTTCTCCTGACTTCAGGGCCAGTGCTCTATCTATTATGCCACTTAGCCACCCCTTCTCTGTTCTTTACTCAGTTCTTATCCTTTTTGGCCTCTCTGTAATTTTTGGCATTATCAAGCACACTACCTCCTAGATCATCCTCTCCAGGTTTTTGTGACCCTTCCTCCTAGTTGCCCTCCTATTTGTCTGACAACTCTTTTCAGTCTACTTTGCTGGGTTTTAATTCAAGTCAAGCCCACGAACCATGGCTATACCCCATGGCTCGGTCCTGGACCTATCTTTTCCCTCTGCATTGTCTCACTTGTTTATCTCATCAGACCCCAGGGGTTCAGTAATTATCTCTATGCAGATGACTGTCAGATCTATTTATGTAGTCCTAGACACATCATCTTGTGGGCACTTCGGGTTGGCTGTCCCATAGGCATCTGAAACTCAACATGTCTAAGACAGAACTCATCTTTTCCCCCAAACCCTCTCCTCTTCTAAACTTTACTATTATTGTTGACACCATCATATTCCTAGTCACCCAGGCTCTTAAACCTTGTAGCATACTTAACTCCTTACTTTCACTCACCCTACATATCCAGTCTCTTGTCAAATTATATTATTTCTACCTACACAGCATCTCTTACAAGTCAACTTTTCTCCACTCACACTCGACAGGCCCTTCTGGCTGACCTCCCTGCTTCAAGTCTCCTCCAATTCCAATTCATCCTCTACTGAGCTGCCAAAAT
The DNA here is from genome assembly GCA_028658325.1 of Potorous gilbertii. Classification (NCBI taxonomy): domain Eukaryota; kingdom Metazoa; phylum Chordata; class Mammalia; order Diprotodontia; family Potoroidae; genus Potorous; species Potorous gilbertii. Next base: position 61,370,549 of record CM053774.1, on the reverse strand, counting down.
GACTCTCCTAAAGTGCAGGTCTGACTATGTAACCTCCTTACTCAATAGATTCCAATGACTCCCTATTACCTTCAGGATCCAATATAAGATCCTTCATCCAGAAACATTCACACCTGGCCACTCAATACCTTTCCAGTCTTCCTGTACTTTACTCTCTTCTCTGTACTCTTTGATCCAGCTGCACTGTCTTACCTGTTCTTCCTTACCTATGACACCCTATATCTAAACACTGTGCCTTTGTATCTTCTGTCCTACATGCCTGGAATGCTCTCCCTCCTCTCTTCTGACCCCTTGCTTCTTCTATGACTTACTTTGAGGAAAAGTTCATCAGTATTGTATGTCAATTTAGTGATGGCATGTTTGCCTGAGTTTTGGATGCTGGACAAAGCTCTTGTTGCCTTCCCAGTCACAAGTGGAGTTAAACAGGGCTGTGTACTTGCTCCCATGCTTTTTAGCATGATGTTTTCAGCCATGTTGTCAAATGCCTTCAATAAGGATGAACACAGCATCAAGGTCAACTACAGTACTGAAGGCAAATTATTCAATTGAAAAGCCTATAAGCCAAGACCAAAGTGGAGGGAGTGTTGGTGCATGATTTTCTGTTTGCAGTTGTGCGCTTAGTGAAGCCTCTGATGCTGAGATGCCACAAGGTATGGATCAAGTCTCTGCTGCTTGTGCTAATTTTGGCCTAAAAATTAGCACCAAGAAAACATCAGCTACCACTACACCATCCATATGTGGAACCAGTGGTTACGACAAATGGAGATTTGAATGCTGTGGTTAAGTAGTGTCCTTGGTAATGTACTTTCCAGGGATGTATACATTGACAATGAGGTTGATGCACACATTACCAGAGCTAGCTCAGTGTTTGGGAGGCTCCGAAGAAAAATTTGGGAGAGAAGAGGTATTAGACTGATTACCAAACTGAAGATCTATAGAGTCATTGTGTTGACCTCATTATTGTATGTCTGTGAAACATGGACAATCTTCCAGTGCCATAACAATAAACTGAATCACTTCCATTTGAACTGTCTTAGGAAGATTCTGAGGATCACTTGGAAGGATAAGTTACCAGACACTGAAGTCCTTGCTCGAGCTGAACTGCCAAGTATTCAAATTATGCTTTGGAGAGCACAACTCCAGTGGGCAGGGCATGCTGTTTGAATGCAAAAAATATGCTTGCCCAAAAGATATTTTATGGAGAACACACATGTGGCAGGTGATCACATGGTGTTCAGAAGTGACACAAGGACACTCCCAAGGTCTCTCTCAAGAACTTTGAATTTGACTGTGCAACATGGGAGACACTGGCATAGTACTCTCAGCATGGGATTCCCACTTCAGAAAGGGTGCTGTGCTCTATGAGCAAAGCAGAATTGAGACAGCACAAAGTAAATGTAGGATGCGCAAATTTGGAGTATCCACCCCAAAAATTTGTGTGGACAATCTGTGCCCAACCTGTGGTAGAGCATTCCGAGCTTGTATTGCTCTGATCAGCCACAGTTGGACACACTGAAGCTTCACTTTATCATGGTGATGTCATTTTGGTCCTCTTCGAAGACTAAGGACAACCACCAACCAACTTCTAGGAAGTCATTGACATGTGACCTTCAGGAAGCTTTTATCAAGGTTCTCTGCACCTTCACCCCCAATACTAGTGAGCTTCCTCTCTTGTTACCATCTATGCTGCAAATATCTCATATGCACATAGTTATTTGAATATTATTATTCACTATTAGCTAATCAGTCTCTTGAAAGCACTGACCATGTTTTTGCCTTTCTTTATATTGCCAATGGATAGCACAGTGACTGAACATAACAAGTGGAAGGAATGTAACAAATGCTGATTGAAAACTAATTTCTCGCTCTTATTATACACTTTCTTTTCTTTTTATGCAAGTCTGATTTACCAACATTTCATATAGTTCCCAAGAGCTGCATTGGTAAATACAGTATATACAGAGACTGAAGTTGGGAATTCATGGTTGTCATGTCAGTATCTATTCAAGCATTATAACTGACTGACAAGTGACATTTATATGTCAGTACATTAAATTTATAGAGCAATTTACAATGTCCCCTTCTATTTTTCAATGCATCTAGTTGGACTGTTTCACCCATCACTCTTTGTGTTTTGCCTTATTCAATTTACTTTTGGGAAATGGCATTATAAGAGAAGAAACATCTTGGATTATGAGTCAGGCAACATAAACTCTAATTCCCTATGTCATCATCTAGTCATGTAGTAACTCCTCTGAGTCTCACTTTCCTCTTCTGTAAAATAGAGCAATGGAATCTCTGATCTCCAAGATGTCTTCTAACTTCCATAATTCTCTATGATATATGTTTCATGGGACCTTAGGATCATAGATAGGAAAGACATCTCATTAAACTCATCTAACAAATAAGGAAAGTGAGACTTATAGAGCTTAAATAAAGGGAAATTTTTCTCTTTCTTTCTTTTCTTCCTTCTTTCCTTCCTTTTTTCCTTCCCTCCCTCCTTCCTTCCTTCCCTTCTTCCTCTGTCTTCTCTTTAGCCAATTCTCTGGAAATGTGGCAAGCTGAGTAGAAAAGTTTGGAGAGTCTAAATGGCCAAGAGAAAGATAAAAATTGAATGGCTTCTTATAAGACTTGATTCTGTTTGAAATTTTTTGTTCATTCATTTATTTATCTATTCCTGTATTTTTAGTATTTAAGATTTTTGGAGGTCCAAATTCTCTCCCTTCTCCATCCTCTCCCCTTCCTAGTGAGAAAATGAGCAATATTAAATCAGTTATACATGTGAGGCTATGCAAAGCATCATTCCATATTAGCCATGCTGCAAAAAAAGTGAGGAAATAAAGTGAAAAACAGTATGTTTAATCTGTACTCAAGAGTCCATCAGCTCTCTGGGCACGTAGATAGCATTTTTCCTCATGGGTCCTTTGGAATTGGTTTGGGTCATTGTATTGATCAAGTAGCTAAGTATAAAGCTTAATTCTTACATGGGAGAGTTCATTCTAGTGTAAAGAATCAAAATATAGAGGCCATTGACATCAAAATCATTGGTTTGGATGCTAGTGAATGGAAAGGAAAGGTAAATAAATGGATAGATGGGGACATTGGACTGGGTTGGTTTGATACTTTAGTAGATACAAAGTAATGTTTGATTGATTTCATTAAAAAAAGAAAGACTTGATCAGCTATTAATTTTTTTCCTGTCTAAATTAAGACAAATAATTGGTTTTAGTGCTTTCCCCCCACTTTTCCCCTACTTGATTTTTTTTAGTTATCTTAAAACTAATTAAAAAAAAAGAGTCATAGAATGTAAGCATTTGAGGGGAACTTAAGACAAATTGGCAGTCTGGGTCCAATTCATGCTCTAAAAAGAATCTCTACTATAGATACCCAATAAACACTACTTCAGACAGCACAACTCTGATGGGCTGGCCATGCAGTATGAATGCAAAATGTATACTTGGCAAAAAGATTATTTTATGAAGAACTCACACAGCGCAAATGTTCACATTATGGTCAGAAGAAGCAATAGGAGGACACTTTCAAGATTTCTCTTAAGAACTTTGAAACTGATTGTGTGACATGGGAGACACTGGGACAGGACTGCTCAGCATAGTGTGCCCATATCAGAGAAGATACTGTTCTCTGAGCAAAGCAGAATTGAAATAGCTCAAAAGAAATGCAAGATGCACAAATTTAGAAAATCCACCCAAAATGTTCATGTGGACTATTTGTGCCCAACCTGTGGTAGAACATTCCAAGCTCATATTCATCTGATCAGCCACAGTTGGACACACTGAAACTTGACTCTGGCATAGGGATATCATTTCAGTCCTCTTCAAAAGCAAAGAATAATCACCACCCAATATATTTTTATCCATGCTCTACTCAAAGACAGTCCATAAGGGAAAATTCATTATGTCCTGAGGTAGCATTTCCAATTTTGTATAGCTCCATTTTTTCCTTTATATGAAGCCTTAATTTGCCTCAAAGAAAAACAATTCCTATTTTAGCTAAGTACATAGATCATAAAATATAAAGTATATTGATTTGCCAGTCTGTAGTATCAAGTTACAGCTCACCAAAGGCTCTAGCAAGCACTTGGGAATCTCTGACATAGACATTCCTAAAATAATAATTAATAGCTAGTATTTATAGAGTAAGGTATTCAAAGCGCTTTACGTATATTATTTCATTTGGTCTTCACCGCAACTTTGTGAGATAGGTGTCATTATCACACCCATCTTACAGATAAGGAAACTCATGATGAGAGAGATTAAGTGACTTGTCCAGTGTTACACAGCTGGTAAGAGTATGAGATAGCATTTGAATTAATGACTTCTTGATTCCAAATCCAATGCTTTATCCACTATTCAGTACTTCTTAAACTGTGGGTCTCAACTCCATATGGCATGTTGGCAAGAATAAAAGGTTTCTGAATGCAAAACAACTAAAAATTAATTAAAAATAGATGCATAATGAATCTAAGGTGTTTCTGGCAGCACTTTTCCATGTTGCATCATTGGTTCTGAATACAAAGTATGGGCACTTTGCACTGTGCATGCCTTCAGGTCATGTAAGGCCAGTGGATGCTGCTGAAATGTGAGGAGTCCATGAAGAAGCCATACACTATACCACCTACCTGTTCCTATGATATGATAGCAGAGAATTTTTCAGAAGACATCATTAAGGATAAGACTGTTACAGTCCTTGAAATAGTAATAATTGGGCAAATCCTTTCACACTCTCTCCTCAGGAAGCTTATCACACAAGACTTCTCCAGGGGCTGCACATAACACAGTGGAAAACTGAGGCCCCAGGGAAAGCCATTCAATAGTCTCAGCCCAGAAAGACATATTGTGTTGTCACAAAGATCTCACTTATCTCATTGGTTTTCCCTCCTTCTTCAACACTAAGGCCCGCTATAGCAGCTAAAAAAGGACCCCACACTATCTCAGAGGTCTTTTTTGTCTGTGACTTTGTATGACATTTGGGCTATAATGCCCTGTGTCAGAGAGACTGGTCCAGTTAACAGAGGCTATCATGCTAGCTGCCCCCACTATTCAGCAGCTCTAGCTACCTTAGTAGAATAAATATGTAGTCATAGTTTTCCATCTTTAGTGGGAGAGACAGCTTTACCATAATTAAGAACTTCCATCATTAGCGGGTTTTTTTTATGAACACGCATTGCAATGATTCCTAGAGTCATAACTGCTGTTTTTATTGTGCTCTAAGTCTTGCAAAGTGATTTGAATAAGAACCTAGACTCTCTTCAGAGATTTCAAAAACCCCTCAGGATAGCTTTGTCTTTGAACATATGTAGTCATACTTTTATAAAAACATGTACAGATAATTGAATTACCCATCCTTTTAAACACATGGCTTATTAAATAATTAAGACTGTAACATCAGGTTGTATGTATTTTATATTATTCAAAGGGGATATTTCTGACTTATCTCCTGTTGTTAATAAATTAAATATTATTTTTTTACAAAATGGAGCATGGTTTCAGTAAGTTGCTCTTTAAAAGTGCTTAGAAAAATGTGTCTGTTGTATAAGGCTTTAAAAATATAATCATATTTATACATATCTATCTTTCTGTCATCATCTATATATCTTTCTCCCTAATAACATAAAAAATATGTCCTTGAAATTGATCACTAACATATGAACCATAGGGGCAGATAAGCATTCTGATATATCACAATTTATTATCCATGTATTATGTATCTATTTTTGTTTGTTATTGGTTTGGACTTTCAGTTCAGTTTGTATATGGAACCTCTCTTCTTTAGTACAGATCAGCAGCTATCTGGACATGGATTTTAAAGTTGTCTAGACAATGGAGATGTTAAGGGTCTTGCCTACATTCATATGGCCAGGGCATCTCAGAAACAGTAATTGAACACAGAATTTTCTTGACTCTAAGATGTTTCTTCTTTTGAATTTGCATTCATATGTCTCTATGGTTTGTATACCATAGAGGGCCATGATACTTCTTACCATATACAAGATAACTGTAGCACACATATTTCCCTCTCTGTCATAAGATCATTAAATCATAGACTGATAGGTAGATGGATCCTTAGATAGCAACTTTTCCAAGGCTCTCAATTTACTGATAAGGAAACTGAGGCACAAGGAAGTTAAACATCCTGACATCTCAAAAAACTAGAACGTTCCAGATACAGTAGAATACTTTGTAAAATACAGTAATACAGTATATGGACAATTAAGTACCCACATGCAAGTGAAAAAGACTACTCTTATCAAGTTATTAGTCATCTCCAGTAATGAATAAATGAATATGAAATGAATCTTCATGATAAAAAAGATATCTTTTCTTTTCATAACTGTCCAGCTATTACACAGTAGTGGAGATACAGAGACAAGCTAGATCCTAGGCATTTTTCTGCTGCTGGATTGTAACAAATGTATATAAAAGAGACACTTCCTTTTTCCTCCTGCTTCTTAGCTGACAGAAAGATTTTGTAATACTATTCTATAACACCCTTGTCAGTTGTAACTGTGCTGCAATAACTTTTTCTTCTCTTGAAATGAAAACTGCATAAACATAAAAGCATTCACAACAAATATTTTTTGCCAGATGAGCTGATGGACATTTTGAAATCTGTAAAACACTCACTAATCAAAAACATAGCACAAAAACCATGAGATAAATCTTTTCATGGAGCTATGAAAAATATCTTAGGTTCTCTTAGGTCCCATTACTTACTAGATTATCCTCTAGGGCACATAGGAGTGCTATGTTGAGAGTCAGTGAGGTTTTGCATTGTCCCAAAAAAAGCACAAAATTCAGATGTTGTATACATGCAGAATAAAAACTGGAATGGAAACCAGGAGGCCGAGAAACTTCCTTTTTTGCTTAGCTTTTCTTCTGTTCAACTTCAATCAATCTTGAGAGTGAAGTGGTCTTAGGCTCCTACACAGTTCTTGTATGTTGTGTGTGCATATGTGTGTGTTTGTGTGTGTGTTTCTAGTAATTAAAATGAGTATTGAGGACACAAAGACCTACATTTGGAGAATTTATAACCCTACATAGATTCCTAACAAGGAATTTCTAATCCTACATAGATAGTTATCTATGACCAGGGATTTTGAATCAGCATCAGACAATCAAAAGAATAAACAATCCTATTTCCATAATACCCAGTTGGCTTTTATGGGTTGCCCTTAGTTAAGTGTGATGGCTTATAGCCCTTATGAATATAGCCCAAAAGAGCTCAGTCTATCCTTGTCAGGGAGAGGATTTCTATCTGCTCATACCTTAAATGACTGGAGTAGAGATTCAGGAGATGTCCCTGAAAACAAAAGCTGAAACCCAGTAGAGTACAATAGATTTCAAGTCAGTTGTCCAGCATAAACAATGTGATACCTAGCAAAGTCACAACACATCTTGTAGTCTAACACAGTTTAGCTTTAGCACAGAGATATGACACTGAGAAGAGATGAGATTCCCAGCTGGGATGAGAAACTCAGCATAGAGTGGAAGTGTATGGTGACATCACCGAAGAACATTTGCAGTCCTGCAGAGTTGGAGGTGTGTACGTGTCCTTGTCACAAGGTTCCTGGCATTTATCCCTTCCCATATATATCTATGTCACACATTTCTATGGTTATGTGGCTTCCACTTGTGTGCCCTGAGCGTATGAGATCTAGCAATATATCCTTTCACACATGTTCTTTAACCACATGTATTTCTTATATGTACCCTCTGTGCATGGTGAGCACTTTTCTCCACTGGTGGTACAGCAACCTTTGGGAGGGCATACCTCATGTGTTTATAGAGTGATTATTTCATCTTTTTGAATATCGTTTTTGTCAAGCTGTTGGATTAAGGTCCTTTGTTTTTTTAACTCATTTGTCTTTTGATTGATTAGTAAAATGAAACATATTGGTAAGGTCTCAAAGCTAGTATGGTGTTTTCTGGGAGTCCACGTGTGTGAGGGAAGGTGCCCCAGGCGCTACATTCTGATCATAGATTTCAAACTGGGAGGGTAAATTAGGCCTTTTGGAAACAATCTGCATGACCTCTTTTGGTCATCAATATGCATTTCAGGAAATAAATACTTCAATGCACTGTAGACTTTCCAGTTTATTCCAGTTTAATTTCCATCGTTAATGCCACTTCCAAAGGCATCTAATACTGTATACTGGTTACTGGGTTACAACATACATTTCCCAGAAGAACATGGTGTCTTACATTTCAGAACTTCAAAATGCAATTTTATATACACAGATAATACCATCTGCAAAATTGGCACTCATGATTCCCCCCTCCCCTCTTCTCAACAGCCTGTGCAATCAGAACTCATCTGGCTTTTTGTTGATTCTCAACAGCATCCTAATATTCCACTCTGACCAATATATGCTCCACCACATGTGGACGGGATGTTACATGGAGAGAATGAACATCAGGTGTTCAAGGTAATGGGTCTTTGGCCCATCTTAATGAGTGCAAATGCAAGCCAGGTGGAAGGAGTACAACATCTCTCACTGTGACTCGATTTATTAGGACTTCTAGATAATGAGCCCTATTCCAGCAAGTGTGGCTTTTATTGTCATTGATCTGTTTCAGTGTAACTTGAATATCTGCGAAGTCAAATGTTCAACATCAGATATTATTTGGCTTCAGAAAAATGATTTAGAATAAATCTCTTCCAGCTTAGTGATTCCTTCAGACTAAGTGTTATTTGTGATTAATAAATGAGTGTTTGTTAAGACAGAACTCTGTTGCCGAAATTCTGAAAGCCTAAAGGGCACCTATGTTGGGAACTAGACTGACAGACTCCTGGGGGAACCCTGACATGGATGGCTATGTGTTGTTAGCCTAGTGCCATCCGTAGCTCATAGGGAGCTTTATTTAAACATATCACTCTCCTCCATTCACAAATGCACAGAAAGATATAGGTACTGTATCGAAGAATATCGTGATCTAAATATGGATAAAGGTATAAGTGGACCTCAGAAACTTACTAGGTGAGTGACCCTAAAAGGGTCACTTAAGCAAGTGACTTAACCCTGTTTGCCTCATTTTCCTTATCTATAAAATGAGCTGTAGAAGGAAATGGCAAACCACTCCAATGGTGTTTTTTTTTCTTTGCCAAGATAATCCCAAATGGGGTCATGAAAGAGCAACAAGAGTTGAGAATTGTGTATTTGTTTTTACTGGATAATTAAAGCAACCATTGGGAAAGGTCTTACTTGTACTTTTATCCGTATTTAGAGCATGATATTCTTCAATACAGTGCCTATATCTTACTGTGCATTTGTGAATGGAGGAGAGGAAGATGAGTCTTCTGATCTCCAGTCCTGGCACTGTTTACCTAAAATCATGCCAGAGTCTAAGTCATGGTAAAACCATGAAACTTGATACTAATTGCTCTTTATTGTTTTTCAAGAGGAGAAACACTGTGATATACTGGAAAGAATATTGGATTTAGAGCCACAGGATAAGAGTTTGAATTTTGACTTTTTTAGTTACTACCCATGGGAACTTGGGGAAGTTAATATCTCTGCCCAAATTTCCTTACCTGTAAGACCAAGGGGTTTAACTGGGTAATACTTAAGGTCTTTCTCTGCTCTCAACTCTTGTAATGAGAATAAGCATTGTAGTAGATTAGCCATCCTATGAATTTTTTGTACTGTGATGGTTCAGAAAAATAATATTTGACCAGCCAATTAAAAAAAAAGAAGAAAGTAGAAGGTAAGCTAGGTTTCTGTGGTCCATAGTGAATGACTAAAAATAATGTAGACATTTATACAGTACTTTGATGTTTTTTGTAACTTTATCACAGGTGTCTAACTTGAGTATTGGTAGCAGGGGAGAAGCATCAAGGGAGGTATACCTAGAGTATTCTTTCCCTTAAAACTCATATGATCCCCTTGCTCTATTAACATGCTCCCACCAGTTTATTTTGGAAATTGTGACACACAAAGCCACCTCAATGATTTAATCTAGCTATAGAGCAATTTAAAAAGTTTTATGCTCAATTTATAACTTGTCTATAGCTTTATTGAGTAACTCTTTGGTATTGGAGAAGAAATGACTTGGAATATTTTCCAATTTACCTGTTGATCCAATATAGGTCATGAAAAACTGGGATAGCTCCAGCAAAATTAAGACATCTAATAACTATCTTAGAGTGTTTCTATGGTGTCATTGAACCAGTAGCATCATCATGATTCCCTGCTTGAAGGGTTTGGTTTCCTTTTTGTTTCTTGATTAACTTTTCAATATCAGTATTCTTTCTCTCATCCTATGGCCCTTTCATCCAACTCCTATGAAAGAGGAAGTAGTTTCCTACTTTTTCTTTAGTCTCTCTCATTGAAAAGGAAGTTTGCCTGTAGATTACTACTGGAAAATATTTACTTGGTCTGGATTGCTGATTTAATCCCTGTTAAGAACTCTAGCATGTCGAAGCTGATTATAGATCATCAATTCAGTCATAGCATTTTTATATTATGTAGCTTTAATTTATTTAGATACTGGTTAAGGATCCAGCTGGAGTGCTTTCTAGGAGAGTGTTTTTTGTTTGTTTTTGAAGACAGGAATTTTCTGTTGTTTTGTTTATCTTTCTTGCAAGGTACAAATAAGCATATCCAGTCACTGTAAACAAATCCTCAACAAAATAACTAGGACAATTTAGAAGCAAAAGAAAAGAAAAGAAAAAACCCCAACAAAACTGATCTTATTCAAAGTCCTTTGTACTCCTTGTATTATCCTGAACAACTTATTCCATCTTTGGGATACGGTACCAACCAAGTAAAGGGAGAAAATAGTTTTGCTGTATCACTAAGGTTGCTCCATCTTTAAAAGCCACTGCATTTATATCCCACATCTCCACTCCCTATTTAACAGTTGCATTTAGCATGATAAAGAATTATAGTTGCTTGGGGATATTAAGAAGTTAAATGATTTACTTACTCTCATGCAGCTAGTGTCAGGGGAAGGACCTGAATCCAGATCTTTCAGACTCTAAGGCTAGAATTTTACCTCCTATGTCAAATTTTTCTTCATTAAGATAGACATTTAAAGAAACAGAATGAAAAGTTATGTTACTATTGAAATCTTGAAAAATAATCCTGTTCTTCCATGTACAGAGTAAAGGAAATTAGACCAAGAATTTTAAAAAACTATCCCTAATACCTGAGAAAAACTCTCCTTACAATGTTCACGAAGTATGCTGGCCTTTATTCTAGAATATTGGAGTTAGAAAAAATTACTTATTGTTGATGTTGTAAAGAAGTTATAGGTCATGTAGTCCAATCCCTTTTTGCAGATGAAGCAACTGAGGACCCGCTGAGTCTAGAAGCATTCATTAAGCACAGTGCTCAGTGCTGGATACAAAAAAGAAAAAAAAACAAAAAACAAACAAAAAAACCAGGATCTGAACTTGTAGAACTCACAGTCTAATGGAGTAAGGTAAAGTGACTTGCTGGGAGACAAATAATGAATCACTTAATGGTTTGCATGCTGGATCAAGGCAAGGTAGATTCAGTTGGCCATGGATATCATGATCCTCTACTTCCAATTTTTATTCCCAGCTTTAGGATTCTTGCCTTTTGGAAAGTATTTCCAAGTAAGTCATCCATAACAGTCCCTCAGATGATTGTCATCTGATGTCCTCTAATCTGGTAACCAGCTTCTTCCTGAGTGGCTCTATGGACTGCCTCAATGTTTTACCTTTGCTCTTTGCTTCATGGACAACTTGAACTTCCCCAGTTCCATTTTTAGCTGGGTATAGTTTCCATTCTCCTGAAAGATTCATAGATTCCAATTGTATGGAAATTTTTATCTTTCACTTGTTCTTTTCCAAAATAATAGAATTTCAGAACTGGAAAAGACCCTTGAGATAATGTGCTTCAATCACCCAATTGCTGTCATTTCTGTTCAGTCACTTCAGACATATTTTGCTCTTCTTGACCCTATTTGGAATTTTCTTGGCAAAATACCAGAATATGTTTTAAAGTTACTTAATTTTCATTACTTATGGATGACATTGTGAAGATGTTACCTGGTTAAATGATATTGCTGAGTACCTACTATGTGCCAGTTGTTTTGTTGTTCAGTTGTATCTGACTCCTCATGACCCTATTTGGGGTTTTCTTGGCAACCACACTGGATTGCCATTTTCTTCTCTAGCTCATTTTTATAGATGAGAAAACTAAGGCAAATAGTATTAAGTGACTTTCCCAAGATCGCATAGCTAATGTCTAAGCTTTCCTGACTTCAGACCCAGCACTCTAGTCAATTGTGCCACCTAGCTGCTTTCAGCCATCCGTATTCGATAGCATTGACACTAGAATTCTCGCAAATGGTCATGCAATTCCTGCTTAAAGACTTCAAGTGATGAAGAAACTCAATTTGCTACTTTCTGAAGCAGTTTATTCTGCTTTGACAGGTATAATTATTAGGAAATATTTCCTTATATAGAACTGAAATCTACTTTTGCCTTTTCAGTCTAAGCAAAAAGAGTATAATCCTTCCAAGTTAACCCTACAAATACTTTAAGATGCCCACCAGATCCCTTGTAAGTCTTCTCTTCTTTAGGATGTACTTTCCAGATTTAACTGATCCTACTATGGCCTAGTTTTGAGGGTTTTTTTCATCCTGGTTGTCCTTCTCTATACATGCCACAAGTTTTCTAAAATATGGGACCTAGAACTAAGAACAACGCTCTGGATTTGGTCTGACCCAGGAAGAACAGACCAGAACCATCTTTGCCAACTTTTTAAATGCCAGGTTTTTATTACTGCAGTCCAAGATCACAACATCAGTTATTTTCAAACACCATGCTACACTCTTGACTCACACTAAACTTATTAACTGTTATCCAGTCCTATCTCCCCTATTCTGTGCTTTTTCAGTTGATTTATTTTATCCCAAGTGTAGCACTTTCTACTTATCTCTATTAAATTTCATCTTGTTAGATTTAGTAGTATGCTTTTAGCCTGTTTGATGTATTTTTAGTTCCCAATTCTATCTTCTGAGTTACATTTTTTAGCTTTGTATCATTCACAGATTTGATAAGAATGCCACAATCTTGTCCATGTGTGCCTTAATTATTTTTAGCTGCCATTTATTTTTGAGCCAATTGGTCTCCTATATCTGTTCTCCATGGGGTCCACAATAAACTAAGCTTCCTTTCCTATTCAAAGTCTGCACCCTAATTGGACTTTCCACCAAGTTTCTCTTTTAAGTCTAGTCATAATTCTCATATAATTTTTAGCTTGCTGCCTAAAATGAGATGACATGCAAGATCTTTATTTATTTAGTTAACATGACTCAGTCAATTCTATTCATTTCTCTGCTTATTTTTATGTTTACATTTATGTATATATTTATTAGGTATGTATGTATATGTGTACTATGTGGGTGGGTATATATGTAGGTAGATATGTTGTTGTGTTCATCCTTCATTTTCGAAGAAGACCATGGCATCAGAGAAATGATGACATGACTTGCACTTGACTTTGCTTTGAGTAAGGGAGTGCTGTGCAAGGTCACCAGCCTCAGTTTCTCCTTCTGAGACATCTGGATTCAGTGACCAGATATTCATCAGAATGACTGGAGATGACCCAGGATACAATGGGAGACCTTGATCTTTTTAGGCTAATGCCTTTTCAGTTACTTACTTAGAGGGAGGTGATGCCCATTCAGTGAATAGGCCTCTTTAAAAAGTAGTCAGGGGGTGGCCACTTTAATAGAAAAGAAAAAAATTGATAAATCACACCAGGTAGATAGGTAGGCATATAAGGATGCATTTAGATTTTTAGTTCCTGGTACCTAGTATGCACATAATAAATGCTGTTTGCTTTTGTTTCCTCTTGTTTTCAGTACTAAAGAGCTATCACAGTTCACAGGATCTTAGGATTTTGAACTACAAAGTACCTCAGATGTCATCTACTCTGGGTCTCTCATTTTAAACATGAGGAAAGAAACTAAGGCCCAGAGGTGTTAAATGATTTTCCCAAAGTCACAGGTAGTAAGCAGTAGAGGTAGGATTTTAGCTCCAGCTTGGTGACTGCAAATTTAGCAGTTTAGCATTCTTTCCACTGTATCACTTTAATGATCTTTCTTCATCCCTTCCTCTTCACTTTCCTGAATTTTTTCCCATTTTTTCCAACACAATTCAAACCCTGTGATCTTTAAGAGGCTATTTTCCTAGTTCCCTTCCCTTACCCCATTCTAATGGTTTTCTTCTCAGATTACATTCAGTTTACTCTGTGTATTATCTTGTTTCCTTACAGCTGTTTGCATGTTGTCTTCCCTTAGAGTGCAAGCTTTTGGACAGAAGGGATTGTGTTTTTGCCCTTTGTATCCTCACTGCTTAGTGTAGTGCCTGGCATATAGGAGTCACTTAATAAATGTTTATTGCTTTGATGATGGTAACTGTAATACCATCCCCTCATATCTGGTAGCATTTTATCCTCAGAGAAATGCTTCCACACTCATCTGGTTCCATGCTTACAGCTGGTGTGTGAGGGGGGTAGTGTAGTGGCTTTGACTGCTTGACAGAGCCTGCGATGTTCATTATTTTATCTATTCCACTGACTGTACTAGGACATAGATCACAGACATAGTAATATCTCTGGTGGCTTGAGAGAGAAAAAAGAAGACGTAGTTTTTCCCATTACCTTCATAAGGGACACTGAACACAAAATGCTTTTTATGACTAAATTTTGATCAAAAAAGAACTGCAGTCATCTGTTTAAATCTATACATGGTACTCTGCACAGAAGCAACACTTAGTTACTATGTGGGGATGCATGTAATTTGATACTTTACATTGCAATCATTCTAAGTTTCATAATTCATAATTTTATCAGTGCGGGCATACATCTTTCAACTGGTATAGATCCAAGTCCTGCTATGTTAGAGTTGATGTCATCATGAGCTGCTATGACTAGGAAAAAACCCCTTCATCACTTGGTGGTCAACCTTTTGTTGCCAGGTCTTTTAAAATCTGACTAAGTATATATTTCAGTGGTGAGGTACAGTCCATTTACAGGGCCTGATTTTGAAGCCTTTTCAGTTTAATAGTTTCGGAACTTGTCTCCCCTGGCATGACCTTCGAGAATTTGATTTAATTCAACACACTCTTTAAGAGCCTATTATGTTCCATACACTATGCTAAATGCTGAGGATATGAATACATTATAACCATCATCATTGTTAACAATAATACCCAGCATTTATATATATAGCTTTAGGGTTTTTAAAGTGCTTTACAAGTATTTAATTTCAGATATACCTCACAAAAACATCCCAAAGAAGTATGTTATAATTATCCCCATTTTACAGGTGAGGAAACTGGGGCAGAGAGTTTAAAGGATTTTCCAGGGATCACATAGCTTAGTAAGTGTCTCAAGCAGGATTTGAATTCACATCTCTTGCATATGCCCCCTTCTCTAGTCAGGGAGTGTCACCATCTTGGTTTAGGCCTCCGTTATCTCCCTCCTGGTCTTTGGCAATAGCTTGACTGTTTTTTTCCCTGCTACAAGTATCTCTTGCCCATCCTTCACTCCGCTGTCAGTTATGTTCCTAACATGGATCATACCACTACTATGTGCTGGTTATTTTATTGCTCAGTTGTGTCTCACTCTTCATGACTCCATTTGGAGTTTTCTTGGAAAAGGCATAGGGGTTGTTTGCCATTTTCTTCTCTAGCTCATTTTGCAGATGGAGAAACTGAGGCAAACAGGGTTAAGTGCATTGCCCAGGGTCACACAGTTAGTAAGTACCTAAGGTCAGTTTTGTGAATTCAAGACAAATTCCCCATTCCATGAACTCCAGTGATACTCTATCACCTCCATGATTAAAAATAAAATTGTTTGGTATTCAACAATTTTTCCTCTCTCATCTTTCCAGTCCTCTTATACCTTTCAACCTAAACCCCTTCAAGTACTTTGTGATCAGGTGACACTGGCTTTCAATAAATCTCTCTATCTTCCTAATTTAGGCATTTTCTGTGACTGAACTCATACTTGCAAAGCCTATGGATTCCTTCTCAGACTAATGTTTTGAAGGCATAAACTACAAAAGAAACAAGTATATTGAAATGTGGTTATCAAACTATTGTTTAAAAAAATCAAGTTCATGAACCCTTGATTGAGTACTTCTGTTGTATTTGCTGTTCTGCTATTAATAATGTTGTTAGTTCTTCCACTTTCCCCCAGAAAATGCTAGAATTGAAATGAGCCATTTTTAACAATATAGGTTTTGAATATAACCCAGTCCACAATTCTGGGTTTGTATTGCATATGTTTTCTTAGAATTAATTAGCAAGGGGGGCGGAGCCAAGATGGCAGAGTAGAAAGACTCACCTATGCTAGGTCCGAACCCACAGCCCATAGATTTCCTGTAAAAAGAACTCCTGACAAATTCTGGAACAACGGAAGCCGTGGAGAAACACAGTGAAGGAGATTTCCGTTGCAGAGAGCCCTGAAAAACCGACTGCAAAGGTACCCCAGATGGGAGTAAAGTCCTGCCGAGCTGAGCGCTCCCCTCCCCCGCCCCGGGCACGCGGCACTGAGAAGAGCCCGCAGAGCCCAGCAGGCGTCAGGGACCTGAATCTCCTGCAGCTGCGAAGGTCCCTCCACCCACAGACGCACAGGTCAGTGAGAGAAACGGGCTGAGAGGGGAGCGGGGGATCTCCGGGACTCGGACCCCTGGGAGGCCGCCACTGCGGCAGAGGCAGCTATAGGCAGAGCAGGCTGGAGCTCGACCACAAAAGTTCTCGGCATAAACCCCCTGAGGGAACTGAGGCTGAGAGGCGGCCCTGCCCCACCTGAGAACCAGCAGATAAGCTCCCATTGAAGAGCAGTCAGGACTGCTGCCAAAAGCCCTGAGGATGGGGAGCAGCATTTGAATCCCAGACCCCAAGCACTAGCTCTGGGGATCTAAGCCAGAGGGGTGGAGAGGACTCTCAAAAGTCAAGTAATTGGCTGGGAAAATGCCCAGAAAAGGGAAAAAAAACTAAGACCATAGGAGGTTATTTTCTTGAGAAGATAATTCCGCCATTCGTCTCTGACGATGAAGAGGTCTGCTTGCCATCAGGTAGAGACATGGGAGTCAAAGCCTCTGTATCCCAAATATCTGAAATAGATACCCCATGGGCTCGAGCCATGGAGGAGCTCAAAAAGGATTTTGAAAATCAAGTCAGACAGGTGGAGGAAAAACTGGGAAAAGAAATGAGAGAGATGCAAGAAAAGCATGAAAAACGGTCAATACCTTAATAAAGGAGGCCCCCCAAAAATGCTGAAGAAAATAGCACCTTCAAAAATAGGCTAACTCAATTGGCAAAAGAGGTTCAAAAAGCCAATGAGGAGAAGAATG
>CM053774.1:61333541-61352689 GCA_028658325.1 Potorous gilbertii | reverse complement strand
CAGATTGGTGATATGGGTAATTAGAATGTCCAGTGTATTGGGAAGGGGGGAGGGGACAAATGGGGAGAAAATTTTGGAACCCAAAATCTTGTGAAAATGAATGTAAAAAGTTAAATAAATTTATTTAAAAAAAAAAAGAATTAATTAGTTGTAGGTACCCCGCACGCACACCTCTATTACGCTCCATTCCTATATTTCTACTTTGAAATAAACATTTCTGAAGGTTCACCTTCTAATTGAGTGACTTGGCCTCTCTCCCACTGGGACCTAACCAAATTAATTCAATCTAAACCTGTCTAGTGACTAGGCTGTTTATACAACTAGATGCAACCATCCTGTGCATGGAGCCTTCCATTGCTGTATCATCACTGCCTTACCTCTCCCATGCTATTTTCCATTTAAGCATCTCAACCTCTATTTCTCTGCTTCTGCAAATTAAAATGTTATTGGATTATAAACAAAGGTTCAACAGGAATTCAGATTAATAGCAAAGCACAAGATCCACAGAAGAGTTCTGATGAACTCTCCAGTTAGCTAGTATTTCAGTTTCTTCTTTTGTTATTGTTGTTGATAGAGTTCCTGCTGTGGAACATTTATTTGGGGACCTTCTTATTAGAAGGGTTGAGTTGATTCTGTACCCTAACCTTTGCCCCATTCCTCACTCCAGGACACAAAGGAGACAGGTACAAGAATAGGTTAGGGATCCTAATGACGGGGCCCTCTTCCCCTCTCCCTACTGAGCGCCTGCTAATTAGACACATTGAACACCATGAACAACAGACGGGGGTAATGACCTGGGATGCAGCAGGAATAGAGAGGATAAGGGCAACCAACAGGGTTGGTGTTATCTTCATCCTTCTACAACTCAGCAGGAAACTTTTTGTTGTTTTCAGGTGAAAACACTGAAATGATTGTAGCTTTCCCCTCAGAGGCAGAAGTCTGGGCAAACAGCCGTGTACATTGTAAGCATGGTTACTATTCCTCTTTCCAGTACTCTCCCCTCTAAATAAAGGACCAAGTTGAGGATATGGTCTAAGCACGGCTGGGCAAAATTTTATGAAGAAGAGTTAATTGTAAAGGGAGTGAGCTTTAAGAAATGTCAAGGTACTCTATCCTACACCTATAAGCATGGAAATCATCCTGTAACTAGTGTCTAAAATTTAATTATTAGAGATTCATTCTTTTAGGTAAGAGATGTTAAATACTCCTTGACTGGCAGCTCTGATCCCAAACATATTAATATATAATAAAATAAAGTACAATAAAACATAATGTTAATTTATGGTTTTCTAAGTCAATATGTGGCCCACATCTAGCTTTATGGATAGTTTAGCATCTCCAATTTCTGTTTGAGTTTGACACTACTATTCAAAAGGGTTCCACCTTATTAAAATGAGAATACTCCTGGGAAAAGAGCATGGATTTGTCATTTCCACCCTAGGATAGTAAATTAATTCAAAAGATACTCAATTCAACACTGCAACAAACATTTGTTAACCACCTACTATTTGCCAACTCTTACTATGGAGTGAATCCTGGATAATACCAAGAAGTATAAAATACTAAGTCTGCCTTTCAAGGCCTTAAAAGTGATTCTGAATCATTGTTTCTAATCCATTTGCCAACCCTGCTGGTGGTAGGCTTCTCCAAACTGGTCTTTAGCCAGCAGAAAGAATTCATCACCAGGACTATATTCTTGTTGCACAGATCAGAGCTTGCCCTCAGTTGATAAAGCCTAGACCATTTCAATAACTTCAAGGCATCTGAACAGTTTGTTGTGCTGAAAATTTAAGTTGAATGAATTGAATAAACGTTTATCACAAAAGTGTATCATTTATGGTTCCATTACTTTGGAATCTATAACAACTTGGAACCAAGCTGTACTTTGCACGGAACCAGTCATTCATATGTGTGTTATCTATATGAGCTCTGGTAAAGAAAGATCTCTACTGGTGGAGAATGATACTTTGCCTGCCACTCAGTCTTAGAGAATTGTTTGGAGTACCACTGAGAGGTAAGTGACTTGGCCTGGGCCCCAAAGCCAGTCTGTGGCAAAGAAGAGACCTGGATCTTTGACCCTAAAGCCAACTCACCATATTATGTTGCATCTCACTTTGTATTATCCATGGAAACAGAGGGAAACCTTAGTAGTTATAAAAAGCCTTTAAGGGAAGTGTTTAACATAAATGAAGTAGGCATTGCATCTAAGCATCAGGGTAAATGAGAAATCACCAGGACATACTGCTTATTATTGCACATAAATATGTATATGTCCCGCACCATTCCCTGCAGTTAGGCATATTTCTTTAAAAGTCCAATAAACAAAAATAGTTAACATTTATATGGAGCTTTACACATCTAGTGTCCGATGATGATTATGTATGTTTGTATATTGGCATATGGATACCACAGAGGCATTTTTGGATGGATAGAAGCTTCATGATAAATTTGGGAAACATTTTTCTGAATTTCTTGTTGCTTAGCACTTTTTGAAAAAAGGATGCAAAGTGCCCAAGATGTGAAATTAAGAAGAAATATGAACTGATGAATTTGTATTCTTCTAACATGAAATCTGATTTTTCTCCTTGGTCTGAACTGGTTGTATCACATAGCACAATGAGAAAAAAAAGGAATCATAGGCTAGGATTCATGAAGTTTGGATTCTAACTCTGACTTTTCCATTAGCCAGCTCCTTGAACAATTCTAGTAATCGCTCAGTCTTAGGTTTTCAACTGTAAAATGAAAAATGTTATTATATATCTTGACAGTCCTTTCAGCTCTGAAGTGCTATGATTCTTCCTACTGCCCAGTTGCCTTAAAGTCCATCTCTAGGCTCCTACATATAGAATATATTGTCCTCAAACCTTAGTAGGGTCAGTGTGATCTTGGGTTTTCCCTGGATGCCATGTATGCTCTAAGAACATGAACCAGTTGCATGTAGACAACTTGTGGGCCCTGACTGCTGACAGTCCAAAATAAATGGTGGACATATGAAAACCAGTAAGTATGAGAGTCAACTTCTGAATGACTTACTTTATTTTCAGACTTGGACCATCCTTCATTAGTTTATCCTGTGCTCACCCTTATCGTCTGCTTGACTAAAGAACAAATACTATAAACCAGGCTACAAAGAATGAAAACCCATTTGTTTGAAATATAGCTTATAATACACAAGTCTGCATGAGGAAGTTCTTGAAAATGCTTTGGGTTTTTTGGCTCACTACAAGATTTATTTTAGTAACTTTTGACTAGAAATAGAGACTTCTCTACCTTTTCCAGATACAAAGCTCTCATCACACTTTTTTACTTTGTAAGTGTTGGCCACCTTTAAGAAAAGGTTGTAATGCCAAAGTTGTAATTCCTTTCCTTCTGGTATCCCTGGTGGGGGGAGAAGAAAAGGACTGAGATTGTGGTTGTGTGTGTGTGTTTGTGTGTGTGTGCATGTGCAGGTAGGTATCTGATGCTCAAGAGGTGTGAGGCAAAGGAGTACATATTGGCTGCCAACTCTTGAGCAAGGAATCTGCCTTTTGAAAATTAAAGATGGAAAATATTGTAGGAAAGACATAAAGGAAATACAAAGAGATAAATATACCCTGAATAAATAAAGAGCACAACAGTAAGACCCTAGTACATGGCTGAAGCAATGAAAACATCTTTTTGAGGATGATAGGTGAACTTAGATTTGAGAAGCATTGAAACCTTAGTTACCTGAAATGGTGGAGGAGTGGGTCTTCTTATTAATCTGATTTTATCAAAATATCATTGTAAAATGAAGGAATTGACAAATATCTTCTGAGGCTGCAGATATAAAGCTTCAAGGATAGCACTCCTTTTTCTGTTAAACTGTGTTCTGAAAGTTTTTTTTTTTCTACATTAAGATGTCTGGCTTACAGTTATAGTTTTAGTACTGGAAGGAACATTAAAGGTAAACTAATCAAACTCTATCCTCATGCCAATGAGGAAAGGGAAGCAAAGTATGTTTAAATGACTTTCCTAAGATCACAAAGATAAAAAATTGTCCAATACCTGGAGCCCAGGCCCTGTAACTCCATTGCTTTTCCTACTACAAAATGCCCTGTTCAGTACATTTTGTTTTTAAATTTTAAATAATAAATTAAATTATTTTTCCTGAAGTTCCATGTCAAGAAAATTTCTAGCATTCATTTTGACAAGATTTTGAGTTCCAAATTTTTCTCCCACCCTCTCTCTTCTGAAAATACTAGGCAGTTTGATATAGTTTGTACATGTGCTATCATGTAAATTTATTTTCATGTTAGTCAGAGCTGTGAAAGAAGAAACAGATAAAAAACAAACCACGAGAAAGAATAAAGTCAGTGAAAAAAATGCTTTGATCTGCATTCGGAGCCCATCTAGATAACACTTTCCTTCATGAGTCTTTTGCACTTGTGTTTCTGAGAAGAGCTGAGTCATTCATAATTGATCATGACACCATGTTGCTGATACTATGTACAATGTTTTCTTGGTTCTGCTCATTTCATCTTGCATCAGTTTGTATAAGTCTTTCCAGGATTTTCTGAAATCTGCTTGTTCAGCATTTCTTATTGCATGATAACATTCTGTTACATTCCTATACCACAGCTTGCTTGTTCAGCTCTTACTCAATTGATGGGCATCCCTTCAGCTTCCAATATTTTGCCACCACAAAAAGGCTGCTCTAAATGTTTTCGTACATGTGGGTCCTTTTCCCTTTGTAATGATCTCTTTGGGATACAAACCTAATAGTGGTATTGCTGGATGAAAGGTTATGCACAGTTTGATTGCCCTTAGGGAAATTGTTCTCCAGAATGGTTGGATCAGTTCACAACTCTACCAACAGTGTATCATCTCATTAACGGCTGAGTTGCTGCCGCCTATTCACGTTCACTATTGGCTAAACACTTATAAGTTTCTTAAGACTGGTGGTCGTTTTTATTTTTGTTTTGATAACCCCAGTACCTAGCAGATTGCCAAGCACATAGCAGGTACTAAATACGTATTACACTGAAAGGATTTTTATTTCATGTAGGTGCTAGATTAAATGAACACAGCCTTCTCTTAATGATAATGATATTAGCTAATGTTTACACAGTATTTTAAGGTTTATGAAGTGTTTTGCATGCATATAATTTGATCCTTAAAACAACTTCATGAGTTAATAATGAAGGAATTACTATCTCTATTTTATGGATAGGAACTTGAAAACCATAGAGGTGACATTATGTACAAAGTCACTTTTGTTGGAGGTAGGATTTGAACCTAGGACTGTCTATCAATTCTGTGATGCTTATAATTTCTCTCAAATCATAGGAAAAAAACACGATTGACAAATTGTTAACCCAGTGAATGATTATGTGTCCATCTATCCTCTCCCTCTCCAATTTAAGATTTGATGGTTCCTTTCTCATATATGCTTTCCTACTCTACCTTTCCCTAATCCTCAAAGTGAGGGATCTCTACAATCCTATCACCATGCTTTTGTGAGAGAAAATCTATTTTATATCCAATAAAAACAGCCTATCCTCCACAGGGGGACCCCCCCCCCAATGGGGGTCATGGCAGATGTGTGCAAACATTGAAAAAGCTAAACATTCTTAAAATGTCATATTGAGAAAATTTATTCCAAGTAAAGCAGAATGCCCCCAGTGAATTTGCCTCAGGCCTAACATTTTTTTTCATCAAAAATATCTCAAAAATAATGTACAAAGGTATAGAAGAGTCAAGTGATTTCAGAGAAGAAACTGTGCTCCTGCTTAATTTGGTTTCAGAAAATACCGAACATAAACAATTTCCTCTTCCATAAATTCTACAAACTTCAGAAAACTTTCTAGTTCTCAGGTGCCAATATCTCCTTTCTATAGTTTCGCAGAGCTGTAAAATCATTTTTCTAAGGCAGAAATATGACTCTCTTACTCCTGTATTCAAATGCCATCAGTGTCTCCCTATTTCCTCAGGATATAATATAAACTCCTTGGAACTGGGCTTGAAAACTCTCAGCGATTTGACTCCAGTCTATTTTTCCAGTTAATTCCTTTCATAAACACTTGATTTCAGACGAACTCAACCATTAGTTATTTTCCAAAGTTGGCCTTCTGTCTCCTGCTTCTGTCCTTTTGCATAAACCATCTTCATCCCAAGAACACCCTCTTTCCTCAACTACACCTTTAAGAATCTTAATTTTCTTTCAAGGTTTCAACTCAGGCATCAACTTCTCCATAATCTCTTCCTTGATATTCTCCAGTTGTTAATGTTCTCACCCTCTTAACGTTACTTTACATTCAATTATCTGTATACAGGTTGTATTAATTACATAGAACCCCAATTCTTGGTGACTGTCTCAGTGTCATGCACTCCTACACCTTCCCCAGACCTGTAATTTCTTCAGTGTGGGGAAATCTACCAATTCAGATTGTCACCTGCTCTCCTAGTCTCTCTGAGAGTTGTACATAAATGGTGCCTAAATGAATCAAACATTTTCTCTTCAAAAAGAAAGCACAAAACTTCAGGAAACTATGAGCATCCCTCCCTATTCTCATCATTTTCTTTCAATCTCATCTCAAGATAACTTAGAATTATATAAGAACAGACTGTTATAACTAAATATTTTAATTAAATTCATACTCTATAAAGTAATTAGGATAAAGAAAGTCAGTGTTCTATTTGCAAAAACATACAGTAATTCAGTTTTCTCAAATTTCCCCTGTACTTTAAGATCTTGGTTAGTTGAATTCTGGTTGACCAAGGTTCTAATGCAGGTTATTGCATTCCCTGGGTTAGCTGAATCATTTAATCTGAATTGTCAGAGTCATGGTTTGTCTTCATTCAGCTGGAGATGAAACTCAGGTGCCTCAAACAGATATAAACCTTTACAGCAGCCCATGAGTCATCTTGGAGCAGTGTCCTGGACCTGTCAATACCAACTCCTCCTAGGAAGTTGCCCTTTTCACATGGAAAAGTCGTAACACAAAATACTTTTCTCTGCTGACTATAGAGTCTAACATTTCTACAACCAATTATTGTACAAACTTATTCTACAAAATTATTGTAATAATTCTTAGGGATAAAAGTGCCAGAGAAACTTATGCTTTGACCCATCCTCAAACACCACTGGTAGTATCTCCTGACTGAATCCATATATGTTGAGCTGTGAGTTCATATGCTTCATTCTGGGTCAGCAAATGATTTCTGGTCTAGGAAAAATCAATCTCATGCTTTTTATGCCCAGGAGAGTTCTACTTGCTCTCTGGTATCTTTGTGAGACTAGACTGATTGGAGGATAGGTTCTGAGCTGGTCATTTTACTAGAGGTTAATGATGGGATACATCTCCACTTAGGCCATGGACTCTGATCTGAGAATGCATTCTGAGACTCCTCTTGGATTCAAGAGGTCAGAGGAACAACTGGAAAGACACTTGGAATTTAGAGCTAGAGATTTAGAACACAGTGGTGAAAGGAGAAGGACCATATACAGAATCAGGAGTCCCAGTTTCTAGTTCTGGTTCCAGGTGACAAATCACTTCGTCTCTCTGGGCCTTGACTTCCTCATTAATATGAACAGATTGTACTAGATAATCAGCTAAAGGCTCATCTAGTTCTAAAAATGCTCTGTACAAAATATTACCAAGTATTACGGGGCACTTGAAACACATTGCGTTGTAATACGAAGCTTTCCATGATTTTTGAGAAGAAAAAAAGGAAACCAGAAAGAGATATTTTACTTCCTTGACTCAGCTATTTTTATTTAAAATATATGTATTTTAAGATCATTACATTTATTAAAAGATGCTTTAATTGTAGGTTACCATCAGAGGGATACGTGTATACTAGATGTGTGAAATGGTGGAGAAGAAAGTATCCTGGGTATTTGTTGCATAGACCAGACTTCATTTCTCTTTCAATTTTTCATGGAATGACTTCCATAGGAAGTGGAATTTTAGGAGCGATATTTTAGGGAAAACAAGAGGCAATGTGTCATATTGAATAGAGAAGTCTATCGACCTGGCCTCAGGATCAGGAAAACCTTACTTAAGTCCTGGAATGACACTGGGCATGTCACTTAATCTCTCAGTTGCCCAATGAACTCTCCAAAACTATTACTTAGTGATGTACATTGGTGACTCAGTGGATAGAGCTCCAACCTGGAATCAAGAAGACTCATCTTCTGGTCTCAATTCTGGTCTCAGGCACTTTCTAGCTGGGTCACCCTGGACGAGTCACTTAACCTTGTCTGCCTGTAAAATGTGCTGCAGAAGGAAATGACTAGCTACTCAATATCTTTGCCATAAAAAACCCAAATGGAGTAATAAAGAGTCAGCACCACTGAAAAATGACTCAGTAATAACAAATGACATTGACAGAGGGAGTCTCTTACCAGGAATTCTCCACATATATGCAATTATAGGTCTGTTTGAAAAATTAAAGTATGTTACTACCTTATCTGGCAAGGCATTCTGAATAAGTTTTCTTAGTAAACTCTCTGTTTAGTTATCACACCTTGTAGAATGCAAATTACTTCTTAAATACGCAGAAATAATCATAACTTTCATTTCTATGGCACTTTAAGGTTGGCTTCTGATCAGAGGGCTGGTTAGTGAGCATTAGAGACAGAATTCAATTCCAGGTCCCTGGTCGGGGTGAGCATACAGAGACCTATTAAAGTTAAGTGACTTGTACTAAAGTATATAGGTCACCAGTGTCCCTTTCTAATAGATTACCTTATTTTTCATGTACAATACAACTGGAAAAGGGGAAAGGTGGTGAGTCTGGAGTTAGGAAGACAGAAGCCTGATCTTATCTCAGACATAGTTCAGTTTTAAAATGTGTACTTGAGAATGAATGTCGATACAGGGCCTTCCAAATTGGTATTGGGGCACAGGAACAAAACATGCTTTATTAAGTCTGTTGGATTGGATTCTTATTATAGTATTATTGTATGACATTGTATGACATAGTATTGGTTTAGGATTTGTGTCCTGTAGGATACCAAACTCCTCATAATAGTGGTCCAAGTTATTAAAAGGTCTTACTACATTTTAAATGATATACATAAAAAAGGGTGGAAGGTGAAGGGGTGAGATCAGGAAAGGATGAGGAGGCTGTGATATGTGTTATGAAGACTTAATAGTATTTGAATGGCTTTTCTCTGAATAAGTATGTCTTTCATTCATAATGTGAGTATTGTATGTAAACAGTCCTTTTTCTTTAAGGAAGAACTGACCCGTAGCACTGAACTATGATCATAAACTACACAGAAGCTGTTCTGACATTTAGATTTAAATACAAAGGAACTTGCAAAATGATCTTGCTGATGGCTGAACCTGGCATGTTAGAAAGTAAGTTTTTTTTTATATTAATAGGAATATCTGGTGGGAACAGAAAATGTTATCCTTAATATCAGATAAAAAAGGAAAGAAAGAAAAGGAAGAAAGACAAAAAAGAATGAAGGAAGGAAGGAAGGAAGATTCCTATCAATGGGGATAGACCTGAACATTCCTAGCATCCATGGTCAAGTTTCAAGCCCTAGATTTTTCATTCTTGAATCATCCATCTCTGCAGATAAACAACAACCAAAATTATTCTAATAGTTCTGGTATCACAAATAGAAACCTAGCTAGGAGGGGTGTAGAACTGTGTAATTGACTGTACCCTACTTTCCCCTATTAGATGGTAGCTCTTGGTGGCCTTTGCCTTTCATCCTCATCCCTGTTCTCATCTCCTTTTATTTTCTTACTTTAATAATAATAGCAATAATTACTGGTGTTTATATATTCTAAGATTTGCAAAATGCTATAGAAATATAGAAATATCATCTCATTTGAATTATACAATAACCCAGGGATGTTAGTTTGCTATCATTATCCTCATCTCACAGATGAAAAAATGAGGCAGAGGTCAAGTGACTTGCCTAGGACCACACAGCTGACAAGTTTCTGAAGTCTCTTGTGAACTCAGGTCTTCCGAATTCCAGGTCCAATGCCTCATCTAGCTTACTATGCATGTCCAGTCCTTGTTCTCTCTAGTCCAGTCTCTGTTCCTATTTTTCTGATACTGTCTACCTAATTAGAAGGAAGCTTTTGCCAGGGCTTATAGTAGACCATGAATAGATATTTACTGATTGATTGATTAACAAAAAAAGCATTTGCTAAAGACTTACTATATGCTAACGGCTGTGTTAAATACAGAGGATATAAATACAAAAGTGAGTGAATCCCTTCTCTAAAGATGCCTTTTGAAGGCCCCTACTGTGCTAGGGCTAGAGTTAGGGAGATCTGAGTTCAAATATAACCTCAGACATTTATTAGCTGTGTGACCCTGGGTAAGTCACTTAAACTCTGCTTTAATCCACTTGAGATGAAAATGGCAAACTATTCCAGTATCTTTGCCAAGAAAACCCTATATAGACAATATTGTCCATGGGGTCACAAAGAGTAGGACACGACTGAACAACTAAGCAATAACACCAAAAGACATTTTACATTATAGTGAAGGATTACAACACACAAAAAAGCCAGTGGTAGTCAGGGAAGGAAGATGGTCTTGGAAATTTCTAAGATGGAGAGTGGACCAGTCAAAACATGTATTAACACACCTTTTCCAAAAGCAAGATGGTGCTTTGATTATAGTTCTCAGATAAAAAGCTTGGAGGGAGTAGACGTAGAAATAACGACTCTTGATCTGTGAAGAGTGCAGGCCAAGTTGTTTAGGTCTTAGGAGATCTGATTTCTGATGGCCTAGTTGAGAGGGTGAAGCAATGGTCATATCAAGATTAACTTGGCGGAAAATGGTCAGTAACTATGAGAACCAAGGCAATAATTCATTGCTTTGTTTTATTGACACAATCCTAAGACCTACTTTGTTTTGGGACTCTCTGCTTTGCATCCCGGCAATACTCTGCTATTATCCTTAGATTGATTCCTTATCTTCTAATGCAGATCTGCACAACCCTCTGTCTGTGGGCCACTTATGGCTGTTGTGTCACTTGGAGCACGCCAAACGATTTCCTCTACATACAAAGAATGTTTTCCTCTACATTTTTTGTGGACAGGCCCAAATTCTTTAGCATGTGGCAAGTTACCCAAGAGCTGTAAGTGACCTATGGGCCTAAATTGCTCAGGCCTGTTCTAATCTGAGCTGTGAGACCTTGAACAAGTCACTTTATTTCCCTAGGCTTCTATTCTCTCATCTACAAAACAGGAGGTTGACTTTGTAGGTCCCTTCCAATTCTAAATCTGTGATCCCAGTTACTGTGATGCAGGTAAGTTTCAAGATTACAAGATTTCTTCTTGTTAATTGCTCTAGATTTTAAGTCTACTTATAAAATTGGAGAATATATGGTCAATCCCTATATTCTACCCTTAGAATAGCAATGGAAAAGTAAAATTTTATATTAGTAAATTATGATTTATTTCCATAGGTTACTGATACAAATTACTCAAGCTACTTTTAAGAATTTGTAAGTTAACTCATAAGAACATTAGCCTAACCGATTTTATTATTTTGTTGAAAGATTTTATAAATTGATTTTTGTAAGAACTTGGCACGAATATGACTTTTTCAGTTACAAGACAAGTATGATCAGGTTTGCTCAGATTTCTAATTGTCCTAGGAATGTGGCATATTTTAAAATATGTGCTTGTACTACACAATTTCCCATCATACTTTATCTCTGAGAAGATGGTGTGCTCTGAATTCCAAATGCAAGAGATTATAATATAAGAACCCCACCACATACAACTAAGTACAAGATCACAGATAGAATGAATCTCTCTGCTTCATGGATGTGTGCATAACAGATAATTCCTCTACAAACTCAGGCCTTATCACTAAGAAGGCTTAACTTCTGTGTTAATAATACAATGTCAAAACATCAGACTCCTGAGACATGCATTTATCAAACTTCAACTCATGAAAACATCCTCATGCTACCATGAAATTGTCTGTGAGTTAGAAGGGGAAAATTGGAAAGATATTAAGACTTCCTGAAAGAACAGGGAGGAAAAGAATAAAATGGAACATTTAATTTCTACTTCTTTAGATATTTGGTTATTTTTTAAATAAAGTGTGATTACTTTTTTCATGAATTAAGCATCAACATATTTAAGGGAATTAAATGTGACTTTTACTATTATTAGCATGAGCTTATTAGTGTGAACATTATCTTGAGTCAGAAGACTGAAAACATCTGACAAGTAATTGAACAAAATATTGTTACTGAATTTGAAGTTGTTGGATTACTTGCTAGATCTCCTAAGGAAGAACTCTACTGTGTCAACATGAAATTTCTAGAGCTGATTTAAGTCAGTGTTCTACAACTGATGAGCAAATCCTGAAAGGGACCATAGGTTTATAAATTTAGAGTTAGAAGGGATTTTAGCAATCACAGAACAACCATCTCATTTAACTGAGGATGGGAAACTGAGGCATGAGAAGGCAAGGTGATTGGGCTGAGATTCCAGGATGTAGTAAGTGGCAAAGCCAGAATTTAGACCCATACCCTCTTACTCCAAATCTGATACTCCCTTCATTTCATTCCAAAAGAGGTTAGAAATATCAAGATTATATCATGTTAGCAATGCATTATGAGCCATATGAATGCATCTTGCCCTCTACTGACTCCGTGATTTTTCTCATGCTGTTTCTTTGGTCTAGATTGGCCTCTCTTTCTCTTTTTTTTCTGTGAATTTGTATCTATTCTTTCTTTTTTGGGGGTAGTATTCCTGAAAGCCAAATACCACCTCCAAGAAGCTGTTACCCGTCTTCCATTCTCTTTGATAAAGAACTCTTCTTCAGAAATAGAGCCTTTATGATTTACTTATTTTGAAACATTACGCATGATAGAATGGAGGTTTCTTAACAACAAGGATCATTTGTTTTTACCTTTGCATCCTAAATGCCCACTATATAGAATGCAGTGATTAAGTATTTGTTGACAACTATGGTTATCTGCATTTTTTCTTATCTTTTGGTTAGTCTCTAAGGTCCATGAAGATAGGAAATATATTCATGGCTTAGTATTTCTCCAACACTTGGCACAGTATTACATGCACAGTCAGTGCATACACTATTAGTATTGTTAAAGGAATCTATGAGATCCCTTCATCTAATGTTAGCAAAAATTGTACTATTAAGAGGCATAGCTGAAGGACAGTAAAGAATGTAATATTTCTAGCTGAAAAGCAATAAATTTTAATTAATCTTGAGTGACAGAGGTCATAGAACTGATCATGGCCTGCTTTGATGCTTTCAGGGAACTGTTAATTCAGAGAGTTGGGAGGACCCTGAACTTTCTAGTAGTGCTTTTACATGGACTGGTTAGCAACATGCTGCTTCTGAAACATACACATTTCTTCTATTTTAGGCAAGTTATACTTGAGCAAAAGTTATCAATGTTTGCTCCCGAACACTTTTGTATAATATGACTGTATTGGGCCTTAAGAGCATGTCCTCTGTTCTTTGGTGGAGAAAGCTTTTGGCAGCACTCAAGTCTTTACTCTCTGGTGCTGCTGACTCCAAGGTTGACATATTTTCTATAAATCTGCTTAAATTTTGAAAAATGATCTATTAGCTACTTTTTTTCTGCTTATCTCCTTATATTTTGGATGATCGATCTTCATTTAATTTCTGATATTTTGGACATCAAAGCCCATTAATTCTTCTATATGAAGTGATCTGTTGATCCCAATATCACCACTGAGAATCCCTCTCTGTAAATGAATTCAAAGCCATTCCTTTGATACTTCTTAATCAATACATTGTTGGTTGCATTTATGTGAAATTCTCTATGGAAGGTCTATTGGTTTTATGATTATTTCCAACAATAAACTTGGAAGATGATATTTATAATTCTTTTATGCTGCCTAGCAGCCACTATAGTAGAGTATGTACATTTTTTGGTGGGAAAGGGATGAGTTACATGTTTTGGCCATAAACTCTAGGTCTTGATCCCCAGGTCTCAACTCTATACTCCAAACTGAACCTAGCTTCTGAGAGCTTTAACTTCCTCCTAGTATTTGACATCTTCTTCTAAGGGTGTTTTAGTTGTTTTCCAGCCAGGTCTGACTCTTTGTGACCCCATTTGTTTGGGGCTTTTTTTTTTTTGGCAAATATACTGCAGTCAGTGGTTTTCCACTTCCTTAGCTAGCTAAAGGAAACATTTTCTGAGTGGTGCTTACTATGTGTAGGGCACTGTGGCACATGATAGGGATACAAATACAAAGTAAGTTAGTCCCCTGCCTTCAAGATGCTTATATTCTAAGGGAGAACAGAAGACAGTAGTGGGGTGAGGGAGGAGTGTTGATTCCAGGCAAGATGAAGCAAAAGTGGGCCAATAAAATCCCAGGGTGTCTTTAGGGATAAAATCTAAGGTTCTAGGAGTTGGGGATGGAGATCATAGCCTAAGAGTAGAATGCATAGCACAGAGATGAAAAGCCTGCCTGATGCACAGTTTCCTCCTGATATCATCAGTTCCCTGTAAGAACTGCTTCCCTTGGGCATAGGGTTGGGAAACACAGACACTGTGAATGTTTGAACACTTTTCTAAATTGTATTCTGGTGAAGTATAAGGGACACAAGAGGCCACAGGAAGGAAAAATTGGACAACAGCTCTAATTAAACCTGGATGGTATCAAGAGTCACAGATCTTTATTTCATCTTTGCTTGTGTTTTCAAGGATCACCAACAGGCTTCTCATTTGTGACTATTATGAGATTGGGACAGGTTTTTTTTTTTTTCTAGAAGAATGCATAAAAAAATTACCTTATATTTGACTCAGCAGGACCTGCATTTTTTAAAGGAAAATTATTAGTCTACAACTTTAAAAAATGGAAATCTCTGTGCTGTGGGGTTCATTCACTTCACATCCCATCAGGCCATTCACCAGAATGTGAGTTCTCCTAACAAGGGCATTTCATCATTTGCTATGTCCCTGCCCTTTTTTTCCCACTAGGAACAGTGACCCCCTGGATGTGGATGGCCAGTGGCCATATTCCCTACCACCCTTAGCCCTAGAGAGTTAGCCTAGTTTTGAGGTGAAAAACTCACATCAACTAACTATACATGTCAGGCTCAGACCATACTTCAAAACTCACCTCGTCATTCACCGGGACACCAGAGCAAACTACTCCTTCTACTAGAAAGAGATTGCGCTTGGGACTGGTTAGACCAAATCTCCCTTCCCTGATACAATTTCCCTATATATGGCACATCCCTCTAGTAGAATATAAGCTCCCTGAAGACAGGAACTTTGCATTTATATCCCTAGTGCCTTACACATAATAGAAATTTAGCAAATACTTGTTGATGGAATGATTGCTCATCAGCTAAGAAAACAAGTCTAGTTTTGGCAAGACAAAGTAATGGAAACAAACGTATAATAATGGTTAAGGATTGCATGGTATTGTAGAAAGAAGCCTCATTTGTGGATCAAAGGACCAGGGTTCAAATCCTGACCCTTCTACTTTCTACCAGCATAACTTCAGTCAAGTTACCTGATCTTTTGGGGTCTCAGTTTCCTCAAATCTAAATAGAATGGCCTAGCTAATTTCTGTGTTTGAAATCCATGATCCCATTAACATGGCAAATGAGCCATGAAAAACAACCTTCATCTATGAGTCTAAAAAGAATTGGTGGCAAAGTGGAGATATATATTTTTTTCTTTCCTATCTGTTTTTTTGAAATTGGAGGATGTATGTGGTAGCAATGTAGTATATTCTTTATTATCTTCTTGTGTGTAAAACAGGTGAAGTGGATGAAAAAGGCCAGAAGGTTGCATATTTCTAGTTGAGATCATATCATTTTGGGGGAGTCTAAAATGTTGTAATGTTTAAAATTGGGAAGAAATAACAAGAATACATTCATTACAAGACTGAGTAAGTATTGCATAGAATATTTACTGGAGAATGTAATTCAACATTGATTAATATCCTAATAAGTATGTAACATTGTCCTGGGCACTAGTCATATGAATACAAAAATCAAATAGCATCTTCCCTCAAGGAATTAAAATGCTATTATGGAGAAGGATGGGTAAGACAGCATGACAAATGCTTCCATATGATATATTCCACTGTCATCTCATCAAAGTGTGTACTACCTCCAATAGTACAGAATGAAATGTATTCATTTCTCATCATGGGCAATCTATGTACTCCTGTTAACCCATATACTATGCTCAGGTCTCTTAGCATTGCATGAGAAAGCATGTAGCTTACATGCTTCCTTTCAGTTGTTCCTTATCCTAACTAATAGACCAACCAGCCACATTTTCTAGTCACACAGCTCTATGATGGCATCTCTTACGCTTGCTCTTAGGACATATAATTTGAGAAGAGAGGGGGGGAGGAGAAAGAGAGACAGAAGAGGGAGAGAAGGAGGGAGAGGGAAGAGAAATAAAGAAACAGGGAAAGGGAGAGAGATCTAAAGAAATAAAGGGAGAGACAGAGAGAGACTGAAAAATGAGAAGGGTAAGATTTTTGATTTTAAGGAGAGAAATATTAGAAATAACTTTATTTATACTTCAAAGCTTTGTGGGAAACTGCCATAGTTAGAAAGGACGTGGACTTAATCTTTTGATCAAAGACTGATTGGAGAAACTAGTGATAACTTAGCATGAGGAGGAGTGACAAATAAAGATGCACAAGAATCAGTCTTAGATTTGGTTATATACTTTATCAGTTCCTGGGAACAACAAATGATCAATAAGAGGATGCAATTTTCTGATGACACAGTGTTTGAGAAGAAAGTCAATGCCAAGAAAGAGTCAATAAGGTGTTTAATGACTTCAGTTGGCTGTGTAAAGAAAGCGAGGATATTATGAAGTTCCCTAAGGAGAGCCGGTAGATAATGAAAAACATAAAGAAACATGGAAACAATATGAACTGTGAGAAATGAAATAGAAAGAAAAGATCAGGAACTTTTGAGAGGTAAAATAAAATTCTGCTGTAGGGATTTATAGCAGCACAGCACATAGATTTGCAGGAAGTTGAATTATTTGGGAGTATTTTTTGATACATTTATTTAAATATTCCTACATTTGCCTTGCTATGAATTTTGAGCCATGTGGTTTAATTTCAAGTATTTATAATGAAAACATTTAAATAATTAAAAATATTTGATGAACATAATCTTACATAAGAAATACAATGTTGCTTCCATGGTCCGTATAGCCAATTGTGTCCTGAGGCATCATGGTATAACAGAAAATCAGTAGGATTGGGAGTCAGGGAACCTTGGTTCAAATATTACCTTTGCTACTTATCTATGTGTAATTGTAGGCAAGTCATTTAAAATCTCCTGGCCTCAGTTTCACCAGCTATAGAATAAGGGTATTAAGCTAGATGGTTTCCAGGGTCCCAGCTTTCAGTTTATGATAATATGAAAAAATAAGTTCTTTGGGGTGAACAAAATATCGTTACTATAAACCAATAGTTGTCAAATGTTTTTTGGCATCAGGAACTCTTTTTCTTCTTAAGGATTCCCAAAGAGCTTTCTGTTCATGTGAGCCATTTACCCTAGATATTTACCCTAATAGAAATGAAACATCCTAGAATTATGAAAATAGTTTTCACTTCATGGATCCCTCTGAGAGGGGGTCAAGTGTTCCTAGACTACACTTGGAGTACCCCCACCCAAAAAAAAATTACATGTGACCTACAGGGCAATAGAAAGATGCAGGGTGTTTCCAGCAACAAATTACACACAAGAAGTAATGCAAAAGATATGAGGAAAATATGTATGGGGGGGTGGTAAGTGAGCTATTTGTGTAATGAGATAAAAGGATAACAAATACACGATTATTGCTTCCACCTCAAAACTTCCACAGTTCTGCTATATCACAGGTCTGCATAAGAAATTAAATGGGAATTTTTTAGGAGTTTTTCAGAAACTGCTCACAACACACAAAGGCCAGCTAATGAGACAGAAAAAGTTTAGAAACTGAGAAATGAATAAAAAAATTTGTACAGTATTATATGATATCAATCCAAATTTTACATTAAGGTACCATAAACATCTTATAAAAGAAAAAGAAACAAAAGGTACAAAGGGAAGGCCAAAAAAAGTTTATGTGGATTTTCCAGATTATACCTCCCTAACCTCTGTGATGGGAAAGGGATAGCCGTATAAGCTAAATGAAAACAGAATATTTAAAAGAGATCTAGAAGAAGACCTCCAGGGCATGAGAGAGATCTCAAATTTATGGGAATGCTAGAACAAGAATCATGAAGGATAAAAAGGCTTGAAGACACCAATAACTGTACTTGTGGAGAGAATGATCCTACTAACCACTTGAAGTGCCAAAGTGTAAATAAATGAGTAACTTAGAAGTCTCCACCTTTCAAGTTGCCAGATCCAATAGCTAGCAATCTAGAACAAGAAAGAAGAAACATTATCTATGCTCTTGAACTTCCCTTCATTTCTCCTGCCAAACATTTCACTCTTCCCATCAATTTTTGGATTCTGTTTTTCTATATTAAAAGTCACAACTGCTTTTTTCTTGAGGCGCTAGAGGCGGCGGAAGGCTGCCCCTACTCGGGGAGAAGCGGATTTGTATCAGCGTGCAAAAATGCAGAGCAACAAAGGCTTTAGCCTGGATAAGCAGAACCATACTCCAAGAAAGCAGCACCAGCACCAGCACCAGCAGCAGCAGCCTCCGCAGCCGCCACCAATACCTGCAAATGGGCAGCAGGCCAACAGCCAGAATGAAGGCCTGACTATTGATCTGAAGAATTTTCGGAAGCCAGGGGAGAAGACTTTCACCCAGCGCAGCCACCTCTTTGTGGGCAATCTCCCTCCTGACATCACTGAAGAGGAGATGAGGAAGTTGTTTGAGAAATATGGAAAGGCAGGAGAGGTGTTCATTCACAAGGACAAAGGCTTTGGTTTCATCCGCCTGGAAACCCGCACCCTAGCTGAGATTGCTAAAGTGGAGCTGGACAACATGCCCTTACGTGGAAAGCAGTTGCGAGTGCGCTTTGCCTGCCATAGTGCATCCCTGACAGTTAGGAACCTGCCTCAGTGAGTGTCCAATGAACTGTTGGAGGAGGCTTTCTCTGTCTTTGGCCAGGTGGAGAGGGCTGTAGTGATTGTGGATGATCGAGGGAGGCCTTCAGGGAAAGGCATTGTGGAATTCTCAGGGAAACCAGCTGCCCGGAAAG
>CM053774.1:61316655-61333041 GCA_028658325.1 Potorous gilbertii | reverse complement strand
GAGGGGGTGGGGGGAGGCCATGGCACAAGCAGACCCGGCTCTATCCCTGTTTCCCTTGACCATTCCACCTTTCTCCCCTCACTGCTCGCTCACTAAGTTAGACACAATCCTTATCCCCATTTCCTCTCTGGTTAGGACCTCAGGTATGTCCAGGAAGTTCAGGCAACCATACCACCAGAAGAAGACCTCTTCCCTCTTCTCAACCCAGTGTTCCTTTTATGTCCTGAGAAGAAGGTTTTGTTATCAACTTTTAGGTTTCCATTATCGGTTTTGCTTTTGATTTTTAACTTCTGTTTCTTGGATCGGGGGGGGGGCAGCCCAGAATGGAGGGACTGGGCCCCCCCTCTGGGAGGTGCTGGTATGTCATTCTTAACACCCTTTTTTGTTGGTCCAAGTACGAGCTTGGAGGCAGGGGCAGGGGCTGCTGGGTGCTAGTGTTCTCTTGGCTTGCCCGTCTTCCTGGAGCTGTGCTGTACAGCTTTCACTGCTGTAGGTGATACTGGGCCCTCTCACAGTCTGGAATTTATTTGAGAAATGAAATAGGAATGCAGCAGCAACATTATTATTAAAAACAGATTTTAAGCCTTTAAAAAAAAAAAGTCACAACTTCTAAACTTGTGATGTCTCTTCAGGACAGAGACTGGAGGAGGACATGGAAAGTGAAGGGAGAAAAAAGAAAGGAAGGAAGACAGATCTGTTGATTTCTCGTTGCTCTTAGGTAGGAATTCATAACCCTTTTTTGGTAGCGGGGGTGGGTCATGGACCAATTTCTCAGTCTAGTGAAGCCTATGAACTCCTCAGAATGATATTTTTAAATAGATATAATAAAATATATAGAATTTTAAAGGAAATTAATTATACTGGAATAGAGGTATCAAAATATTTTTTTAAATGCATATGCACCCAAGATTAAAAACCACTGCTTCTTTCAGACAGGTTTGTCTGTTTGTTAGAGGAGGATGAGAGTAAAAAGTTTATATTGTCCTCTTTGAGACTTAATTTAGATAACGCATGTAAAGTGCCTCGCAAACCTATCGAAATCTCAGCTATTATAGTTACAGTTAACGATGGTAGTAATTACTATTATTTAAGAGAAGAGATCAATGTAGCCTTAGAGAAACTTCTTTAATCAAGTCACACTGTCCACACCTACCATCTCTGGGACTTCTTACTTTTAGCTTTAGCTAATCCCAAAGGTATTCAAGGAAGCAGCTGGAATATAAGAAAATGTCAATTCCCTTCATGTCCACACCAGATATGTGGTGAACAAGCTGCCAACGATCTGCTGTTATCTGTCATCCTATTTCCTGAAATTTCTATTAACTAGCTCTTTCTGCACATCTAAAGTGAAATAATTGACATACATAATGATGACCCTGAAATGGCAAGTCTAGCAGTACTTTCTGAATCATTAAAGAAAGATTAAATTATATTCAGCATAGTTTCAGTGTTAAGTGTATTCCATTGTATAGTCATTTCTCTATTAACGGAGAGGATGCATTCCAAAGACATACTTCATTGCCAAACATTATTACTTGAGAAAGAGACATACGAATATGTTCTGGACATGAATTTCCTTCCCTGCTTCTCTTTTAAGTTAAAGTTCTTTAGACCTTTTGCTATATATGGGACCACTTTTTGCTTCTGTGGTGACAGTGCATTGTCTGGTAAAAAAGCGGGCTATATATAGCTGTAAATTAGGCACAGTCTCCTTGCCTCCTCACTGTTTGGACTGTACGAGCCCCTGGAAGTCAGTTTGCAGTCAGCCAGATTCGAGCCCTGACCCATTTGGTAAAAGTCAGTTTCTGATATAGTATCACTGTATTCCTCTATACTGGTGGACACCAACATTGATCTAAATGCCAAGAAAGCCAGAGCTTCCTGCACATGCCCCTTATCCAAACTACTTTGATCCTGGAAGTACCCTGAAGTAAATAGCATTAGAGAATCTTAGTACCAGAAGGAATGTTGAGGTAACTTTTTCAGTCTCATTGTATATCCTTTATTGTCTTCAACAGAGCAGAACTTGTCCTATTTAAATAAACTCAGATGAAGGATATTCTCTAATTTCATGGATTAACCCATTTCATTATTTAAGTCTACAGGAAATTATTTCCATATTTAAACTAACTTTTGTATTCTGTAATTTGGGTTGATCTCCATGTCCTCATTAGAAAAAAAATGAACAGCTATTTATCATTCTCTATTTGTCATCTTGAAAAATGATTGACCACCCAGTCCATTCCATGACTATCCCAAGCCATGGTGCCAAGATATACTTTATGGGAAAGAATGGTTGTTCTCTTTGATATTTAAAAGGGATATTTTAGAAAGAACTACCTCTGATCAACCCTTAATTACCACCTGATAATTTATCTAAAATGTTTTGTACATTATCTGAATACTTCCTGAACTTGTTGCTTTTTACCTTGTATAGCTACTTAATGTAAATAAGTTTTAGAATGTTATGGCTTTATCCGTGAGTGAATTGAGAATACTGTGGTGCTTGAAAAATGTCAATAAAGATATCAATTCTTATTGTCCAGTATGAAAGATGGAGGTCAAGGTGGGAAGTGATCAGACTGAACCTGTACTTAGTTTAAGCTATTGTGAAATGGAAAATTAAGTTAAATCACCAACATGGGTTTCTGGTGATTGGACTTTCACTTATAAATATTCTTCCTATAATTCTTTATGACTAGAAATAATAGAGTACTACAATCTCCAGAATGTCAAAATAGGTGACCTCTAAATGGAGATGGAACTCAATAAGTTATGCCTGGAAAGGGTGGTCCATGCAACAATGAAAGAAGTTTCACAAAGCCAAAAAGAGGTTTGGCAGCTGCTGTATAGGAAGAGACACTGGCATGTAATTTATTGTTGCAAAATCCTTGAGTGAATAGTTGACTTGGTTCGATGCATACTGCACCAATATGGCTGACTTGATGAGCATATCCAAATTGAGGTAACTATTTCTTTACAATCCTTTCAAGGTTGCTAGTAACTAACAAGAATTTGTAAATTCTATGGAAGAGAAGAGTATTTATTATCAAATGAGATATTACTTGTAAAACACTTATTATGGTTCCTGGCCCATCATAAGCATTTATTAAATGTATGTTTCCTCCCCTTATTATTTGCCTTATTGCTGGCCTATTCACTCATTGGACTTTGCCTCCCTCTAAGTGAGTATCTGAAAAGGCCAAGATCTCCTCTTGCATACTGGGCCATCTCCAGTCATCCTGATGAATATCTGTTCACTAGATCAAGATAGTTCAGGAGGAGAAAGTGAGGCTGGTGACCTTGCACAGCCCTCCGTCAATCAAATCAAAGTCACATGCAGGTCATGTCATCATTTCTCTGATGGCATGGTCTTCTTCAGCAACGAAGGATGAACACAACAATAAATGGATTACTGAAGATACATGATTAAGTGAGTTTTTTGATTAATTGATTTCTATTTGTTTTGAGTTATTTCTTAGCCTTCCTTGTTCTAACTTCAATATTTTAAAAGATTCTCAATTTCAAAAGACATCCTACAACCTCTTCACACCTTAGCAAACAGATTTCATGAATTACTGTATACCCTGCTCCTCTCTTCCACTCACTAATTTATCCTTTGACAGTCAACCTTGTAATGAACTTCAAATGTAGGATGGTCTTCAGAGGGCAGACATAGTTTCTTGACCTCTGTGAAAAGTATTTACAGTTTTGGAGGCCTATTCAGAGTGTCTACTGGCCTGTCCTTCAAGACTATATGATATCCATGCCAAGAAGACATGTGAAAATAGGATGTTAGTGGAAGTCTCTTCCTCAATGCATATGCCTTAACGTTTGGTCGATCCTAATAGTTTCTATATTCAATCCCATCAGCATCTTAAGGTTTCTATTCTGAAGTCATTTCATATGTATACTTTAATGCTTCCAATTAGTTTTTAAGTTTAGAGAGAATCTTGCAACTTTATCCATAAACTGTCAAATTTTCAGCTTTTGGACTCAATTAAAAAAAAGTTAGCAACTCTGATGAGGTTAATATCATTTTGTAATATGGTTTATATAATAAAATATCATATTTTGGACATAGTAGACACTTAATAAATGTTTTTTATTTATTCATTAATTTATTCATTTAACAGAAAAAAAATACCTAGGAGGGATGTGATACAGAGCAGAAAGTACCAGATTTGGATCCAAGAGACAGGGCTCAAATCTTGACTTTCTTTCCTTCTTTCTAATTGACTCAGTGAAAACCACTTTCTGTATTAAACTTAGGCATGTCATTTGGCCCTGCCACACCTTAATATCCTGATTTCTGAAATCAGAATAATAATTTTTATCCTATTTCATAGATAAAATGTGACAATGTGGGAAGGTTTTGAAAAAGTAAAACTAACACAGATATTTCATTTTTATAGTGGTTTACGCTTCTCAAAGCACCTTGACTGATTCTGCCTCACACACGAACTTCATGTAATTCAGACTGCTTCAGTTTCTTCTTCTATAAAGTCGGGATAGTAATGGCACCAACTTCCCAGGGTCCTTGTGAGAATAAAAATGAGATAATCCATGCTAAGAGTTTTGAAAAAACTCAAAGTATTATAATGTTGGCTATTAATTATTAAGGAATTAGTTATATATTTTTATCTTAAAAGAATCTTTGAGGAAGCAGGTTTACCTGGGCTGCCATAACATCATCTTATTCTGTCTTTTTTCTTTTTTTTTCTTTTCATAAACTAAAGCTAGTATTTATTTGAGAAAGTAGTAACATTATTTATGTTTTAGGACAAAAATATTTTTCAGTTATAGATAAGTAGCTAAATATAGACATAAGAAGTAAAAATATTGATGACAATGAGGTAGAGTCTTCACTACCAGGTTGTAAGGACACATAAATTGACAAGAAAAAGAAAATATGTCAAATCATTTTTGCAATATGGATTTACTTCTTTTTTTTAAAAATAAATTTATTTAACTTATTCTGTCTTTTTTCCTGTTTCTTCCCTCAACAATTTAGCCAGAATGCTCTTCCTAAGGCACAGATGCGGTTGTGACATTGCCCTTTCTTAGCAGTCTTCAGCGGCTCTCCTCTAGGGTGAAATACAAATTCTTTAACTTAAGTCCCCCAGCAATCTAGGTTCCACTTAACTTTCCTTCTTCCCTTCCTATGTACCCCTTAAGTGTCCTCTACCTTCTAGTCAAGCCAGTAGCTATTTCCCAAGCCATCCATTCTATGCCTTGCCTCTGTGTGTGTACAGGCATTATCTCTTATTCCAAGAGTACATTCTTGCCTCAACTTCCTCTCACAATCTCTGAATCCCTAAAAGTATTTCCAATGCCATCTCTGCAAAGAAAGTGTCCCTGAAACTATCCTACCCCCAGTTAGTATTCTTTCTCACTCTCTGTTCAATTTTTCTTATACTTTAATTGTGTTACTGAATAAGGTGAAAATATTTTAAATGCATATTATGTGCCAGGCATTATGCTAGTTTGGGGGATAGTCTCTATTCAGGTGAAGCTTAAATTCTCATAGGAAGAGACAATAGTGCTGACCAGGGAAAGGGGTTCTGATCTGGGGAGTCAAGAGAGGTGGTAACCCCTCCAGGAGTAACAATTGCTAGAAGGTGGAAGGGACTGCAACCCCTTCATGGAGGGGC
The DNA here is from genome assembly GCA_028658325.1 of Potorous gilbertii. Lineage (NCBI taxonomy): Eukaryota > Metazoa > Chordata > Mammalia > Diprotodontia > Potoroidae > Potorous > Potorous gilbertii. Next base: position 61,327,387 of record CM053774.1, on the reverse strand, counting down.
AGATAACAAGATGAGCAGGTAAACCCTGGTCTCCTGGTGATAAGATGTCAAGAATGACTTGGAGTTAACTTGATAAGTGGGTTAGGTGAATTTGCATTCACTAATTCTCTCACCAATAAGCATAGCTCACCCCTAGGGCAGGGAGTGCAAAACCTGATTAGATTCACTGTCTCAGAGGAGGGTGACTTGGGCATGGTCCCTAGGGATCAATGGTTGGGGTTAAGGGTTCAGTTTAGGTACAAGTGGAACTTTGGCAGAGCAGATGAGTTAGGATAGACAGAATGAGATTTGAAGGTTGGTCTGTATGGTTTATCTTTCTAATAGAGTGCAAGATCAGGGAATGGGTTCAATGGATGTTTGGGTGCCTCTTGGTTTTCCATCTCACAAGTATGGTGCCTTGAGTATGACAAGCTGTTTTTAAATATTTTTAATGAATTGAAGAGGAAACCGAGTATTAAAAGAGTTTATAGGGTTTGCTCAATGTCATAGAACTTGTGATTGGTAGCAAGCACAGTTTACTGTTTACTTTCCTTGATTCCTATGTTCTACATCCAGTGTTCTTTCTTCTGTGCTAGTTTTTTTGTTTTTTAATCAGTTTTATTACTTTTTAAAACTGTCTATGATTTCATTGGTATAGGGAATTTTTGAGGAAATTCTGTATACAAATGCAGAGGGCCACCTATTTTGCAAGGCAGCAGAACTGCTTGGGACACTGAGAGTTTAAGTGACTCAGTCAGAGTTATGTAGTCAGTATATCAGAGGTGCGAAGATGGGACTTGAACCCAGGCCTTTATAACCACCACTGTGTGTGTGTGTGTGTGTGTGTGTGTGTGTGTGTGTGTGTGTGTATGTGTAGTTAGGTCTGTGGGGGGAGAGGGGAAGGGAGAGAGACGGAAAGAGAGAGAATACACACACACACATATATTTTATATGTCTCTCCCTTTTCCTGTTTCTTTAATTCATAGATTATACAATGGAAATTTTTTTTCCCCAAAAAAAGTCAGGTGTCTAAAATCAGTCCTTTCACACCACTCCAGATTTCTATTTAGTTTCTCATTTAACAGGGAAATAAAAGATAGGCAGCATCTTCTTGGGCTAGAACATTTATTGCTAAATCCTGCTGAAACAGAGGATATTCCAGCTTTGAAAGGAGGGACTGAAAAACCTCTGTCATGTTGACATATAGGGTATTCTGCAGATGAACACATATTTGTCCTGCCTTTGGTGGCTTTCCACATGGACTATTTAACGTGCCTGCACTGCGCTCCAACCCCAGATTTGATTAAATTTTAAACCAAATGAATACATTGTATGAGCACATTCCAAAGCCAGCAGAATGGAAAGGAGAAGCTGGTCCTGAGGAAGCAGTTGCAGGATGCATTCTATCCCTAGGAGGACATTTTGCAATTTGCTCTAAATATAAATATCAAAATGACTTTAAAATGACTGCTGTTTAATGCCAAGTCTTAATGGTTCCTTCTGTGGAAGGAAGCGGACAAGGCAATTCAAAGACCCAGGCTCTGCGAAGTATGCTAACAGCTCTATTTAGGGTCCTGAAATACCAGAGTCCTGGCTTTAAAGAGGAAACCAGGGATTTAAATATTGATGATGCTGTGATTCTCCCAGAAGCTACTGCGGTGCTTAAGTGCTTTCACATGGCCCAGAGGATCAAATCAAATCGGACACTCTCTGTTATCTGCCAAATGCTGTCCTGTGCACCCAGGAAACACACCAGAAAGTTTTCTTGGCATTAGCACTCCTTGTATAGCCTAATGACTCCTGGGCAGGAGAGAATATGGAATGACAAACTCAAAGAGCTTGATAAATTCTACAGGGAACAATCACTAAGCCCTTTGCCCACCCATCCTGACCTAAGACTACATACAGAAGAGCCCAATCTCCAAATTTATCATGACAAACTTCTCTCTCCCCACACTTTCCTGACACCTTGTAGGTATCATGGGGGAAAAGGAGTATGGCACAGTGGGCAGAATGACAGACCCAGAGTCTGGGAGACTTTGCTTCAAGGCCTACTTCTAACAACTACATGTTAAATGACCCCAAGGAAGTCAGGAGACCTCTCTGAGACTCAGTTTCCTCATCTGTAAAATTGGGATACTAATAACCGTGGTACTTCACATATGTGGCTCAAATGAGACAGCATAAGTAAAGTGTATAAATGTTAACTGCTATCAAGTAAGGAAGGCAGTATGGATTAAGAAGTGACTCAGAGTCATTTCTTGGGTTCAAGTCTTCCTCTGACATATCCTGACTATGTATGACCCTATGCAATACTACTAAGATTGCAGAAGAGCTGTCTACCTGCACTGCGAGAGAGAGAGAGAGAGAGAGAGAGAGAGAGAGAGAGAGGTGAAGGTAAAGGGGGAGAGAAATAGACAGAGGAGAAGAGGAAAGAGAGGGAAAGATAAGAAGATAGGGAGAAGGGGAAGAAAGAGATGGAAAGGGGGAAGAAAGAGGATAGGATAAGGAAAAGGCCAGGGAAGTATGGAAGAAAGAGAGGAGGGAAAGGGGGAAGAGGAGGATAAAAGAAGAGAGAAAAAAAGATAAGAAGAGGGGAAGGAGGAGAGGGAGAGGGGGGAGGAGAAAGGAGAAGAGAAGATAAAAAGATAGGGAGAGGGAGAACAAGGAAGGAGAGGGGGAAGGAGGAAATGGGAAGGGAGAAGGAGAGACGAGAGAGGAGGAAGATGGGGAGGAAAAGGGAGAGAAGTGAATAGGAGAGGGAGGAAGAGAGAGATTTCTATTCATCTCTAAATTTAAGATCGTATGATTTCTGGGGCAAAAAACAAAAAAGCAAAAACCTGAAAAGAAAGTATTGTGTTAGACTCATGCACTGTTATATTAAGCTGTGGGGGAATGACATTCACTCCTACACATAGGCATACTGCCATTGTAAGGTATTATTCCCGATGACCATGGAATCATTTCAGAAAGAGTATGTGGTAAGGATGGGAGAATGTAGCTCCTGGGGGCATAGCTGAGATAATGTTTCTTTTTACCAGCAAAGTTAGCCATGACTTTACTTCAGAAAGCTTCTGTCAATCTAGATAGTCTCTCTACTCTATTAGATAAAATGGAGAATTTACAGGAAAATATAAATGAGAACTGAACAGAAAAGATGAAAAGTCCTGAAAGAAATGAAGTCTATATAGAAGGGAAAACACTCACAGTGAGGAAATCAAGCAGCTTTCAAAATATGAGAGCATGAAGTGGAAGACTTCCTGAAAAGAGTATTGATTGAGTGCTGTCTGCACAATCAGGGAGGCAGGGCAGCTAAGCTGTGGGAACAGGAAGGCAGCAGTTGCTTCCAGGAGACATAAAACAGGCACCGGCCTCCTTCCCATTGTCAGATTGCTTTCAGACAACAGATAAATGCAGGGAAATCCAAAGCCTCTGAGCTTCTGTCTCTCTCAACCAACTGCTTTGGTGGTGGCAGAGCTGAATCTATGGAGAGGAGACAAAACTTCTTGGCAGAACAGGGCAGCTCTGGGGAATTAGGTTACCCTGCTTATGTGTTTGTGAACATCCATGCAGCCGCCTAGCATTGTCTTAGGCACAAAGCACCTGTGAGGATTCACAAGGTCAGTGCCTTCTGAATAACATTTTCTGAATCCTTCTTGACAGTTTGTGGATCCCTAAGGGGTACCTGCTATGTGCTGGGCCCTACAAGGATTCAGAAGATGAACAGGACAGTCCCTGACTTCACCATCCCCTTGGTCACATATGGCCTGTCTAGCAATAAGTACAAGGGAAAGCAGCATCAAACACTGCCATGTCAATGTCACCAACCCAAGGCTAGAGCAATGTGAAGGAAGAAGCTGGTTTCTGGCAGGGATCTAAGCAGGAAGGTTTCCTGAAAAATAATCTGTCTGAGAAGGAAAGAAATTAGCCTGGTTGATCTATCTTGGTCCCTCAGCTCTATGAATTTGATCTCAAAATTCACAAAATTCCTTCATAAAATTATGTATCATAGCTATCTGTGTTAAACGTTGCATTCCTTTTCTACACTCTAAGTTCCACAAGGACAAAGACTATGTTTTGTCAATACTTTGCATATCCTTCTTGCTGGTATTGTGTGGCATAGTTATAAGTTGTCTAATTAATGGTATAGTTCTAAGACAGGGGTTCTTAAACATTTTTATGTCATGGGTTCTTTTTAACTACCAGGTGAAGCCTTTGGACCCCTTCCGAGAATACTGTTTTTAAATGCATAAAATAAATGTTGTGTTCATCCTTCGTTGCCGTAGAAGACCATGCCCTCAGAGGAATGATGCCATGACTTGCACTTGACTTTGTTTTGAGTGAGAGAGAGCTGTGCAGGTCACCAGTCTCACTTCTCCTCTGGAGTCATCTGAATCCAGTGACCAGATATTCATCAGGATGGCTGCTAATGACCCAGGATAGAAATACATAGAAGTGAAAAGCAAACCAATCACATTGAAATGCTGTTATCAAAATTTAAAACAAACTGAAAAAAAGCAACAACAGGTTCAAGGACCCTTGTCAAGAATACAAACCATTGGATTCACCTTCACCTATGGTGAAATGGATTTGAGATTTTAAACCCTAGACTTTACATCCAAACCTAAAATTTTACTTTGTTTTTCTTTTAAAGGACAGAATTCTTTAATTCTTTTGAAGAATAGAAATTCTTTAATAGTGAAATGTAGTGAAACAGTGAAATTCTTTAAGAGTGAAGTATTTTATACACAGTTTTAAAAATACCTGACCCATAAAATACTTCAAAGTTGCAAAGTCATTTGCGTAATTCTGATTTACTCCTCTGCTTTCTCCACATTTTATAGATGAAGGTTAATTGACTTATCCAGTAATACTCTGGCATTAGCTAGAGGAAGAATTTAACCCCAGGTCAGTCTCTCCTCATTTTAAATATAATATTTCTGCAACATCACATTGCTCTCTTAAAATAAAAAGCAGCCCTCTTGGTAAATTGGGTCTCTGTTGTGTCCATTCCAGCTACTAAGGCATAATCAGTCTTACTTGCTGTTAAATTCTATTGAATATATGAACCACTGATTCAGCAGTTAATTGTTTTCCTTATTGTATTGGAACATCAGTATATAATGCCAGACTCTGCTACGTTTCACTTCTTTCTATTTCTGAACTGTAATATCTTTGGTCAGAACTTTTTTATGGACTCTGCAATTGTGACCAATGGATGAATGATTAGATCACTATCTTTTCTATTAAAACTGTGTGATTACTTTTTCAAGGATTTCCTACAAAGCTAAATAAAAAATCTTATTTCAGAGATCAAGCTAAAGAAACATGCTCAGGTTTTCTTTTACTATTTTTTAAAAAGAAAAGAAAAATTCAGTAGCTATATTGGATAGAGCAGTTTCAGAAAGGAGAAATACATACTTTCTCCATATGAAAATTATTGGTGATCCAATCCTGCATAGGATAAAGTGTGAGATCAGTGACAAAGGGTGTTAGGGAAATTTTACTGCTTTTAAACCTAATATTTTGAAATTTTACTGAAGTACCACTCATTATTTTATACTGTGTTGTAGATGTAACAGGAGGTTCTCTAAAGCAGCAATCACATCAAACTGGAAAGGTGCTGAGTCCAGGGCCAGTGATAAACTCTATCTGCTCCTTGATACTGAGTTTCGAAAGAGAATGTCTCCATTCTACCACTTACTAGTTCTGTGATGACTTTGGGCAAGTCGTGGTCACTTTGAGCCTCAGTTTCTTCATCTGAAAAGTGAGATGATACATGGATCACCTACTTCACAGATTATATAATTCACTAAAGCATGATAAAAATACAAATATTACATTAAGCCCTCTCCAATATTACTTGACTATTATTGCTAATTACAATATTACCAAGTGATTCACTTAATCATTTGGTACAGGAAATGTCACTGGAATAATGTTTATCCAACACCAGGTTCTTAGAATGAGTCAAATTTACTAATTCCTGCTCTCCTTGGCTTCATGTCCCAGCTATAATCTTTTCTACACTAAGCCTTTCCTGATCCCCTTTAATACTTGTTCCTTCTCTCTGTTTCTTCTTTCAAATTTATCCTGTATAGACCTTGTTCGTACATATTTGTTTGCATGTTGTCTCCCCATTTAACCATGAGTTCCTTGAGAGCATGGACTACTTTTTGATTTTCTTAAGACTCCCTAATGCTAAGCACAGTACCTGGTATATAGCAGGTGCTTAATGAACGATTATTGATTGATTGATTCAGGACATCTTGAAAGATCTAAAAAATTTGCATCCTTTGAAACCCAACAAAGAACTAAAAACCCAAGTCTTTGGTTAACAGCAACTTTAAAAACCCTCTGTTAGGAAAATGTCAGCAACAGTTTTACCAAGTACCTCAATAAGTAGGGAGTTGTCTCTCTCTTGGGTTGGGCCCGCTTGTCAGGAGTGTCTTAGAAGGAGTTGAACTTAGAGGTTTATAGGGTCACTTCTAGCACAAATTCCAGGAGTCTTTGAATACTGGTATATTCAAAAACTCATGGAACTTCTGAACTGTGAATCATTAGAAGAAGCCACAGGGTTATAGTATGAGTGAAAAGTATAAGTGTAAAAGTTTAACATATTATTATAAAGTCATTAATGAACCTAACAAAAAAGAAAGGAAGGAAGGAAGAACAAAGGAAGAAAAATGGGAATATGTTTTTGAATGTTTTACCCTTAAAATTTGATTGAGATATTCAAGTTTCCCTGACAGAGCTAAGAACAAAGATTTTGTGTGTCTAGATGAAGTATATAAATTGCCTCCCTCCCCACTTTGTCATCAGAGGTTTAGAGCTTGCATGGGAGCATATGTGACTTAGGATCACAGATTCAGAGCTAAGAAAGACCTCAGAGACCATCTAGTCTGACTCTCCATTTTACTCATGGGAAAAATGAGGCCCAGGAAAATTACCTTGCTCAAGGTCCCACAGTCAGAAAGCATCACAGGTTGGATCTGAATCTGAGTCGTTTGACTGCTGAACCAGTGATCAAGGTGAACCCCATCCTGACATCACAAAATGGATTCTTATTTGCCACATAATAAAATTTTCTTCTATGAGAACTTTCTATATAAACACATTAGCATTTTAAAAATTGCTCCCTGTTGGGTTCAGTGGCATGTTTTACCCTTAATAGTTTCCTATCCTTCATTCCAAATCTGGATGCCAAAGAGAGGTAAAAGGGACTAGACTTGTGATTCCTTTGCTCTCGGGATCTCTCAGATGAGGAAATTCCTTCTACCAATGGAGGTTGGAAACTTTTCTGTAAGTTATAGTATTAGAGAGTTGCTTAGACTAGAGGTATCAAAAAATGGCAACACTGGGGCCAAAACAAGATGGCAGAGTAAAGGCAGGGACTTGCCTGAGTTCTCCCTCCAACCCCTCCAAATACCTGTAATCACATTCTAAACAAATTCTAGAGCAGCATAACCCACAAAACAACAGAGTGAAACCAATTTCCAGTCCAAGACAACTTGGAGGTTGAGAAGGAAATGTCTGTTGTACCAGGTTGAGAGATAAACACAATTCAGTGCAGGCCTCGCCAGGGAAGACCAGGCCCCAGCAAACCAGAAACAGGCCTTGGGAGTGAATGAATAAGAAGTGGCAGCTGCAGCAGCTGTTTCTGGAGCTCTCAGTCCACAGACTGTAAGAAGATGGAAAAACTGGTCAGAAGGAGATTACAAGTATCTCTTTGCTAGCACTGAGGCAAGAATCTGTTACTTTGCCCATATGTGGACCTAGGTCGCAGGTCCTGTGTGGCAGAGCATTAGCATAGCAGAAATTGTGGCAGCAGGGGAAAGGGGACCATCCTCACAATTCCAAAATAGAAAAAGAGTGTTTGTAGTAACTCACAAACTGGAGTATAGGCCAGGAGAGGAGTAAACACCTCTCCTTAAATAAGAACTCAAAACTTACAGGTCCCTAGAAGCGTCTCTAAAAAAAGTTGCATAACATGCACACTCAATTTGGCAGGAAAATCTATCTTACACTACAGGAAAGTAAGGGGGAAAGGGATAATTGGGATAGGGGCAATGACAGAAGGGAAGGCAAATGGGAGCAGGGAGTAATTACAAGTAAACACATCAGGGGAGGGACAAGGTTAAAAGAGAATAGAATAAGTGGGGAGCAGGAAAGGATGGAGGGAAATAAGTCTTTCACAACATGACTATGGATGAAAGCCTTTTGCAAAACTACACGTATATAGCCTATATTGAATTGCTTGCCTTCTCAGTGGGGATGGGTTGTGGGGGAAGGAAGGGAGAGAAGTTGGAACTCAAAGGTTTAGGAATGAATGGTGAGAATTGGTTTTACATGTGACTGAGAGATAAGAAATACAGGTAATGGAGTATAGAAATCTATCTTACCCTACAAGAAAAGAGAGAAGATGGGGATAAGGGAAGAGAGGGGTGTGATAGAAGGGAGGGCAGAGTGGGGGAAGGGATAATCAGAATGCATGGTGTTTTGGAGTGGAGGGAGGGGAGATGTGGGAAGAAAATTTGGAACTCAAAATCTTATGGAGTGGAATGTTGAAAATTAAAAATAAATTAATTTTAAAAAAAGAAAAAAGCTGCACAAAAGCCCTGAAGCTTGGGACAGTTCACTTTTCACACTGGAAGCAGAGCCCTACCTTAACAAGGAGTTAAAAAGCCAAATAATAGGCTGAGAAAATGAGCAAACAACAACAAAAAAGCCCTCAGATTATAGAAATTTTCCTTGGTGACAAGGAAGATTTAAAAAATGGCAACATTCCTGACAATGGGTAGGAACCAAATTAATTGTAATTGGGAAAATTTTTAACTAAAATAATTAGAAATACAATAAAACATAGATAATGTTAATTTGTGGTTTTCCATCAATATATGGCTTGATCCTTATATATGACTTTTCTGATACTACTGGCCTTCATCCTTTTCATGTGCTGCCTTTCATTGCTGTCCAAATTGCCTTTAAAAAAGTGTTTATACAAATCAAGGTTATCCAAGCACACCTCAGAGATATAGCAGACCACCTCAACAAAGCAAATATTGCAATAAAAGGAGATGCATGAAGGTTTTGGTTTCCCAGTACATAACAAAGTTGTGCAGTTAGCATTATGTCTAAAACAACAACAAAAATGTATATGCCTTAATTAAAAATTCTTTATTGCTAAAAAATACTATCATCTTAACCTTCAGCAAGTCATAATCTTTTTGATGATGGAGGGTCTTGCATCAATATTGATAGCTGTTGACTGATTGCTAAAGGCTGAGGAGGCTGTGACAGTTTGTAAAAATAATACAATATTGAGATTTGCTGAAATGGCTGGATTTTACTTTCACTTGAACACTTAGAGTCTACTGTAGGGTTATTAATTGTCCTAATTTCAGTATTGTTGTGTCTCCAGTAATAGAGAGGCCTGAGGAGAGGGAGAGAGATGGGGGCATGGGTAGTCAATGGAGCAGCTAGAACATATACAAGATTTATTGATTAAGCTTGTCATGTTATAGGGTCATGTTTCAAGGTACCTCAAAACAATTGTAATAGTAACATGCTCATACATCACCAAAATAAGCATAATAGCAATGAAAAGGTTTGAAATATTGTGAGAATTATCAAAATATGACACTGAGGCATGATGTTAGCACATGTTGTTGGAAAAATGACACCAGTAGACTTGCCTGATACAGGGTGGTCACAAACATTTAATTTGAAGAAAAAGAATACCTATGAAGGGTAATTAAGTGAAGTGCAATAAAATAAGGCGTACCTGTATTTGAGACAGTGACTCTCAAATAAGAGTTACTGTACAACTAAATAATAAGTGATTACTCAGACAAGCATTTCTTTTGAAAGAGAGTTATGAGAAGGAAAATTTGAGTGGTATGGTAGCTAGCAGTAATATAGAGGCCAATCTGCTTATAGGAATAGTAGGAAAGGGGAAAAATCATTGGGAAAGGTCCACTGGGGCACTACAGAGATTCCACTAGATTGCAGAAAGCAAGTCTCTTAAAGGTCATGATCCACAACACTGTAGTCTTGTGACAGCTTATGACAAACTATATGAGCTAATTAATTCACTCATCTCCATCATCAATGTTCCTTGTGCCACAAAATATGTCTCCATTTCCTTGCTCTGTCTCATCTCCAGGGTCCTACTGCCATGATGTCCTTCTCTACTGGGCTCCCTTTCTCTTCCACAAGTGAGGCTGGTGACCTTGCACAGACCTCCATCACTCAAAAGAAAGTCAAGTGCAAGTCATATCATCATTTCTCTGATGTCATGATTTTCTTTGAAAATGAAGGACTAACACAACCTGTGAGTAGACTGAGCTGCCTGAGTGGGGACCCAGATAGCTAGGTAACTCAGTTCATCCTCTCCCTTCTTATTCCCTCTCTCCTTCCTTCTTTTCTTCAAAGAAAGGTAAATTTGGATGGCCAGAGGCCACCCAGTTAACTTGGGGTTTCCTGGCTAGATGTCTTCCTTCCTTCCTTCCTTCCTCCCTTGTCATTCCCCAAAACCAGTGCACTCTGAAGCCCATAGATTGGACAACAATACCTCCCTGCCCAACTTCCACTTAATGGGTGGCTTAGAGTGATTGTCAATAGTAGCAGTTTCTCTTTCCCTCCCAGTTTGCTTTAGTTATTTTTTTCTTTTGCTCATAAGGGGACATTGCCTGACTACTTCTTAAAGAGGCCTATTCACTGAATGGGCATTACCTCCCTCTAAGTGAGTACC